>VWZV01012916.1:788549-984573 GCA_013397155.1 Irena cyanogastra | reverse complement strand
AACAAAAAAAAAAAAGTACCAGTGTAAAAAAAAAAAAAAAAAAAAAAACCAAGAAAAAAAACCCCTTGGCTCTTAATATTCCTTCTCGGGCACTCAAGCTCTGACCTCCTTTGTGCAGGAATAATATGCAGCTGCTAAATGAACTACACAATGAACCTGATTTGGGACAGGGAGGAAGAAGAGGACATGAGAGTGCCAAGAGCTTGATTCATCTCCAGGTAAGTGCAGAGAAGCAATGCATTCACTTCAGTGGCAGCTGGATAAAGTCCTTAGGAATGCACTCGTGAAAAGTTCTAATATTCAGTGAAGCTTAGGAACATTTGTAATAAGTACCTCTTCCCAAATATGCATTTGTCCTATTCTCTCAGTTTAAACCACCCCTATCAGCTGCTCCTAGAAGCACACACCTCTCCTCTACTTCTGAGCCTCAAGGAACAGAAGACACATGAGCCACATCCCATCCAAGGTAACACCAGTTATTACACAGATAATATTTTATTAGAATAGAATCCAGTGAAGAAAACCATACTACACAACAACAAAAGAACAACAAAGAAATATACAACAAAACCACTCATATAATATACCTAAAGCAAAATTTCTTACCTGTTCATGAAAATCCCCCCACCTACTTACTGTGCTATTGTGTGGTAGAACCTGCCATGACAGAACATTTTAATTTTCAAGTGTCTAGGTGTTTTTCATGAAAATGTCAAATACTGACACTTTCTATATAAGTGGATATATCTAGTAGATACATCTACAATGGTCCAGGCATGATTTCAAATATTCAGTTCACTGACTGTTTACATTAGGTAAAAATCCATGACAATATTAGCATCTGTGAATACAAGACTACTATGTAGAAGCAGGATTTATATACACTCAACTTCCTGCCACCACTCCTGACTGAAAACACACCACTAGCTTGATACAGCAATTCCTATGCTGCACTGGCCAGTGAGTAAGTGTTCAGAAGTATTCACAAGCTATGAAGAAAGACACTCCTAAAAAAGGAAAGATCAGAATTCAGCAGTAACATGCAAAACAATTTTTTTAAAAGAAAATGTCAAATATTAATGGCATTTTCCTCATCAGCCAGACAGCTAGCATACTAGAGCAACAAGATCTGAAAATGTATGATCTAAATCCTAACTTACCATTGTGGTTGAAGCCATGTGGGCAAATGGCAAAGGAAGTACTTAAGGAGTTTCGTGTAGCAGGCAAAGAATCATATTTGATGGTCAGACTTGGGGTACTGAAAACAAAAAATGTAAGGTCAAAGAAAATACCACTGAGAAACTAAATGGGTGTCTTATTTAAATACAACACTTCTGGTGGTTAATCATACTTTAATTTCATTTGCATAGCTTCCTCCAAGAGTAGGAACAAGTGTTCCATTCGTCGCTAGTGCAAAGGTTCTCACTCTAATGACTACTTTTCACAACCATTTTAACTAGTTTTATTCAACAGTGAAGCAATAAGCATGCAAATGTACATATACTTTTCTCTATTGCAGCAGTCTACCTAGGCTATCCCAAATGTCACATCCTCAGATGCACAGGAGACTAAAACATTTAATGAAAAGCAAAGTGTTTAGCATACCGCATCAGCTCTTTTGTTTTGTTTTTGAGAAGGTGTTATTCCACAGCCAACACCTCCACTAGCAGTGTCTTCTAGCATTGTTTGGTTTAAAACTGACTCACAGCAAGCTGTCAATCAAAAAGTGAAAAAAATTTGCTGCCACCGCTTCCGCGGACCCGCCGGGGCGGAGAGCGAGCGGCGCGGCGCAGCGGCCGNTGGCCCTGCACAGGACCGTCCCCAAGAGTCGCACCATGTGTGTGAGAGCAGTGTGCAAACACTTCTTAAGCTCTGTCAAGCTTAGTGCTGCAATCACTTCCCTGGGGAGCCCGTGGAGCTTATGAGCATCCATACTTAAGCTCTGCCAGGCACATCTACACCACATACTGTACGTATGTCCCCGAGCGCAGCACTTTTGTGACTTGTAGCACGTTTTCCCCAGACCTTTCTAGCACTTCTGCCTGAGCCATAGTTTATTTGTTTGCAGCAATGAGTGAACGTTTTACCCTGTGATCCAGCAGCCAGTCCTACGGGAGAAAAGACACCTAACACCACCCTTCAATGCCTTTGTTAAGGCATATCCTAGCAAGGGATGACTTGAAAACTCAAGAAAATATCGACACTGGGAACTCCAGGTAGCTCTGGATAGAGTGAAGTGCTTATTGTAGGACTACCCAGGTACTCTGTCTTGGTGCTGACACTGCTTTTGTTTCAGCACTGGATTCTTAGTAGCCCTTCTGTGTCTCACAGCATAGCCAAAATGTTGGGAATCAATTACCCATTGTGTCTAGAGTCTCCCAGAGGTTCTCAGTGCATAGAATAAAACCATCTGATGAGATCAGTGCTCTTCAGCTGTGGGCATAAATAAGTTGGACGCTTATTTTCAGCAATAAGAAAGCTAGTTTATTGGTTTTTTAGGAGCCCATGTTGTTCCTGGACACCAGAGAAAAGATGACCAGAATCCTGTCCTGGAGCAGGAGCAGATGGCAGCTCTTCCTTGACTCATCTAGGCACTAAATAGGTGCATGGTCCAACAGTTCAGCAGCTGCATTTGATCCAACTTTGAAGCTCCTTTGAGGATGCAGTTGTGCCATCCTTTAACCTAAATTTTTCTAAATTTCTGTGCTGTATCCCAGAGTTCTACAGCCATACTGATAGACCTGTCCCAGTACAAAATTGCAAAGCTGTTTTTCATTTTCCTGTGCTCTTTCAAAATTAAATGGCTTGCAGGCCTATGAATCTGAGTCATATTTATATGCTGAAGCTGAAACAGTGATTCAAGTATGGTCCCCCTCATTTGAGTATGAACATTAAAAAGAAATGACAGCATGCTGTGAGTACAAAGTGCTTCATTCAAGTGAGACAGACTGTAGGCATGTGGATGAAACTTAGGTCAAACAGCCATGAACTCCTGAATTCTAAATCAGTTATGTCATTGACTTTCTGTGTGGGCAGTTATAAATCCCTGTGGTAACATTTGCTACCCCGGTTATGTACATTTGTATTCAGGACTTAAATGATTTGCAGACATGAAGAAACCCCACAGCTTCCATTTAATTTAAAGTCAGATACACCTTGTCAGGCATAACCATCCATTCTTTTGTAGGCAGGTATTTCTAACTTGACTGTTTAAATAGAATTTTAGACATCTGGCCATTTTTAGAACTTGAGGGATCTGTGTTCTTCAGCTGGAGACATTACCCCTGTCTTAGTCAGCCTCCTGCTGGTCAACCAAGTCACTGCCTTTGGGCTTCTTGGCTGCAGTTGAAGAGTTCCTCTGACTATAGGAGCATTAACACTGAGACACCTAGAATTATCTGTCTCCATATCAAACTGAGCCTTTCTGCAAGTTCATACCTCAGCTTTGAGATGCTTAGTAGAGACACCTTAAAAACAGCCTTGATTTTCTGAATTTTCTGACTTACACTTTGTGACATAGGTGTGTTTAATTCCATTCCTTCTTTATTGCTGCCCTCTTGTTTGAACTCAACAGTTTCTCCTAGACACAAAAAACACTGTTCAGTAGGAGATAAAGTGGTCAAAGACTTGCTTGTATTTCTGGACACAGAAATGTGGCTATCAGAGAATGAATTCAGGAGCTAACAATCCTTTTCAGGATAGCAAATAAAGCAGGGAGATTTAATAGGTATGGTAAGTCTGAAATACTGTGAGCCACAGGGAGTAAGCCAGAGGCTGAGGTTACTAAGACTGATTTTTGGACACAGTTTTTTCTGTTTTCTTGAGAAAGGCAGGGAGAAGGAAGTAAAAACTGAGGACGTGGACAGTGGTCAGAGTAGATTGGCTTCCTGATGATCTGGAGGCAGGCAAGGCAACATAAGCTTGAGCCTGAGGAGGTTATGCAATCCAGGCTGTACTTTATATAGGAAGGCTGCACTGGCTGGTCCTTTTCTTGCCATGGGCTTACATGGAAACCATTATGAGAATGCCAAAACATGCTTATAATAATTATTGTCTCATGATGCTAGGTCAATCTGTTATTTGGATTTGGGATAGGTGTCACATTCTTTCCAAGAGCCAAGGAACCTGTGGTTGGAGGAGTTTGGCACTGAAGGCATTTTAAGGAGAACTTAGGGCAATACAGATACAGCCAAAAAATTTGAGTCTATGATGCCAAACTTACCTAGCTTGCTAGCACATAAAGGGAGGCTTACAATGAAAGCATTATATTTAGAGTTTTTCTGGGAAGGGAATTTTGTCCAGTACCAGTTGATCCAATATGACCAGTCAAAGCAGTCAACTAAACAGTGAGGTTGCCATGGCAAAGCATAGTGGAACAATAAAACGAGGCCATCTAATTAAGACAATGATGTCTGAATGCAAGAATCACAGTGTAACAAAGTTAAGGGCAGCCTCAGGATCCTTAGAAATTTTTGTCAAATTATTCGTATTTGCAAAGTATAAAATATGTGCTTGGATTTTGAACAACATTAATGTAGATATTGAATTAATAAATCTGTAGTAAGGATAGAAATAGGATGTTTTCTTCTCCTTAAAAGATTAAAAATCACATATTTTATTGAGTGCCTTCTGTAATGAATAAGCAAAGAAATGTACTATTTCTGCATAATTAACTTTTGGATGGGCTGCTCTGACTGAGTAGTCCAGACTTCATAAGTAACAGATTTGTTGGCCTTCTCTTGCAGAACTCAGAATCTGGGAAACTTCTCTGCATATTTGCATTTTTAACTTTTACAGATGATGTGAAAGTGCAGCACATTTGTCACTCTTTGGAAGAGGTATATTTGTTTAATTTTTAAAATTATTATTATTACTATTAATTCCAATAGTGACTCCCTCATTATGTTCTGTCTGTCTAGTTTGGCCTGATTCCCATTTGCTTAGTTCACAGCAAATCAGAACATTATACTCATTAATGTGGGTATATAGTGTGACGAAGAGAATCAGGTGTATGAGTGTTTTCATGAGACTTCTGTGCTGTAGACTGTAGGACATGTAGGAAGGAGCATGGCAGAGTATCTGTGGCTATCCTGTTAAGGCTGTCCATGCATCACTTACCCTGTGTCAAAATTTGAAAGAGGCAGACCACATTCCCATCACTTTGTGTCTTTCTTTGACCTTCTAGATGAAGGCAGCTGAATTTAATGTTGTCTCTTGCATATTTTCTGCAGTCTTTATGTGAAAACCTCTTAATACTTAATTGGAAAATCATTTCAGTAATCTTCTCAGAGCTCTGGATTTAATTTTCACTGTGGGATAAAAATAACAGGAAACCTAAGATCCTCAGTCTTTGAGTAACTGGAGTGTATCATGCAAGTGTTAAATTTTTACTGAATGTAATAGAGGTTCATAAGCCTTTGCAGCAATGAGGTCTTAATCTAATTCTTAGATGTAGAAAAATTGGAATGTACTTATCTCTAACCTGTCCTACTTGTTTTTCTGAATCCAGTCATAGGTATCTCTTTGTCTGAAGGTACGTTAGCAAGAAAAAGATAAGCAAACTTTGCAGATAACTAAGAGACTAATAATGGGGTTTACCTAATACAGAGCTCCCAATGGGAATGAGCAGTCATCTGCTGAGAATCAAAACACCTCATCAATCAGATGGATGTTGACATAAGGCAAACACAGTACTGATGTTAGCCTGAAATTAATTTTCATCTGTTTAATTCCTTGGCTGATTGCATGGCTTTTCTGGAACTTCTACATTTTCCAGGTTTAAATAATACTGCTTATGAAACCAAGTTAGCATGTTATCCTGCCTGCAATATTGTTTCACTGAACCCACTAGAGGTCAGGGCTGTACTGCTAAGGTAAATGGTTAAAAATCAGCTAGGGAGAAATCTCTTAAGGGGTTGCCAGAAGTGAGTTTTGTGAGAAACTTCTAAATTACGGAAATATAGAATGTTACATAATGCAGATAATATTAAATAATCCTTTGTATTTACTACTGCTGAAGTAGATAAGTTTGGCAAGTCCATGGTTATTATAGAATTATAGAGTAGTGATAAAAAATATCTAATCTGGTTTTTAATTATTATATCTCTAAATTTCTATTAAATTGCTATTGCAATTTTAGTTCCAGCTTTGTGATTGCATTTTATACACTGGTTATCTAAGTATCTACTTAAAGAAGATCAGAGACAGGTATAAGGAATTTTTCTTAGTTCCGTAGAACAAGGGTTAATTCAAGTCCCGTAACCTTCTCAACAACATTTTCAAGGAAGGGGTTGCAATACTAATGGTTTGTAATCCAAAGCAGGGACAAGGTCTTCAACATCACATTTCACACAAAGTCCTGGGACTTCTGTACTTTACTTGCTGGTAATAGGAACTGATTTCATCTTGTTATGAATAACTAAAATGGAGCACATGATCAGTACTTTGTTCATCCCTTATTCTGCTCTTTACGAGTGTTCATTTTGTAAAATCCATGCATGCTAAAGCAAAGAGAGCCACAAGGCTCATGGTAAACCTATACAAGGACTTAATACTCTGACTACATCATTGTATGTCAAAGCCAAGGGAAGGCAGATGAGGAGCTTCACGTTGCTTCTGGTGTAGGAAAGAAAACATTATTTTTTCTCCTGTATTGACTGTATGCCTGAGAAGGCCAGGTCCACCCTGTGACAAGAACAGGCAACCTGAAAAAATGAGAAATTAGTATTCATCCAGACTGGCAGTGATGCTCGTTTCTTTGCCATTGTTGGTTGTGAGATCAGCATCTAAAGTATATGAGACATCTCTCTCGGGTGACCAGACTTTAAACACACAGCATTCACTTCTCATTTTGATGTCTACATGTACTATGGATGTGTGCCTGCAAGTGGGGGTGAGAACAGCAGTACTAGCTCCTTGCTGTGCCTGTGGCATTGCAGGAGGGATGTGTGCCTGCCTGAGGAGTAGGTGTGCTCCAAGTGAGTCCTGGGGGAGCTGCAGGGAGGGGCTGTGGCTGCAATAGAGCCACATACAGTGGGATCGTTCGCCTGGCTTTGCTGGCATTCTGCCAGCCCAGTAGCCATGTTGCCTGACCAGTAGCCGACAAATTCCAGATCAGGTTGACATGTGACATCTGCCATGTGTGGCTCTGGAGTAGTGAAGCTGCAAAACCACAAGATGGAAGGGACTGTGGGAGAGCCAGAAGATTGAACATTAAACTGAGAGCAAGATGTTTGGAAGGTCTGATAGTGTTTATTTTTATCATTTTTCAAAGGGTGAGACTTCCCGGCTTCCCTAAATTTTTGAAGAAGTCAATAATTTAAAATTTCACATATACAGTTGTGTTTTTATCCAGAATAACTAAGATTCTTTCCATGATAATTGGCTTAATTATTCTTTTGAAATCTCACACTTGCGGAATTTGATTGAATTTGAACATTGGAAGTTGTTATGTTTCTCAGCAGGTCTGATATCAGTATTTGCAGGAGAATGCAATGGGATGGGTTTGTACATTTGTTAATACTCCCTCGCAAAGGAAATACTTTTGGCTGTGTGCTGGGATTTGTTTTCCACTTGTCGTAGTGAACCAAAATTAGGAAAAGCAGTGTGGACTCTTCTAAATTTTTCACATTGTAAGATGGTGCAGAATAAGCTTATCTATCTCTGTCAGCAGGAAGGGTGATATATGTTGTGATTATTTGTTACTATGAACTTTATTGAACTTTTGCTGTAGCACATTGACAGTCTAGGATAATTTAATTTGGTTTTTTTGCCAGGCCTGGCTGAGCCACCCCATGTCGTGATATGAACAAACTGTGGTGTTGAAGCCTCAGTCGTTTAAGCCTTTTGACTCTCACATTTTAATTTTCCCATAATACTGTCTTTCAGAACACTCAGTTTAAGAAGAGTTACTTGTTCAGTGCATCTCTGTCCTACTACTTATGCCAAAAATAATAAGTGTTGCTGCTATGTAGTAGTTGTGTAGATGGTGTAGTTGGTAACCTCAGCAATCTCATACACCTTCCTGCATGTCAGAAGCTTTCTGAAACTAATTTGGTTACCCAATATTTGTCAAAATTTGGGGTAATGAAGTGAAGAGTAATGAATGACAGGTTTTTTTTTTCCCTGAGATGGGCTGGTTGCTTGTGATGGTCTCAGGGTGGATCTCCAGGGCCAATTCTCCACAGAGAACTCCAAAAGTGGCCCTCAGTATGGGGAAATTGTTGGTCATCCCACTTGTAGCACAGTATAGTCTTGCCAATGGGTTTTAGTTTTTTAGGCCTTAGACCTTTCCTCTCTTAAGAGGTAATGCATAGCAGACTTGGACCCTCCTTATTGCAATTGGCCTTGGCAAGGAATTCTGGGCCTCAATAGCACTTTTCTTTGTTCCATTGCTGAGTCCCAAGACAAGGCATGGGTTATGTGTGTTGTGGATCCTTTGTTGACAAATAATTTTGTCTCCAACCAAGAAGGCAAGCCTGAGAAAGCATGCAAGGCTGTCAGATATGGATAAAAGTAATAAAAAAAATCAAACCAGTTGGAGCTTTGGGAGTATGAGCATCCAGAGGCAGCATGTTAAGACACAGAAGGTTCAGCAACTGCCCATGTGAGAGCATCTGTGGGTCTGAAGTTATTCAGTGTGTGTGTCCTATCGGACATTCAGAGAGGTGTGTGGGCCACTTCAAAGCTCTGGGAGATGGATCCCGGGCACAAGTCTCTGCCATCTAACTGGCATCTGGCCCAAGGTCACTCTGTTTTGGAAGGTAGTGAGTTTACCAGCCTGGATACACAGCATGCTATGTCAGCTTGCTGAAGGGGCAGAGCAAGTAAGTGCATGGCATGCTCATTTTTCTAGTGGAAACATATTGTAATTATGTTAGGCTAAGTACCTATGGATGTTTCATGAGTGCCAACCTGCTGATTGGGAAATCATTTACACTGCACTGTTGAAATTGTTGTAAACAGCAGTGTTGTTAATCATAACATTTCCCAGCTTTCTCTGCAGCAGGATCATTGCACAGGAATTCCTTTGAAGGTAAAGCCATAGTAACAAAATTAAGGCAACATCAGTCCTTGCTCTCAAAAGATGATCAAAGATTAGATTCACATTTATCAGTCCTTTTCTGGGGTTTTTCCTCACCGTCTTCCATGTTCTTTCTCCCTATCTAGTTTGAAGAACATTTTCTTAATAATGAAAAATGGCCAAATTTGAATGGAGCTAACAAAAAGAACTCCCATTTTCTCCATTCTTCCTTCACACTGTCGTATGCTAGAAACATGTATTTTTCTGAATATCCTAGAGCTGTGAGGACAGGATTCCCTGGGACAGCAGGAACAGTATCTTTAATCATCCAAGAATGGAGTGGACTCAAATGGCTATCATACAAATCTTTGCTAATCACTCTAATCATTGTGCAATGGTGGAAAGAGGGACACTTCAGTCTCCCTTATGGCGAGATTGGCACACTTCATGTACTCTGAACATGCCTCAAGAATTGAGTTCTTCAGGTAATAGGTCTGGGCCTGAAGGAACACTTTGCTTGGTTTATTATGCATGAAATAAGTGCTGAGTTTTCAGAGCTGTCAGCAGCACATTTCTTCTGACAAGTCCCAGGCACAGGATTATAGGTGTCAGGTGAGCTCTGGTATCCGAAAATTAGCCAGCTGTGGAGTTTCTCTACGGATTGGATAGATCCCAAATGGTGATTGATGCTTCCAGGTAACACACCTGAAATGGCAGTTGGGACTCCTCTGTGGTGAGACTTTTGAAGGGAGTCTGGATTAAGCTATTTAATACTAGTTTTGACTGTAGTAAAATTAATAACAGATAGATGCAATAGCTGACAGCAGGACCCTTCATTTTTTTTCCCTCAAGCCCAGAAAGAAAGTCATCGTATTGTAATTATCTGTGTGCCTGAAAATTTAAAATTCTTCAATATGCCTCTTAAGGTTTTAAGTCAATTTAAAATGGTGTTCAGTACAAATAATAGTCTTTCTTATGAATAAGTAGTTCTGAAAAAAAGTCAGATTAAATATTGCTCAACTGACAGAGCATGGAAAAAATCACATGGTGAGAAGGCCAAGTATCCTTATGATGTAACTTTGTCTTATATATCAGGTCATAATTTTGTTTGATAATATATGTTTGTTTCCAGCTATTGGCAGCTTCTGCTTTTCATCTTTATGACCTTCAAGTGTGTCTGTTAAGGAGAATATCGACTCAAAGCCATTTTCTTTTACTTGCTTTCCAGACAGAATCACTGTATCTCCTTTTTGTTTAGAGAATCCAGAAAGATGTCATATGAGAATTTCCTTGCTTTTTGTTTTGGCTTTTTATTTTCTTTCATGTATTATTATGTGTTTATATATGCTATGCATGACAAATAAATCCAAAACTTTGAACTGATGCTGAAATCTAAAGTCTTTAGGCTTTTCTTATATGAACACAGCCAATTTATTCCATATGTTACTGAAAAGCTGGCTTGTAAATTCTGTTTATGTGTTAAAAATAAATGTCTTATCAAAACTATCAGCTACTCCTGATGATTTTGAGGACTTTTTGTCTATGGATTTCATTTCAGTCTTGGAAGAAGGTGTAGGAAGGTAGGCCNTATATATATATATATGGAGGTATCATTGAAGTATGTGTATCTTTGAGAACCCAAGATGGGAGTCATGCCCAGACTACAGTCACCTAAGCTTCTGCTTAGAAGTTTCCATATTCACGTGAGATACCTCAGATGCCAATATAATAAAGAGATCAGTACAGGGAACAGAGTGGGATTCAGTTGCATTAATTCAGCTCAATATTCTTAAAAGATTATTCAGCCTATCACCTGTAGGTATCTCCTTTAGGATAAACTGAATCAGTTGGTTATATAGGTGTGAAGAAGATTTTGTTTCCTATACATGTGAATTTAATGCCCTTTTTGGTGGTAGGAGTACATTCCTGGAATTCAGCTGCTCCACATTTTCCCCTGTGATTCCTGTGACATAGCTGTCAGCTCTGTCCAGGTGTTCTGGATTGTCCATGACACTGGAAATCTCTAAGATCACTGAATTTCACTCTAGCTCTGGTAACATTAAAATTTTATCTTCAAAGTCTGACTTTGATTTAAGCCTTTGTTCTTTACTGTTCTGCTAATCATGTCTCCATTAATCTACCTTAGATTTTTGTTTCATACCCAAGTATTGGACACAGGTTCTGTATTTATGTTATAAACTTTATATCATATAAGTAATCCATCCTGGTTCTAAGTTCACAGTNTTTGAAGGTAAAGCCATAGTAACAAAATTAAGGCAACATCAGTCCTTGCTCTCAAAAGATGATCAAAGATTAGATTCACATTTATCAGTCCTTTTCTGGGGTTTTTCCTCACCGTCTTCCATGTTCTTTCTCCCTATCTAGTTTGAAGAACATTTTCTTAATAATGAAAAATGGCCAAATTTGAATGGAGCTAACAAAAAGAACTCCCATTTTCTCCATTCTTCCTTCACACTGTCTTATGCTAGAAACATGTATTTTTCTGAATATCCTAGAGCTGTGAGGACAGGATTCCCTGGGACAGCAGGAACAGTATCTTTAATCATCCAAGAATGGAGTGGACTCAAATGGCTATCATACAAATCTTTGCTAATCACTCTAATCATTGTGCAATGGTGGAAAGAGGGACACTTCAGTCTCCCTTATGGCGAGATTGGCACACTTCATGTACTCTGAACATGCCTCAAGAATTGAGTTCTTCAGGTAATAGGTCTGGGCCTGAAGGAACACTTTGCTTGGTTTATTATGCATGAAATAAGTGCTGAGTTTTCAGAGCTGTCAGCAGCACATTTCTTCTGACAAGTCCCAGGCACAGGATTATAGGTGTCAGGTGAGCTCTGGTATCCGAAAATTAGCCAGCTGTGGAGTTTCTCTACGGATTGGATAGATCCCAAATGGTGATTGATGCTTCCAGGTAACACACCTGAAATGGCAGTTGGGACTCCTCTGTGGTGAGACTTTTGAAGGGAGTCTGGATTAAGCTATTTAATACTAGTTTTGACTGTAGTAAAATTAATAACAGATAGATGCAATAGCTGACAGCAGGACCCTTCATTTTTTTTCCCTCAAGCCCAGAAAGAAAGTCATCGTATTGTAATTATCTGTGTGCCTGAAAATTTAAAATTCTTCAATATGCCTCTTAAGGTTTTAAGTCAATTTAAAATGGTGTTCAGTACAAATAATAGTCTTTCTTATGAATAAGTAGTTCTGAAAAAAAGTCAGATTAAATATTGCTCAACTGACAGAGCATGGAAAAAATCACATGGTGAGAAGGCCAAGTATCCTTATGATGTAACTTTGTCTTATATATCAGGTCATAATTTTGTTTGATAATATATGTTTGTTTCCAGCTATTGGCAGCTTCTGCTTTTCATCTTTATGACCTTCAAGTGTGTCTGTTAAGGAGAATATCGACTCAAAGCCATTTTCTTTTACTTGCTTTCCAGACAGAATCACTGTATCTCCTTTTTGTTTAGAGAATCCAGAAAGATGTCATATGAGAATTTCCTTGCTTTTTGTTTTGGCTTTTTATTTTCTTTCATGTATTATTATGTGTTTATATATGCTATGCATGACAAATAAATCCAAAACTTTGAACTGATGCTGAAATCTAAAGTCTTTAGGCTTTTCTTATATGAACACAGCCAATTTATTCCATATGTTACTGAAAAGCTGGCTTGTAAATTCTGTTTATGTGTTAAAAATAAATGTCTTATCAAAACTATCAGCTACTCCTGATGATTTTGAGGACTTTTTGTCTATGGATTTCATTTCAGTCTTGGAAGAAGGTGTAGGAAGGTAGGCCTAATGAAGGGACAGACCAGCCTAAAACCTGTGGCTTTCAGAGAAGCATAGTGCACTTTTCACTAACCTGAGTCCCTCCACAATCTGAGGTCTCTTTTGTTTTGTCCTTGTTCTATTTTGCTGAAAGTGTTAACACCCAGGACAAACTACTGCCTCGCAAACAACAAACTTTTTGACTTTGCAGGTCACACATGTTTACATATTCTCACGTCAGTGGTACTTTTAGTTATTGTATAAACTCTTGGTGTGTCAAGGGCTATTTTTTGGTGGTATTGTTTTTTTTGTATTAATAATACCACATTTGGTATGGGAAATAAAGTGTGTCATGGCTTCTGGTGTGTATGAGGGCAAGGAAATGACATGCCTACTTTGGACTTGTCATTCTACAGCTGTGGAAAAGTGGACTTGATACTTGAGGGCATCTGATTTGTTTCTATACATTTGTAATATCTAAAGAACTCCAGACAGGCTATGCTATTTCTAGTTTAAATTCTATTATAAATTATATATTCTAATATAAATTATGTATTATATATATATATATATGGAGGTATCATTGAAGTATGTGTATCTTTGAGAACCCAAGATGGGAGTCATGCCCAGACTACAGTCACCTAAGCTTCTGCTTAGAAGTTTCCATATTCACGTGAGATACCTCAGATGCCAATATAATAAAGAGATCAGTACAGGGAACAGAGTGGGATTCAGTTGCATTAATTCAGCTCAATATTCTTAAAAGATTATTCAGCCTATCACCTGTAGGTATCTCCTTTAGGATAAACTGAATCAGTTGGTTATATAGGTGTGAAGAAGATTTTGTTTCCTATACATGTGAATTTAATGCCCTTTTTGGTGGTAGGAGTACATTCCTGGAATTCAGCTGCTCCACATTTTCCCCTGTGATTCCTGTGACATAGCTGTCAGCTCTGTCCGGGTGTTCTGGATTGTCCATGACACTGGAAATCTCTAAGATCACTGAATTTCACTCTAGCTCTGGTAACATTAAAATTTTATCTTCAAAGTCTGACTTTGATTTAAGCCTTTGTTCTTTACTGTTCTGCTAATCATGTCTCCATTAATCTACCTTAGATTTTTGTTTCATACCCAAGTATTGGACACAGGTTCTGTATTTATGTTATAAACTTTATATCATATAAGTAATCCATCCTGGTTCTAAGTTCACAGTATTACTCAGACAATTAAAAAATACCGATACATTTTTTAATTAGAAATTTGAATCAAAATTGTATAACTCTATGTTGTCTTTATGAAACACCTTCTGCATAATATAATGTAATTTTTCAAGTATTGCCGTATTTCTGTTATTTGGGAAGTAAGTCTTTATTGCAATTTTGAGATCCTTCAGAATTGGTGTAATTGATGTAATTGTTATTTTCTTTCATTATAAGTTTCACTGCAAATTTAATGATGTGGGTTATGAATACTGGATGTTCTTTCTCTTGAGTTCATAAATTTGTCTTTTAAGCAGCTCAAGCATTATTCTGATGTAGACTGTAACTCTCTGGTTCTGCAGATGCTATGAACATTCTTAATTAAAAAACCTTACTCTTCTATTCTGAACGGCTAGACAAAAAATCTGATTTTGAAGTTGATCCAACTGTAAGCTGGAGAAGTTTCTGGCATTGTCTTTTGCTATTTCTGTCTGAAACTAATGCCTTCTACAATAACTACCTTGTATATAATTTCAGACAGCTACTTCTTTCATATGCACTGTTTAGCCTAATATATATCAAAAAGTAGATAACATTTCATGACAATAGATGAGTAAGAATTCATAGTGAGGAATAAATAGAAGTGTCTCAAATGGAGTTTTTCCAGGTATTAGGGTTGCCTTCCTGAACTTCAGAGACTTACAAAGAGTGGTCAGAGTAGGTGAGGCTTATGTTTGTGTTTCTCTATAAAGAAGAGACAGCTTTAGATTCAGATTTTATTTTAACATTTTATGTTAGATTTTGTTCAGTACTGATTGATTCAGACAACACTCAAATAATGCCACAGTCTAAGATGTTGTAAATGTAGTCAGGAAGATTCCTGACACAGCAGGAAGACTGAGGAAACACTGCTTTTGTGGTGACAAGAAGTAAAGGTTTATTCACTAGCTGTGAGAGTTTACATACTGTACAGCCCTCACCTTCCAGTGCTTTCCTGTCCTGCTAGGCTATAAGGTACCCAGCAAGCTTCTCCATCACTCTCTCTCCATCAAAAGGACTGGAGAAGAAAATGCAACGAAAACTTGTAGGTGGGCTAAGGAGAGAAGGATCACTTACTGCCATCATGGGCAAAAGAGACTCAATTTGGCAAAATTAATTTAATTTATTTTATTATTTGCCAATAATGAAAAATAAGAACTAATCTTAGGATACCTTCCCCCTACCCCTCCCTTCTTCCGGGGCTCAGCTTCACTATCAACTTCTCCATCTTCTCCTACCCTCATCAGCACAGGGGGATGGGGGTTGTGATCAGTTGTTGTTGTTGTCTCTGCCACTCCTTATTCCCTGGTCTCTTCCTGTGTTACAGTGTGGGATCCTTAAACATAGGCTTCAGTCCTTCATGACCTTCTCCAACGCGAGTCCTTCCCATGGGCTGCAATTCTTCACAAACTTGCTCCTCCATGTGTTCCTTCCGCAGGATGGAAGAGCCCTTTAGGAATGGACTGCTTCAGTGTGGATCCCTCATGAGCTCCCAAATCCTGCCAGAAAACTTGCATCAGGTGGTCTCTTCTCCACAGACTGCAGCTCCTACCAGGAGCCTGCACCTGTGCAGGATGTCCATGGGCTGCAGCTTTGTTTGGGGCACACCCATCTGCTCCAGCATGGGGCCTGCCACAGGCTGCAGGTGGATATCTGATCCACTGTGATCATCAGGGCTTCAGGGGAACAACCTGGCTCACTGTGGTCTGCATCAAGAGCTGCAGGGGAATCTTTGCTCATGTACCTGGAACACCTCCTCTCTGCTTCTCCAGGGTCCTTGGTGTCTGCAAACTTGTTTCTCTCATGTTTTATCACTCCTCTCTCCCAGATGCTGCTGTGCCGCATTTTTCACCCTTTCTTAAATATGCTATCACAGAGACATTACTGATGTCTCTGATGGGCTCAGCTTTGGCCAATGGTGCATTCATCATTAAACTGGGTGGAAACTGGGCCAGTCCAATGGGGGGGCAGCTTCTATTGTCTTCTCACAGAAGACAGAAGTCTGCTCTCCAGATATCAGAAAGCTAGCATCACTTAGGCACCAGGTTTCTCTTGTGTAACCATAAAATACATAATTAAATTGACCAGTAAGCTTCACCTCTTAATTATATTGCTTCAGATTTTTTCTAATTATCCAAAGAAAAAACAACTGAAAATGTACTCAGTGAGACATAATTGTTTCATATTTCCTGTTACAATTTTAGAAAAAAATCTCACTCTTCAATCAGTTCCACTTTGAGAAAAAGAGCAACTTCTGTAAATGTGGAGAAAGTTACCCAAGCGCTCAAATAGAAGCCTCAAAAGCTCATCAAAGGGTGTGAGACGTTTCAGTAAAAAACAGATTATGTCATTCCCTCATTATGTGTCTGATTTGTTACTGATAGATTTTCCTTTTCTGCAGCCACCCCATGCCCCCAGCATGGTGCAAATAACACACGGCTTGCATAGCAGATATCATACTTATTCTTTGGACAGATAAATGTTAAAACCACATAGCTTGGAATATAGTCTAGCTAAGGTTTCCAGCTGGAGTCTTCTTGCAAACCCAGCAAGAGCTGGACTAAATGGTTTGGAGTTTTTTTTCACAACTACTCTTTCCTTGCTCCTTTTCGTCTTAGAATGAATTAGAATAACATTTAAGATTTGTTCTATATTCTTTATTTTTCCCCTCTTCTCATAAGTTTATAGCCTCTTCATTGGAAAAAAATGATAAAATGGCAAAAAAGAAAAGGAAAATATGTCCACATACGAGGGAAGCTTCTGAATTTACTTACTCATTTGTATTTAGTGATATAAAGAGGAAAAGGCATTTCCAGTCATTGATTTTTGTACTTTTTGAATACATTTTGGTAGAGAGGTTGAGTAAGAGAACTTATTCAACAATCTCTCATTATACAATTAGAGAAAAAAGGGTATTTCTGCTTAGTCAAAAGGGGTGAAAGATGCTCTGCATAACTCAGTAGTGGTGATCTAGATACAAACTGTGTCTCAGCATGTCTCTAGACTGGAAATTGTGGGAAATGAAGAACATATTAGTAAAAGAATATCTTTCCATACTTATATTATTCTTCTCTTTTCCTTAAATCGAGTGTTGGAGGGCACTGTTCAATCAAATGAACCTCTTTTTGTAGGTGGAAAGGCAGTTCTTATATCTTAAGTTCTAATATTGTCCTTATTTCTTGAGAATTTTGCATGCTGATACACTTTTCAAATCCACACAGATTGCCATATGGATGAAAGGTTGTTCTTCATTTTTGATTTTCTGTTTTGAGATTCAGATGTTTCAGAGCCCATCGTTTGACATCTCTGTACTGGAGAGATGCAGAGCAGTCAATAAACTCTGACTCAGATCCTGTCTATGTGCTACATGTTTCCTGCTGAGTCACTGCATGGCTTTCTCACCGACTTTTAGTGTTTTCATTTTTGAGTGGGAAATTATTTTGGCTGAAGGCCATAGTTTTCTCTATTTCTATATGTTATTTACAACGAAGAAACTTGATGTGGAAAGCTGGGGAAAACAGCCATGGGGTGATCATAATAAAGTATTTTGTGAATGAAACAGGTCATTCATTTAAAAATGAAGAGAAAACTGTAAACTGGTCTTCTTTCCATTGCCTAGCCACATCTTGTTGTAGCAGCTGAAGCTAGAAACCAGCGAAGTCGATCTGCAAATTTCATTTGAACTGAGGGGATCTCCATGCTTGCCACACTGTTTTACAGAGAAGAAACTGAGCTGCTAGCTCTGTACTTGTAATTCTACTGCTCCCATATCACCAAGACTACCTGCAAGAAATCTTAAAACCTGGAGAGTGAAGCAGGTGTGGTTGAGATGAAGAACTTCATATGAAAACTATGGATTATACTTAGAAAAAAAAGTTTCTCTTGATGGTTTTCCTCTTCCACCTTCTTCACAGTTGCACATCTAAAACAATCTGCTGCTATAACTCAGCTACATTAAATGGGGACATGAAATCAATCTGGATGAAATTGTAAGAACAGTTTCAAACTTGTAACTTAGTTGTAAATTTATAAGAACATCTTAATGGTCATGTGGATAACAGCATATATTTGCACCTTTAGAATAATATTTAGAGACTAATAATGAATAAAAATTAAACAGATTTAAAACTGGGGCCTAGTTTTCTATTGGTCTCCTGTGGCAAGAGAAATATTACGGACTTACGGAACAACTCATCATTCCCTCTTCCTGTCCCTTCCAGGCTTTCTACTTCATTACCTGGGTTTTTCAATTCTTTTTATCAGTTTTTTTCATTCAAGGAAAAGTTTTAGCAAATGAAAAGGTTTTGTATTCTTAGAAAAGCACTTAAAAATTGTGGTTTAATATGTGGTAGCCTGTTACTGAAAATCCTCTGTCCTGCAGTCCTCCTGCAGGCCTTTTTCTGTATGCATTACTTCACATTATCTGGATACCTCTGAACTGTCCGATTGTCTCAGGTCCCAGCACTTTAAGGGCCTTAAATTATCATTACTACTTTGGCTTTGAGGCAGAAGAAAAGAGAGAGATAGGGAAGCTGTCTGCATGGAGGTGATGTAGCAATGTTTGCTTTGTCGTTAGGTAAGCTGGAGATATCAAACTCCATAATTGATTACAAAGGTTGAGTATGCAACCAAATATTGTAGCGAATTGGTGATTCCAGTATTCAGAAAGTTATTGCATAGCTTCTGCAGCTTTCTTCACTTATGTGAATGCAAATGTTTGTATCTTTGGCAGATGAGTGTTAACATTTCTGGTAGTGAGTTTTAAGCTCACTTTTTGCCTGCTCTTTGAACAGGAATGAACTTTGGATAGACAGTGTTCAAAACTTGGAGATGCTTAGTTTTCCATATCCCCTGGATTAGACTGTGTATGTGCAACAGATTTGCACATGTGCCTCTGGCACTTCTCAAGGACTTCTGGACATGCAACAGTCAGTAGGTGATTGCTTGGAGCAGTAGGATGGCAGGGTGTTGCTATGTAACACTTCAGGCAAAGCCTGAGAAGTAGCCTGAAGAGCCACAGTCTGTTTCTCCTTTGAGTCATAGCTCCAGAGGTTCCAACATCAGCTATGTTGCTTTAATCCAGTCTGTGAATCCAGGCAGCTGTTTCTTGTGATTGTTTCTTAGTACTTCTTTTATAGTATTTTTTGTGCCACAGTGATTCAGTTATGGGAGAAGCTTAGCAAGATTCATTGGCACCCTCATCCCTTTTCTGTGTTTACTAGAATGAAGTAATTGACATATGGGAGCATTTATGGGATTGTGTCAGACAAGCTAGACTGAAAGCAACAGACAGATGTCCAGTGAGTTAAATATGCAAATCTTGAATGTAAATGATGAATTAGATTAATGAACAGATGAAAAATGAGCATATTAAAAATGACTGGAGTCTGATCTCATTCCTTCTGGGAGAGCTTTTGTGTATCACATTATTATCACAGAGAAAACGTGTTTCTGTTTCAGTGTTATTCTGGATAACTGTCACATTCTTTGCCATTATCATGCTATGTTTGAATGTGTTTTTCTGTGCCTAATTGGAACTTCTCAGTAGGATACTTTCTGATTATTTGTCATTCACATTCACTTTTATTTGGACATAGCAGTAGGTAGTAACAGGAGTCTTGATTCGTACTGTCAGTAAGTTTAAAATTCTAATAATTGATGTAAAAGTGTCTGATCAAAGTAACAAAAATAAAATTCAACCTTTCTTTTCTTGCACATGTTTTCATCACCAAGAACTGCATGCAGACACACAAGATCTGATTTTGAACCACTGGAGATTGTAGGGTTTTGCTGGGACACAGTTGAACTGATCAGATTTAATATGAAATGCATTTAATTACAACAGAAGAGATTAATTTCTTTCTAGCAGACAGCCTAGTATGAGCTATTTTTTTAAACCTCCTCTAAGCCAGTGGAGAAAAGTAGACTGAGGTCATGGCCAGAGGCCCACTCTCAGTCAGCTCTGGCTCCATTCATCCTATTGCTCCTTCTGTGTCTCTTTTAGCAGCTGCTGGAATGAGCAGAATCAGGTTCCAGTGTAGTGTCTGTTTCCCTGGAGGGATGCAGGAGCATGGGGAATGTGGAAACCTCCCTTTTGGTGGCAGTTCAGGTTTCTGTTGCATAAAATTGCCCATTTAACCACAGTTAACGATGCCTGTAATGAACTGTACTGCTTGCAGTAGGAGCCTTGACAAATAAGTTACTTAGTTACTTAGGTAAACAGAGTTAAGGAAGATAAATCCTGGTCTTAGTCTATTAAACATTTACAGTCAACAAAAAGTGAAGTGTTTACATGACAGGCTGTGTGAGGGTGTGGTGCGATAAGCCTTTTCTGCATTTCATTCTTTACAGTTACTTTATAAAATGTGAAATAAGAAAAGAAAGAAAAGATGAAATAAGTTAAAGATGAGCATGCAGTTCTAAATGTTGATGTAACTGCTTATTGTCACAGAAACACAAAATAATTGATTGGAAGTGACATCTGGAAGTTGTCTGGGCCAATATCTCTGCTCAAGCAGAGCCACCTAAAGCCAGTTAGTCAGGATTGTGCCCAGTTGGGTTTTGGGTATCTCCAAGGATGGGGAGTTCACAAGATCCCTGGGCCAGGTGTGCCAGTGCTTGGTCATCCTCATGGCAAGAAAAGATGTTTCCTGATGTTCAGATGACATCTCTGTGTTTGAGTTTGTGCCCATTTTTGATGTCCTTTCACTGAGCCCCACTGAAGAGCCCAGCTCTGTCCTCTTTAAACATTCCCTTGAGGTGTTTATAATCATGGATAAGATCTGCCTGAGCCTTCTTTTCTGAAGTCTGAGCAGTCCCACTCTCTCAACCTCTCTTCATAGGGGAGATGCTCCAGTTCCTCTGTCATCTTTGTGACCATTCATTGCACTCTCTACTGTATGTTCATGTCTTTGTTGGATTCACAAATCCAGCATGGACGCAACTCTCTAGGGGCAGCCTCACCAGTGTCAGAGGGGCAGGATCACCCCTCTTGACCTGCTGGCAGTGCTGTGCCTAATGCAGTCCAGGTTAACCTTGGCTTCTTTGCAGCAAGGGCATATTGTTGGCTCATGTTCAACTTGGTGTTCACCAGAACCCCCAGGTCATTTTCTGTCAATCTGCTTTTCACCTGGTATATGTGGGTGCTTTTCACATATGTCTGTGCCTCATGTAGGACTTGGCACTTCATCTTATTGAACAAAGAAATTACTAAAATGATTTAGAAAGAAAAAAATCTCTTAAACTGTTGTAACCTCGGGGATGTTCTCTGTTGAGGTACAGGGCTTTCTTTACCCAATCAGGTTTTCTGCTATTGGTCCTGTTTAGTTTGTCTGTGGGGGTTTTGTACAGTCTTCTGAGGAAAAGGCAATAAAGCATTGAGTTGAAGAATGTAGTTAAAGTATTTTGTGTGCTACCCTGAGATGTCACTCTTACAATCTGGGTTCAGAATATTGTTTCCAACCATTGTGGGTCTGCAAGAAAACCACTTTCCCTCACATTCTCATCAGTATATTCTGCCTTTAGCCTCAACTCATGAAAAATAGAAGAAAGTAAAGTTAATGCTTTCCCTCTCCTTTCACCCCTTTCATGTGAGAGCAGCTGAACTTGCTATTTATCAACTAATGAAGTAGCAAACTGCAGTGTCATGATTTAAAGTAAAGCGTCACTAGCTTTCATCTTACATTCCACAATCTTTACTGGAGCAATTTGGAGAGCGATTTGTAAGTGATTTAGTGCATTTTATTTCCCTTCACTGAAGACAAGGTAGACTTCTGGGGTGGAAGTTTCATCAACATCCCTGTTTTGTTGCATCTCCCTTCAGGAATCAGAGCACTTTAATCCTAGATTAGCTCTTCAGAGGAAGGGTTCTGACTCAGTACATTTTAGTGTGTCATTTACCATAAGAGTCCCTCTGTGTCACCTGAGACTTCCAGTCACTATGACAACACAAGTCATAACAAACTGATGAACATCTGAAAGAGATAATGAAAAGGCAGTATGTGGCTGGGTAGTTTTTTGAGAGATTTCATTAACCTGTTTTCAGAGCAAGCAGAAGTGCCGGGCTCGAGAGTATCCCTGCTCTGTGAAGCTGACTCATATGTCAGTACTTTCACTGTCAAAATGTGAGCTGGGTTTATGCCCCAATGTTGGGATGTCTTCCAAATGCTCAACTTCCACTTGTGGATGAGGTGGAACAATGTGGTTTTGGACATGACCCATTGTAGACAATGTCGCCTGGTTTTGGCCATTCCCAGAGGACCCATTGGGAGGTGCTGATCTACCTTTGTAGAAAGGTAGGGAAAAGTGGTGCTAAAGAGGCAGAGAATACAGCTGCATGTGTGTGTGTTGAGCGTTGGGAGCTACTTTCCAGCTGTAGGCATTGACACAAACAGGTGCTTTGATTTACACACTTCCTTTTCCAGCTTGCTTGCATTGTGTGAGCAAAGGTTGCATACATGCTGTGATCTGCTTTTTTCTGACAGTCTGCTGCTATGTGCTTCTGTTTGAAGTGTTTATGTTTATTTTCTCAGCAGAGGAGAAAATATTAGTTTTGCATAAATTTAACAGACATTTGTAGCAAGCAATTAGTCTCTGAGTATTTCCAGGTTAAATATGCTGTAACTAAGAAATACTTGTGGCTCACAGAGATAATACTTTGACTTTATTATAACAAACAAGCGAAGTATGCTACAAACTATTTATATGTGGGAGCAGTGAGGTTTGATGACTTCCTAGACATTTACAAATTAATGTGAGTCATCCTTACTATGTATTTGTTTCCTTGGATGAGGAAACATAATCAATGCCTCTCATTTCAATTGTTCTTTTTTACAGCTAAAAAACTTTGCTTATTTGTGGTGGTAAGATATCTGTCTGACTAAATGACTAATTCAGGCAATAAAGAAGGTCCTGTGGGGAAGGTGGGAGTGAACTACTTACATGAGAATTGGTCATTGTTTGTTAGATGTCAGAATCAATCCAGATTCCAATTCCTATGAAGAGAAGCCCACATTTTCCAGTAAAACATGAAGCTCTGACTAAGAAGTTTGATTCCTAATTGTGAAGTTATTGTCTCTCTCCTTTGGTATTACAGAAACTTCTTTGCGGCCTACCCAGACAATGGCAATGAATCCAAAACCAGTTAACCTTTTACTGAGGCATCTGGACTACCACTGCTTAAGACATTTAAAACACCATTAAGATAGTCCATTAGAAAGCCTTAGAAAATACCCAGAGAGAACTTCCAATAGTAAAATTTTATATTCCTTCAAAATCCTTTATTAACTCATTTAGGTAAGTTTTTAACAATATTTTATTGTGCAGAGCAAATGAAATAAGGGGAAAGTAGAACCTGTTTTGTGCTAGAATTTAAGTCTTTAAGTGGGTAGCCACATTTCACCTTCCTTGGAAACAAAGGCATGTATGTGAGTCTCAGTGAATGGGTTTAAATATCTTGTCTTGAAGTGAGAGACAGTCAGAAGAAGAAGATTTGGTGTCCCATCTCACACTTCAGGCATAGACATGACTATGAACTTTGATTTATGTGCTTCCTTTTCCAGTTTGCTTGCATTGTGTGAACAAAAGCTGTAAATATGCTGTGATCTGCTTTTTCTGACAGTCTACTAGCATGTGCTTCTGTTTGAAGGATTTATGTTCATTTTCTCAACAGAGAAGAAAATAATAGTTTCATATAAATTTAAGGGAATTTGTAGCTAATAATTTGTCTCTTTTCTCTACTATGTTCTGTGTGTTATATGTAAAGTTTTAGCTTTATTATAAAAAACTTATTTTCCTATTTTTTGCATATCTATGTGCATTCTGTGTATGGGTATTCATGTGATGAATAGAGCCTGTATTGCTGTATTCACCTTAAATCACTAGGACAGCTACTTCCAGCTCAGCATACTCTGTTTCACTTGCGCGCAAAATTCCTTCTGGGTACTTTTTCCTTGTTTATCTACTCTGGACTTATGAAAGTTACAACTTAAATTCTGTTAATGAGAAGTCTTCCAACAGAAAATCTCCACCCCTAAATTTAGGAAAACTTTCTGTTATTTTAATATCCAAGAGCTGTACATGCTCCACTAAGTCTAACTGGAAAAGTATAGTCTGTAGTTCTTAAATTATACCTGGTTCAGAAATAAGGCAAGAATTCATGGAGAAAGATTTCAGTTTCCACAAGCATAAAGAATTTATAAAGTGAGAAGCAGGGTAAAAAGCAAACAAACAATAAAAGTCAAATAAAAATGCTAAAGATATTTGCAAACTTGACACGTGTCTACAACTGTTGGCTTAGAATGATCATGAGTTGTGCCAGAGACAAATATAAAACAAGTTCATTGCTTGCATATGAATCTTTAAAGGCCATGTGTTAAGTTAATGTGCTACTGATAACTTATCACATTTTATGTCTAGACATCCAAGCTAGTGTGAATAGGAATACTTCCATGTGATTTTTCCCTCTGGTGTTTTTCCCCTGCAGCTGTGCTCTTTTTCTGCTTCAGTGCTGCTAAGAATAATAATGGAAACTTTCTGTCAAAAAAGACAGGCAGACAGACACACACTCCTGCACACCCCCCCTTACCTTTTAATAATGTAATGTGGAGTATGGAGCCTTGGGCCTTGCAATGACGTGTTTCAATTTCAGTGTGGTCATTTCTTCCTTGCTTAGAATAGGTGATGCACTGTTTACCTCTAGACTTATCCTTGAGGAGTTTAGAGTATTTAGGTCTTGTTTTAGTTGTAGTACACTTGGATTATAGATGGGTTACCAGATACGAAAGACAATTCTCCTGGTCATACACTAGATTTTTACACTTTCATATAACTATTCAGTTAGACAAAGTTTGAAATCAGGAGGAAGATTCTTAAATTCATTATGATATAGCTACTCTGGCAAGTGGTTTTCCATTAACTTTGTATAAAAACTCCTTTGAAAGCTCTTCAATTAGTAAGGTTCCCCTACCAAAAGATTAAAGGGTGACAAGACTGGGAATTGTCTTAAAAACACTATGGAAACATATCTAATTTATGTAAGTCCTAGCCATCTGGCAACCTTTATAACACCCTTTGTTTTTCAGTAGATTTATAGATCTGCCTAAATACCATTTACATGTCTGTGTAATATTTGCTTATATTTCACCCCATCATCCATTTGGCTCACAGCATTGATTCCATCTTATTGTCATTAAAATTAGGATAAATTTTCGTAACAACGAGCAATGTATAGCTGCCCATGCTTATCTGTCAGGTCACTTGGAAGCTTTCAGCAGCGCTGATTGTGAGATATCTTGCCTTAAGGAGAAGTAATATCCAGGCTAGCTTACTGAAACAATTCCTTGAGGACTGTATCTTCTGAGTAGTGAAGGAGGCTTGTATCTCCAGCATAGTGTCTTTTGGCATTTTCGGGCCTGTCAGGGTGCAGTGGTTGCTAGGCTGCTCTGCAAGGAACACAGAGCCTGTATTAAAGGGTAGAGACCCTTGGACAGGAGCCCTGTCCCATGGTACCCAAACAAGAGGAGCAGAGCAGGTCTAGGGGGTTGTCAGGGCAGTAAATGACCCTCATTTCTAGACCAGGTTGTGGTCTGAAGTGACTCTGGGATGGTGAGGCAGTGGTGGGCACAGCACCAAGCCAGGCACAGGCATCCCTGAGTGCTGCTCAGACAAGGACTGAGGGCCAGGATTCAGGCCAAAAGTAGATTCCAAGCTGGGAAGAGGTCCCCAGCGTGGATCTTTCTCACACAGCTCTTTCCCAGCAGCTTCACCCAAGGTTCAGCCACACTGTACCAGAACTGGTCATGAGCACCTAAAGAAAGTGTTGGCAGTGGGAAGAGGCTGCAGAATCTGTTGATGCACTCAGCAGGTCGAAGCTGAGGAGAAATAAGTCTAACTAGGGTAATTTGATAACAATCTGCAAAAGACTGTTAAAGAGAAGGTGAACAAAAAATTATTCTTAAAAACTTGGAACAATTAATTTCAATCATGAGCTTTTTTTTTATTTTAAAGAGATAGCTGCTGATAAACTGAATATAAAATAGACAAAAGGAAGTGTCTTCTACATGGTGATTTGATATATCATGAAAAACTTGTGGCAGCAGAAGTCTAATTCAGAAGTAGGCAAAAATACTTCATATTCTTTGTGGAATATAGATCCCCAGATGACAAGTAAACTTCTTACTCAGGATGTGACTTTTGGTTCAGGGACATCCTAAACCATGTCCAAACAACTTTGGAAGATGTGCTGGGGGAAAAAAATCTCCGCACACATCAGGCATACTTGTTACATAAAGTAATTATGCTGAGATAGTAAATCATGCTTTCATAATATTTGCATTCACTATGATACTATAACTTAGCTGGACATGAGTCCTTTAACTCTCAGGATGTTAGAAATAATGCAGTTTGCTATTGCATATCTTCTCAGTTTTACAGGTGCTGAAAACTTGTCCTTCAAACAAACTGTAGGTTCCTATGGTACTTTTAGTTGGTTTCAAGAGCTCATCAAAATACTCAATGTCTCAGGCCAAGGTATCTAAAAGCCATCCTAAATCTCTTGGTTGATGATTTTCATCTCTGCACAATGCAATACTCATGAAGTTTTCCTGGCAAAGTTGGAGGATTTGGAAAGAAGTCACTGGGGAACTAAGGATCATTACAAATGTCAGCTATTTTTTTCTTTCAATCTGGCTTTTTCTAAGAAAAAATATATGTGACTCTGTATTTTAATGCAGTGTGGAAATAAACAACTCTATCAGAAAACCCAAACCTCAAACCTAATAAAACCTGTATTGCAACAGAAAAAAGCTGTCCTATTTCCATCTCTTTTGCTCTCCTGCTCCTGGGGAACTGGTGGGGAAAATACACAGCATTGCATAGTCTTCTGTTCCCTTTTCTTTACAAATTAAAGTACCTCAGATTGTACTGTAATAATCACAGAGGAGAATAACTATAAAACAGGACAAATGTCAGAGTTTATGCCCAAACTAGTCACATTCCACCATGTTCAATCAGTGAAACAAACTAATAGCTTTTTTTCCTTTCCTTCCATGCAAGAATATGCAGAGAAATTTGGGAGTCCACTGTAGACCAAAAATGCAAATAGGATATTTCCTTATGACTTTTAATTTTATATATGGTAACTCCTGAGCTGTCTTTACATTCTTACTGTGTTTTTCATGAGTATAGATCGTAAGATTGTGTATTGGGATACTTATACAGCAACTCCCCATTTTACTCTTCCAGTCCTCTTTGTAGAAATAGTGGTTTTAATATTGACTGGCCAGACAGTCAAGGAAGATGACTTGACAGGATGTCGAAAGACCCAACTCTGAAGATATAAGTAAATAGTCCACTGCTGGTATATGAAAAGAAAGGCAGCAAACCACATAATTTCAGCTTCTTCTGAGGATAAATTTTCCTTAGGTTTGACTCCGTCTAGCATGAAACACCTGACATCTCTTAGAAGGAGAACTGAAGCCTTCAGAAACTCCTGAATTAGCTACAGAATTCTCAAGTTCTACCTACCCTCCTAATTTCTAGCCATGCAAGATGAACCTGAATTAATGCAGCCAGGAACAGTTGTTTGCATTTGTGCTAGGGAAAAAATGTATACATTCAGCATGCACTCACTGTGCTTGGTCCAATATGCATGAACCGTGTGATTCTGTTTTACAATAACTATTCCAAAGGAGACACAGTGAATTGCCAACTGGAGCTCGTTTAACACCTTATCTTCTACCACCTCATGGATATTTTGCAATGGGAAGAGTTTCTGCTGAGGAATACTGTACCACTGTTTCTCCCATTTTTCCATTGCCATCTTTCAAATGAAGTCCTATGATCCTTACAGTGTCTATTGTTGCATACTTTCTTATGAAAGAGATCTCACCTCAAAGCAGTGACCCAAGCTCTAAATTCAAATGTGAGTCCACCACAGGTGTAATATGTCTTTTGTCCCTGTTTGAGTTTTCTCCAGCTCTAATATTGCTGTGTTGCCAACTCACAGTCTCCTAATACCTGTGTGCCGTCATAGTGTCTTTCCTGCTCTTTCTATGCTAGAAAGCTGGAATAAGTCTGAGGAGCAGATGGAAAATGTTTACTTGTCTCTAGGTTCAACCTAAGCTCGTAGCCATAGTGTTAGACTTGGTTTGGGGAAGCAAATATGAACCCATTTCCTATATGTTACCTAGTCTGAGGATATGGGATGTGGACATTCCCATCTCTTCACCACTGGGTGGGTAAATGAAATAATGTTGAGGAATTGGGTCTTCAGATGCTTAATTAGGAATCTGCTGATGCTGGTGAACACACTTTGATTTGAGTCCAATACTAAGCATTCTTGCTATGAGGTATTTGGATTTGGGCTTAACCCTCTTCTCCATACTGATACTTAGATCATATTCCATTGATACTGTTTATTGCTTGGCTTTCTCATCTTTAGGTAGTCAATAAAATTTTTATTGTTGAGTGTCAATGAGATACACTTCTGAAACATTGGTTTTACCTGAGGAATTTTGCTGTCTACTTCTCTGTATGTATTTCAGGTAGAAAGAGCTTCTAATTAAAAATTGCCATTAATGAGGAAAAGGAAATTATGTATTATATAAGCTTTTGAAATCCTGTTTTATGTTGAAAAAAATCTGAGACACAATTAATTAAACTTAAAATAAACAACACCTTGATCTAAATATTTGCAGTGTAACCTCGGGTGGGGGTTCAGACTTTTAACATTTTGGTTTAATGGTATTTTGCTAAGGCATTACATACAAGGCATAAATAATCAACAGCAAAGGCTGACTGAAGACCTCATGCTCTGACAGTATAAAAGAAGATTAAATGCCTGGATCAGGCAGGAGAAACTGTCTGTAACCTCACTGCGCACGTAGTTTCAGACCCCAGCATGGCCTGATTTGTAGCATTTGATTGAAGTGATCTAGTGCAGGTAATTGACAGCTAAGACAATTTTTGATCTCTTTGTGTCAGAGGAATAGCAGGATGACTGTCGGGTTGATTTTTGAAGTTAGCTCCATCAATGCGCAGAACTCTGAAAAACAGTAAGTTTTTTTGCTTAATGTTGTGTTGCTTTTGTTGTAAGTGTTGCTGCAAAATTGGAATTTTACTCATTGTAGATGCTGTGCTTTACTCATCCCTTACCACGTTTGAGCTGGGCAATGATGCTCAGTCACTTTGTGCGTGAGTAAATGTGATGCTGGATGCTTTGCTCTTTTTGCATGTGGAGTTGAATATGAGGAACCAGTGTGCCTTAACTTTGCTGTTTTACAGAGATATTAATAGGTATTTATGGACTTAATGGAAGCAAAAAAAAGTGTGTGTATTACACATTACATGCACATTAGTTGTGGAAAAGTGCAGGAAAAAATTATACTGTTGAGGTATGGTTGGTGATACCAAGAAAAAGGCATGGAAGAAAATCAAGCTAGAGGTGATAAACTACTTCTGCACTCACTGTCTGATTTGCAAATATTTTAGCTATCCTTTAAAAAAAACAAAGATGGCATTTCACTTCCTTCATGTATATAACTCTGAGGGACTTAGTTGGGGTTTCTGGAAATGTGTTGGAGGTCTTAACGTAGCCTCTCTAGGCTCTAGCTGCCTTTCTTTAGGCACATGGGTCATTCACAGCTTCTTGTCACACCTGCCAGCTCTGTGTCTTCAACACTGTAAGTAATTGAAAAATGACTCTAGGTACCACTGTCCAGACAACTGAATCAGCTTGTCTTTTTCCCTGCATCTCAGAAATGGGATATTTTAACCTGGACCCTGGCCACATCAGCTGTCCTCAAAGTCCTGGCCTCTCAGTTCTGCATCTTCAGCAGCTGGTGGAGGCTCCATGGAGCCTGTCCAGGGTAGGCGTGTGGATTTCCTTTGCAAGAAAAAGCAGGGCAAGTGGGAGGATGAGGTGTGTAGGCAGGGAACACACCCATTAGGATGAGAAGCTGGGATATGGACATCTGGGCCCGAGAACTGGGATGTGTACCTGTCTGAGGGGACTGGATATGGTCTAGACAATGTCTAGACATGATCTAACAAAAAGTACTAGATTTTTGGCTACAGAGAGCTTGAAAAGTTCCCAGGTTGAGCAGGAGGGATGCTGAATCCCTCATCCAGCTGCTTCCGGACAAATTAATAATGGAAAATTCTCAAGTATGGTAGTTTTCACAGCTCTGCTGGTGATCTGGCAGTCTTACCACTACTAGGGGTAGATAGCTTTGAACTGGATTTGTGGACATGAAATGAACTCTTATTATTTGTCATATAATATTTAATTCCTGAATTTGGTAAGAAAACTATAGCTCTAAAAATACTGTGGGGAAAAAAGTTATTTGTACACTTAGCAAAACAACATGTTCATACATATATAAGAACATTTCTATTCACAAAGACATTTTTCAAAATAAAAATAAAGTATTCCTCCTTACACTTCCCAACCCACCAATTCCTGTTTATGTTCAAGTTTCAGATGATGTAATTCAACCTCATTGTGTACAGAAGCTCGGCTGAAAAAGAGAAAACATTTTTTTCAATTCAACAAATCTTTTTTAGATCCTGGGACTCCTACAGGCAGAGTATCAGGCTCTTCATTCAGTTATAGAGATATAAATCACAGGATTGTTGAAGAATGTATTGATAGAAGTAACTATTCTTCAGGATACCAGGGGAAAAGTTCCAGAGTCTACTGGAATACCAGAAGATTGTCATGTATGTCCTTAAATATTAGGAAATCTTGCCGTTGTCATTAAGTACTGTACTCAGTGACATCCTTGGTGACTCTTCAGAGAGCAGCACTGGTAAATAGGTCTGGATGTGCTGTGGGAAAACCACTGTAAGTTAAATCTGCAGTGAATCTCTTCTCTGAAAGTACATGCATCTTCAATCAAGCATTCAAGCAGAACATCTCCTGTTGATAGGAAAAGTTTTATAACTCTGTATCAAGATAGTTTATGGCTTCCAAGAAAAAGATGTTACCGTGAGATTTGTTCACCCGTCTACAGAGAGAAACCTGTGATTGGAAAGATAAAGAAAAGGGGGTGGGAAACCTGATCCAGAGTTCTGTTTCTGACTTTCAGGAAGGTTTTCCATACTTACTGTGTCCCAGCTGAGTCCTTATTGCTGGCCTCTAATCACAATTCTCTGTAGCTGCTCTCCTTCTGGTCGGATGACTCTTGCATGCCTGCTCACACAGCACATAGATCACCTCTCCTGAGTGATGTGGATTTGAACCTTTTCTGACTGAAGGAAGCCACTTCATTGAAAGTGCGCTTGCAACTTCACGAAAAGTAAGAGGTGTTACCAGGCAGTCCCTTGTCCTTCAGGGAAAAAGAGGTAGCTGATCCAAAATGGATCTAGGTAGCAGCTTCCCTGACTATAAAACAAAGAAACAGGATTTCCCTTCAGGGGTTTTCAGGCACTGTTGCTTCTGTCTCTGATGTTTCAGCATATTTGGGAGCTAATTTTATGAGGTCTAACTTATATCCCTGAGGCAACCACTGAATGTAAGAAAGCTGGAGGCACAAGATGGGCAATGAAGATGTGCATTGTGAATTACGTGTAAGATTAATACAAGCCTTTAAAAGAAACTCTTTCCAAATAGTTGTCTTTAATGGGATAAGTGGAGGCCAGAATGAATAAATTTGCCCAATTTTCCCTATTTCATTTGAACTGAGAAACCCCTCATATTTCAACTTCACTTGTCTCTTTGCATTTGCAGTGGCACATTGAACCCATTTTACAACCTGGTACCTAATGCAGAAATATTAGGCTAATCTATCTTTCCTTTTTTCTGTTTCCTTTTCTGTTTTCTTTTTTTCTGTTTTCCTTTCTCTTTCCTTTCTTTTTTCCTGTTTTCCTTTTATTTTATTTGGCTATCATTTTGTATAGGCTCTTTTCAGATCATAGTAGATTTTGTGAGACCAGATTTATTTGGTGGTGGTACCAAAGGAAATATTTCATGTAATAATTCACAAAACTGCTTCCTTTGCTGTGTATCTAAACTTAATTGGGTTTATTGTCAGCAAGATCACTTGTTGTAGCACTGTTTCCCTTTGAAATTTATCACATTCAAACTCTGTAGATAATGTCAGCTATTTGACTGAAGACATCAAAGGTGTGATAATGACTGATAGATGTGTGGTACCATCTTTATCAATGACTTGTGATTACAGTTCAATTTGTGAATGAATTGACAGTGAACCTCTTCATCCTTCCAATCTGCTGTGGACTGTTCAATATAAAGAAGCTGAGTATTCATTTTTCCCTTTAAAAAGCATCCTGAACAATACTCCAGAAATAGTTTTGCAGCTTCATATGTATATGTTTCACATGTAATGATAGAACAAGGGATAATGGCTTTAAACTGAATGAGGGTATGCTTTGATTAGATATTAAAAAGAAGCCACCTGCTCTGGGAGTGATGAGACACAGATGGCCCAAAGAAGTAGTGGATGCCCCATCCTTGGAAGAGTTCAAGGCCAGGTTGGATGAGGCTTTGAGCAATCTGGTCAGTGGAAGGTGTCTCTGCCCATGGCAGAGGGTTTGGAACTAGATCAGAGCTCCATCCAGCCTGGCCTAATGTAGCTTCTCTCAGGGGAGTTTTTAATTACACTTTTCCTTCTTCCATAAACCTTTGCCAGTTCCAAGAGTGAATTTTCCCTCTGAGGCAGACTGTGATGCAAAGTTCTTGACCACCTCATGCAGGCAGCAAGCAGAGAAGCTGCCAAGGGCCTCAGCTGTCAGCCCATAATTAGCATTTGTTTAACCTACATGTTATTTACACACTTGTTATGGACAGCTTATCCAGGAAAAGCAGTCCTTTGACCTTCCCAGCTGGGACTGGAAGCAGGGAGTTCACTGTCAGGGCTGATACAGAGGTGTGGCTTGCCTTGTGCAGACTTTCTGCAGCAAGATGAGGGAAAAGACTGCTTTTTTGCTGGATTTCACAACTACTCACAGACTTTGGAAAGGTTGCACATTAAAAACATTAGAAAATCCAAGCTCTGGGGTATCAATTGATTCTTGGAAATGACTGAAATACTTTGTTTCTGGGTTTTTTTTTGTTTGTTTGTTTTGTTTCTTTGGGTTTTTTGTTTGTTTGTTTTTTTTTTTTTTTTTTTTTTTTTTTTTTTTTTTTTTTTTTTTTTTTTTTTTTTTTTTTTTTTTTTTTTTTTTTTTTTTTTTTTTTTTTTTTTTTTTTTTTTTTTTTTTTTTTTTTTTTTTTTTTTTTTTTTTTTTTTTTTTTTTTTTTTTTTTTTTTTTTTTTTTTTTTTTTTTTTTTTTTTTTTTTTTTTTTTTTTTTTTTTTTTTTTTTTTTTTTTTTTTTTTTTTTTTTTTTTTTTTTTTTTTTTTTTTTTTTTTTTTTTTTTTTTTTTTTTTTTTTTTTTTTTTTTTTTTTTTTTTTTTTTTTTTTTTTTTTTTTTTTTTTTTTTTTTTTTTTTTTTTTTTTTTTTTTTTTTTTTTTTTTTTTTTTTTTTTTTTTTTTTTTTTTTTTTTTTTTTTTTTTTTTTTTTTTTTTTTTTTTTTTTTTTTTTTTTTTTTTTTTTTTTTTTTTTTTTTTTTTTTTTTTTTTTTTTTTTTTTTTTTTTTTTTTTTTTTTTTTTTTTTTTTTTTTTTTTTTTTTTTTTTTTTTTTTTTTTTTTTTTTGTTTTTTTTTTTTTGTTGTTGTTGTTGTTGGTTTTTTTTTTCCCAGGGAGGTAAGGGTTTTGGCAGACTGAAACTTTTCTTTATGGAACCTCACCTGTTCTCATAGCATCTAATCCATGAACCACAAAAAGCAATTGGAAAATGCTACTAGAGTTTTGTCAGGTTTCTGACTGGGCCCTTTGCCCTGAGCTGGGAGTGTCTATACACTACATCAGTAACTGGGTTTGGTACTGGCAGCACATGCAGAAGGGGTCACAGAAATGATATCTAACCCCAGTTCTGGGTCTGAAAATCCTGTGCTACACAGCTTTGGGCAGGGGGTAAAGAAAAGGACCCCCCTCACAACAGGTAGAGATTGTAGCACTTTCCTACTCCAAAGAGATGCTCTGAGGATGAACAGATGCATATGGTCTGTGAGCAGGGCTGTGAGCATCACTCTCAACACTGAAAGGCTGAGGTAGAGGGACCAGAAGGCCATAACCCCATCTATGGACACAGGGAGATCAGCCCTGATGCATTAAATTTGTGGCACACTGACTTCAAAATCAGATTTCTTCCTCTCACATTTTTCCAAAAGTAATTGGTTTAAGTAAACTTGTTTTTTTACACTGATCTCTAACTTCACTAGTTACATGTGGTAAAGATGTATTCTAAAGGCAGCTTTGCAAGATTGTCTGTAAGATAGTAAATATAATAATCTGCCTGCTTTGTTAATATGTAACAATTAAATACAAACTGCAAGAAATTGCTCTTATTTATTATCAAGTGCTCCCTTGCCTATACAGGTTTGGGGATTTTGTTTGGTTGCTTTATTTTTTAAGTGTTATAATGTGTCAATTCTTGCTCTTGCTAATTACATTCTGAAATTGCTGTTGTGATAAAAAATCCCAATTTAACAAACCCGACCCAATAATCCAAGTGTTTTACCCAGTACCTTATGCATTGGGTTCTCAAGACTGAATGTGTTTCTCTCCCTTGCCTGCATTCCTTTGAAAAGGACAAGTCAGCACAAGGTGGTGCTAAATAGCACACCATTAATCTTTTTCTAATATACAGCCCTGAAGGGAGCTTTGGGAAAAGGCAGTTGATGGATCTTTTTTTAACTGCCTGATTTTCTTTTTTTATTTGTTAATTTATTTACTTGTCTGTCATGACTGGGAGACTTTTCCCAGTAAAGCCTGCCCACTCTGGCTGTCAAGGATGTCTCCCCTGAGAAGTGTGGGCCCCCAGTCTTTGGATAAATGCAGTAATGTCATTTTAAGCTTTCCTTACAGGAAAGTGTAGCCATTATCTACTTATTTTTAAGTGGATGGTAGTATTTTTCACCTCTGTTCCACAGATCTTTGGGTTTTGGGAGTTGTTTCTGAGAAAATCTGTACATCATGTGCTGTGGGCTTAAGTTACAGGGTTCTGTATTTCATTTAGACAAATTGCTAAGGAGAGTTGAAAATGCAAAATGGGTGGAGAAAACTTGAATGCCTGAGCAGATTCAGGACTGGCAGGTCCAGGGAGGATGGGTGCCCCTTCACCCAAGAGCTGTTCTGTTCTGTGTGCTGCTGCTCTGCCAGAAGAGAAGAGGGATGCAGTGTTTGATGGGCTGCTGATCTCTTTGCTATGTCTGCAAGCAGAAGCACTAACTAGATATTTTGCTTTCTTGGCACTAAATCGCCTCTTCTGCAAAAATGCTCCTGAGATGCAAACTGAAGGAGATGGACATCTTTAAATACTCTATTTTTAGGGGAAGGCAAAATGGAAAAACCTCTCTAAAAACCCCAAAAAAACAAATTGTGTTTTTGCTAGTAAACACAAATCAGATCAGATGGAGTCAATTAGCTAGAGTACTGCACTTGCTGATGCTGTGTTTCTCGAAGAATCTCGACTCCACAGATATTTGGCAGCACGTCAACATTGTATCTGCACCTCAGAGACTTCCTTTCATGTCTTTTGCCCTTTAAAACATGTGTTGTAGATAGGAAAGGTCTCTAGGAAAGCCTGGAACATTATTTCTTTTGCAAAACAACATAAGTTTGAGAGGGGTCCTATTTCTTTCCCATCATTTAAATCCCATTGTCAGAGAGAGCTTCCTAAGGAACTAGGGGAGCAGTTATTAGGCTTCCTAGAGAGGTGGTCGATACCCCAAGCCCGTCAGCATTTGAGAGGAATTTGGACAATGCCCTTAACAACATGCTCTGACTTATGGTCAGGTAGTTGGAGAGGATGATTGCTGTTCCCAACTGAAATATTCCATTCCATTCCATTCCATTCCATTCCATTCCATATAATGAATAGCTAACTTTCTCTCTTAATTTATTTGGACAGGAGTTGAGCTAATGAGTCAGAGGAGGTTGGCTCTATTCTCTCTTCTATGGACATGTATTAGTTAATGTGTACTAATATAATAATATTACCAGAACTGAGGTTTGAAATCCAGGTTGAGTAGCTCCCTAGTTCTTATAACCTAATTTTCCACCAGTGATACCAGATCTCTAAAACACATTTGTAACTGTAGTAACACATTTTCTGTTGGAAGCAAAGTTCAAATCAAGACTTGTTCTTCCTGCATGCCATTGACACTCCATTTCATTAAGAGACATTAATTTTATAGACTATTAATGCTTTATCTATTGACTCTTTACCAGGCTTGACAATGCTGTTGTATGTTAGTATTCTAAATCATGTTTTATAAGTATTCATAGGCATTTTCATCAGAAGATGAGTCTGGACAACTCATCAGGATCTGAAACATCCAAATTTGTGGTGAAGTTCTTTAGGTGGTATGAGCTGTTGGAACAAAATTTGGCAGGCATCAAGAGATTAGACATGTTTATATAGTGGGAACATTGAATTAGTTTTGGATAAGTACCTGGACTTCAGAATATAGTTCAGCGACTGTCTGGAGTAAGCAAGACATTCCTTCTTCAGATAGGTTATCCCACAAGTTTTTACTGGATAGATGGATCAGAAGTCTGCTCTGATACGGCAATCCTTGCTTTGTATGTTTTAAGCATCAAGTACACAAAAGACCTGGAAACACAAAGTGGTATTTTCAAGGGTGAGATCTGATACTCCTCATCTGTGTTTTCGGTTTCAGCCAGGAATCTGAGTGGCTGAAACTCAGACACTATTAGACAATAAAGTGACATTTGAGGAGGGTAGTGGCATTTTTTGTTTGTTTGTTTTGTTGTTGTTTTTTTGGCTTTGTTTTTTTCTTTTTTTTTTCTTGTGAAGAATGTGAATTCATATATCAGTATTCTTCCTTTTTCTTATGATCTGTCCAGTTTTTCAGATGTGAGTCTGTGGATTCTGTAGCTTTGCAAATCCTGGACTGGTGACTTTTTATCTGTCCTCCATCCCCTACCTCAGTTTATTTATTTTGACCGTTAGCAGTAAGTTGCTTTCTTGTTCACCTAAGTCTCAGGTAGGCAAAGAGATCTACTCTGAATCCATTCAGCACCAAATGATTAATTTGGTGTAGGAAATAGGTACGTTTCCATTCAGGAAGGCAAGAGGGAACACGTGAGGAATGAGCCCAGTTTCTTGGTTAGAGGGCATGTTTCTAGGAGCTAGTTTCTAAGGCAGCTTTGCAGTTAGTGAATTGGCACTGAAATAAAAAAAAAAAAGACAAAACAAATAAAACCCCAGAAAACTAACAGCCTTATAGATAATGATTCTCCAACTATCAGGAGAGCCTCAACAGAGAAAAAGGAGACGGTAAAGCAGAAATCAAAGTATTTGCTGATCTCATTGCTCTTGTCGATACTATAGCACTGTTACTTGCTTGTGCCAGTGGGATAGAGAAATTTGTATTGCTGAACACCACAGCAGGGTGAAAAGCTTCAGAAGTGCTCTGTATAAATTGAGAATTAGTTTACTTTGTTCCCTAACCTGGTCCTTCAAATTGACTAGTGAGAGATTTTACTTGATGTTGTATCTATTCTCATTTAGCACAGCTGAGTCATTGCTCTCTTTCCTCTGCTTTATGTCTTGTAATTATAGGTCTGCATACAAAGGTGATGCCTTTGGCATCACATTGCCCCAAGTGATTAAAGTGCTGAAAGAGAAGACATTTTCCTCATTTTGTAATAACACTGCCTTCGATGAGTGCTATAAATCACTTGGTCCTTATGCTGATTTTCCTTTGGCCTTCTGGTGTTGTCCCTCCTGTAGTCTGGAATGAATACTGCTATGAAGCACAGCTTGTTTCTGGGAAAATCATGCTGGCATTTGCAGCTTGAGCTCCTCTGGAGGATACAGCCTATTCATGTATGGAGAGGCCTAGTGCTTCGCTTGCTGGAAAACTGTCAGTACTCTCTGGAGTGTTAGTGGCTTAAGTTACAAGTGACTGCATCTTTCAGGCTTCCAGCCTCTTTATTCCTCTAGGATATAAGAATCTGACATTTTGATTGTTTGTTTAATGAAAGCATTCTCTTACCTATAGCTCAGTTGTTCTGATATTTAGAAAAGAAAAGAAAAGATATATTTTGGAAACCAGAGATCTTGACTATATAGGAACATTGTTTTCCATCCAACAGCGTGACACCAAGCAATTAGAAAGAAGAGTAGCATTGGCCTTCTTCACACTGTGTTACAGTGAACAAAATGTGAACAAAATATGACCAAATATCAAACATTAATTGTGCCCATAATCCTTGATTCAGATCCCAATTTGAACCACTTCCACTATTATAGGTGCTTACAGCTGAGTCTTGGGTTCAGTTTAGGGTAAAGGGATGGATCGTTTGCGCGTGTGGTTTGCAAATGGGCTTGGGTTTGGATCCATCTCCTCAGGATGGACATAGCCCTTTGCATATGATTGTTCTGGCATACTGCTGCTCTGTGGTGTGCTTTGGTGTCCATCGGAGCTTGAGAAGCTCTTTTGTGCGGCCGCACAGTTCGGTTCTGTCTGAGCAGGGCTGCAGACACTGCTCTGCTGAGTGCTCCCCTCAGAGATCTTAGAGGAGAAATGGGCTGAGCTCTTGCAGACTGAACTCGTAGCAACTGGTGCAGCTCTGAGTTGTGGACCCCTCACTGGAGTCTCCAGGGTCAGCTGGCAGCAAGAGAAACCCTTGGAAGCACGAGGTCTTCAGGAGCCACGGGGACGGGTGTGGTGCAATGAGTAACGGTATGTAATGCATGTGCAAGGGGCCTCTGGAAAATACCTGAGAACACCAGAGATAACAGCAGGAACTCTGCATTTATCTGTGAGCTGGAAAGAATTGCTCATTCAGCTCACTATCCGGTCCTAGCAGAGCCAACATCTGAGGAAGATATATGCAAGGTCAGACAGATAGCTAACCTGCCTTTCAGAAAGTTCTTCCTCCTCCTGCCTGTTTCATTAATTTGTGAGCTAAGGTAAGAATAATATATATCTTTAACCTTTTCAAAAAGAGCTTTGGATGTTCTTATTATCTGTATGAGTGTCTAATTCTACTTTTATTGCTGGCCAATGCTTGAATGCATCACACAGCAATGACTCATACAGCGTAATGCTATGTCATGTAAAAGGCACCTCTGTAAAACATATTTCTTTTCTCTTTCACTACTTGTGGCTTTTCTTCTTATGTTTATGGAAGACTTGTTTGCATGAGACTTCTTTCAAAACTTATTTCTCAGAAAGAGACCAGTTGCACACAAAGGTCTGGATTCTCATTTTACAGCCATGCAGTTTAGAAGCACTAACATTACATGAGAAATGGCACACAGTCTACAGAAGTGTGCATTATGGATTTCTGTTACAGCTGTAGGAAGAAGAAAAAAAATACAGGGAGTTGCAACAAGTCTCTTTAAATAACGCATATTCTGTTGTTTTGGGAAGATCTTTGATTTTTTTTTTTCAATTTATTTGAGTTTTTAGGCTAAGAGAAAGTTTTTTATTTGATTTTTTATGTAGACAAAGCTGTAGTAGGCTTTGAACCTGCCAGAGTTTTTGAAAGTAGTTGGGAAGAAGCTGACACTCCTTTTCAGTGACTACTGGGCATTGTGCTTGTGCTTAGGTATTCCATATTACTGGTCTTGCCTCTGTCCTCTTGGGCTCCATGGTGGTGTGTGTGAATGTGTTAACCAAGAAAACTTACAAGAAATGTCACAAGAAAACTGTATTAACCAGGAAAGCTCACAAGAACAGTTGAGCAAGACACTGGTTTCTATTTTTCATCAAAGGAATGGCTTTTCTCTGTTTTTTTCATATGAAATATTTCTCTCCTTCTTTGAGGAAGATTGCATTCTTCAAATTCCTCAAAAATCCCTTCAAATTACTCTGCCTCTGCCTGGCAGCAGCCATCTTCACAGGAGCTTCAGCTTTTTTGGTTGGCAAAGAGGCTGGTACACACAAAGAAGCCTACTCAAGTTTCCTGAACTCAACAGAAAGTTTCTTCATTTGCAATGGCAAATTCTGGACACGATTGGTCTTGTCTGATGGACTTTTCAGAATGGAAGAAAATCCATTAATAAGTTTTTCAATAGTTAGTTAAAATGTTATATTAACATTTGCAGCAGTATGTATCAGAAAGTGAAAATGTCCCTGAGGTAAGGTCACAAAAGGGCTTGCAAGTCTAATGCAGTAGATGGAAGTAACAGGTTATATCGACAGATACTGTTCCTAGCGGATTAAATATTATTGAAAACTGCTTCCAAAATTTTATGTGCTATTTTGAACTTCTCTCGTTAATTTATTGTAGAATTAATATACTTCAGTGAAACTCATCTGATTAAGACCAGCTGGGGATGGGGTCTACTATATGCTGTTGGGGAGAAGGAGGAACACAAGTGAGGATATTTGGTGAAAGTTTTCAAGTTATTCTTGTTGCAAGTGTGAGCAAATGTCTGTGCCTGAAGTAAGTAGACAAGTTGCCTTCATCCATGGCACTTATTTGTTTTATGTGTATTTAATAACTATGTATTTAATGCATGATGTTCACCACATATAAACCCAAAGGAAGGATTTGTGAAGGATTTATGTTGAACTTAAAAGCGAACTGCAGGCTTTTCTGCTTACAGTGACTTTGAAAAATTTTTACCTGTTTTCTATCTGTACAATTGCAATTGACTGAAGGATATGATTGTGCTGGAACACTGTGAAATGAGGAAAATAAAAGGCACACCAATACTGTCAAAACTGAGAAGGTTTCTGTAGCAGTTGAACGAGTGTGAATTTAGTTCACTGAGTTTAAACTAAAGGCGGGGTGGGTTTTCTGCTGACAGGATTTGAAGGGTAGATTGGCAATACGGTGCATTTCTATCTCATGTTTTACTAGTGGGAACCATTATGAATTCGTACGGAACCATAATTGAAACCACACAATTTCAAATCACTCTAATACTTGAATTTTGTCTTCATGAAGCGTATAATCTATTATTTCTTCTCTCAGTGTTACACTATATAGGAGTATTAATACTTGCTCCAATACTTTGAAAATAGAGACAAGCCCCTGTATGTAGTGGGATATTTCTTTTCTATCCTCCAACAGCTTTCTCTTTCCATGCCTCAGGAGCCCTAACTCTGCAATTTTTTTTCTGCACATTTTCATCTCTTCCAGTGAGATATCCTGCCACGATATCCTCCCAAATTCATTCCCATCACGTTTTGCCCCCAAATTCTTTCCCTTCATAGTATGTTCTTCACTGGTGAATGCCACTACTGCACCTCAGCTATTCAGCAAGCTGCCATACCAGGTGGATAGAAGGAGATGCTAGGAAAGGGATGAGTTTGTGCTACAAGCTGAATATAGGACTGCAATAGTCTGTTGATTTAGACAGAGCAAGGAACATCCTTTCTGTGCATACACAAAACTCCCATTTTTTAGTGTGCCTTGACAAACTCAATATAAAACCGAAGAAGTCTTAAAAATGGCTTAAATGGGTCTCAAGGATGCAACAGCCAAAGGCGTTTAAAAAGAAAAGAATTTGTCAATAATTGAATTTAAGGTGTGAATAAGTGAATTGCCCAATAATGAGTTTTATGTATATATCAAATTTTTTAAGAGAAGCGAAATGGCTTTACTTGTATATCCTTGCTTCTTTTCTTGTTTAAAATAATAATAATACTCCTGGTAGCAGTGAAATAATTTAACTCCACTATATGAAATGTAATGTGGTTTATGATTTATTCTTCTGTCTGCCTTCTATGGACAGCTTTGCCTAAATTTTGTAGAGCTGAAGGCAATGGATAGTGGCATGAAGCCATGGAACATTAGTTAATGTAGCAAAACAGAAGTGCAGGAGTTATTATAAGTACTGAAAATCTTGGAGAAAAAGGAAAGTAGCTGAAGAGAAAAGCTGAAATAGCCACTACAATAACTTGATAAGCCTAATGTGAAATAATGCGTGGATTGGCCTGACCAGCAGTAGGAAGGGGAGCTCTGTAAGTCTGGCCACACACACACAACTGTGATATGTGCTACGTGATCATGTGTACATGAAGGGATTTCAGGAAGAGTTGGTAAGTTGAACTGATTGTGCGAGTCCTGCTGGCACAGATCACCTGATCAGCCATGAAAATGCCAGGGAAAGACCTTCTCTATTCTACCTAGTCTCACATATTTTTTTTTTCTTTTGGTATTTCAAAATCAATCTATAATAGAGGGCTCTCATAATTATCATCTTTCCCCAATGTTTCCTGGAATGTCCCTCCCTCTTTTAGATTTTGACTCTTGTCAAAACTACCACCATCTCAAAACTACCACCACAGGAAGAAGTGTGGTTCCGCTGCCTTTATCCCCTGGAATTATTTAAAAATGGGCTGCCTCTGAAAACATCTGGCTGTGTTTTGGCATGCTGTTTATCAAACTTGCATACTATTAGGCAAATAAAGAATTATGAGTAAGCCATACCAAAAAATGAGCAAAATAATCATGCACATAGACCAAAAAATAAACAAGTAAAAATGTATTTCATTGTAATCTCATTATTTTTCCTTGGAAAGTCATTATGTAGAAGTATGTTTGGGTTTATATGCATGCCCTTGTGCTCAATATAGGTTTGATTTAGCGGAAGAAGAGAGGGAGAATGGACAACACAGGCCCTCTTTCACCTCTGCTGCTCTTATGATCTCAGTTTCAGTGATTGAGTAATTCCTAATCTGTACAGACAGCAGATGTAGGCTCTGGGGTTCTCTGGTTTATCAGTTTCCAAGAACTGGCTTAAGAAACCTTTTTTAAAAGTTCAAAGAGCAATGTTTTGAAACTATCTCCGGGATACATTGTATTGTAAAGGAAATAATTTCCATGTCCTTTGAGGTTTGGTGCTCAGTTCTGTTTCACTCTGGATGAATTACAGTGTAGGAAGGCAAAAAAGGAAGGTGTTAGTATTTACTCCTACTCCTATTTTAAAAAGTGGTTTCAAAAAGGTCAAAGTTTCTTTTTGTGCTCTACTGCAGACAAGTTAAGAGATAATCCTGCCTTGGTTTTGACTCTGTCTATGATTATGGATGCATTATGGACGTTCATACTGCAAATGCTACTGTCATTAAAAGTTCTGATGTGAACACAATATGGGCTCACAGGTGTTTACATACTTTCAGAGCAGTACAGGGTCCATCCTGCTTCTTGGTTATGACAGCTGGTTCCAATTCTTGAAGTGCGCTGCATTAACTAGGTACCTCATGTCTCCAGACCTGCCAGACTGTGAGATACATTCATTGCTCAGACCTTCTATCATGGGTAATCTTTTTTCATTAGTTGCTCTGAAATTTGGTGAAAATAGATGAAGATATAGCCATAGGTGAATTTTGGTCATTTTTGAGGAGACTTGACTTTCCTTTTAATTGACTGTTCCTTTTTACATTGCAGATTTTATTAAATGAAGGCATGATGAATGCACAGATTATAAAACATTTGGTAGTGAAAAATCTATCCAGTCTTCACTTCAAAGGGTATTTTTTTGTTTGGTTTGCTAGGTTTAGTTTCTTTCTCTGTCACGTATACTCACATCCGTTACATTGAAGAATATTCCTGCTGTCTGCTGAACCACATCAGACCTAATTACAGAATTAAAGTGTGCTCTCTGCAGCTTCCTTAGGCTGAAATCAGACTTACAGCTAGATACAGCTTCTCTGTAGCATCCTTCCAGTTGGAGCACAAACAGCACACGTCATTGCTGGACACCAAGCAGAGGCGAACAGAGCATGGTGCACACCCACACTCATCTCTTGGATGACCTTGCAGCTCTTGGTGGGGGAATGAATCCAAGTTTCTTATCACCACATGGAGAGCTGGAGGGAGAACAGGAAGAGAAGCATCTGTTTCTCTCCTCTTAGAGCACTGGCTCTAGGGTTAGGGGCACAGATAAAGAGCTTATTAGCACTTCCAAATGTTTAATTTCCAAGTCTTACAGCTAATGGCCCATGCATGTCCCATCCTTTGCTGCTTATGGAAAAAGACAAGCTTGAATAAATGCTCTGTAATAATCTGGGAAATGGGAAGAGGGGAAAGAAGTACCTAGAGAAAATTTGTTATCTCCATTTATGTGTCATTAGACTGACTACTAGCTTTAATATTGCCCTAGTAATGTTTGGGATGAAAATTTATTACTTCCTATCGTTTACTGATCATTCCATCATTTATTGATCACATCCAAGATCTAGTTAGCGTAGGCCTCCTCACCTGGGGAAGTAATAGCTCTGTCTTTGCTGTTTCCTTGGAATCCAGAAGGTGGAAAATGCAAATATCACCATGTGTAGTGGTTAATTTAGCCTCCAATTTTATAACAATTTTATAGTTACAGAACATTGAGGAGAGCTATTTTAACCCCTCCTAAATAATTAAGTGTGCAGCTCTCTGGCACAGGGCATGTCCTGTCTTGGCTCCTTAATGTGAGCTTTCAACAGCTTCTATATTCAAATTAGTTTTCTTTACAAGTTTTGGGGTCCTCTGAAGTTGTTCCCTTTTCAGGCAAGCACTCAAGCAGAATGATGCTGTTCCTATTTCTTCGTAAGACTCTCAAGACAACTCAAATTTTATTTTAAATCATAAGTGTTCCTCGCACAGCCCTATTTTTCACTACTTCACTGCATTCAAATACTATAGACATGTGTTAATTGACATTTTTTCTAATGGGAAGCAGCTAACTTTTCCTAAAAGAATTCTGCCAAGTGTCTTGTATAATATACTGCTTTAATTCACAATCAGGTGAAAAACAGAATGTGTTTTTATACATCTAATTTATTAGATGTATAAGTTTCCACTTTGCACTTTTGTACAGTGAGAATATGTATGCTTTTGATGCATTTATTTGACAGAGCAGTCACATCATTCTCATATCTTACACGCCACTTCAGATTCTCATCTGAGCAATGCTGCTCTCAAGCAATGGTTTCCAATCCACAGAATGTGGGCAATGAGCCCAACATTACTCATGGTACATTTGTTCCTATAGATTTTTATTTCTTTAACATTACGTGAGATCAGAGTAGCACATGTCCTCTGAATGCAGCACAGATACTCTTAGTCATACTTTTATATACCTCTCATAGTTTACATATACTTTCCTATCTACTCTGGAATATTGATTATATTTTCCAGGGAAACTTTCTGACTGCTCAGATACAGTCTAAAGAAAGAGTATACCTTAAAGGGTATTCTGCACAAAAAGATCACTGCATTTTTATGGGTACCTCCTATCACCTCTTTGATTCATCAGGCATTAAAAAATTTCCTATAAAGAAAAAAAATTCAAGTATTAATACATTTATTGCTTCAGTTGAAAACACTTTGAAAAAAATATGTCTTTATATATATGTATTTTTTTAAGCTTTATGGTCTATACTATCTGATAGATTTTATAAATTTGTTTCCTGCAGTCATCATGGGTGAATACAAACTGTATGGTGTCATTTGCTTGGCTGCAGTCTCTGGAAAAATTATCTTATTCAACTCTTCTTTTAGAACTTGCTTTTCCTCTTGTCATTACCTGGTACTATTCTATGTTGTATGTATATATCTATCCATATCATCTATATCTTTACCTATATCTCTCTATATCTATCCATACATATCTATCAGCTGTGACTTTTTTTTAGCACTAAGAAAGAAAGATTTTCCACTTTTTCTTGTGTTTCTGCTATCATCTTCATCCGTGTTACTCTCATCATGATGACATTGTCAAGTTCTTGCAAGCAGCGTAATCAGTTGTTATTATTCCTTCTGTTTTCACAGAGTCTGGTTTCTGCTATTTGTCACAGCACACAGGGTTTTTTCCGACTTTGTTGGCTTTTTTCTGAACTCTAATTCTAAGCTCTGTGTATTTTTCTGTCTCAAGTCTCTTTCCTTTTAGCATGCGGGGTTATTTGTCATGTACCCATAAAGTAGTTCACCACAAAACACCTTTCATTAGCAATGGAGGAGATTGAGAGGGGGGCTCATCAATGTCCATGAGTATCTGAAGAGAGGATGTCAAGAGGATGGAGCCAGGCTCTTCTTGGTGGTGCTGAGAAACAGGACAAGAGGCAACAGGCAGAAACTGATGCACAGGAAATTTCACCTGAACATGAGGAAGGAATTCTTTGCTGTGTGAGTGACCATGTACTGGAACAGATTGCCCAGAGAGGATGTGGAGTCTTCTTCACTGGAGATATTCAAGAGCTGTCTGGACACAATCCTGTGCCATGTGCTCTAGGATGCCCCTGCTTGAGCAGGGAGGTTGGACCAGATGCCCCACTGTGGTCTCCTCCACCCTGACCCATTCTGTGGTTCTGTTCCTTCCTTAGGTTAGCATCTCTAATTTGCTGCCTGGTTGTGAGGTAGTGACTTTCTTAGTTATTTTTTGCACAGATGGCAAATGTCCAGACTGGGCAGTGAGACATGTTCAGTATTCATTTTTAGTGAGAGAATTTATTTTTCAGTTTTACCTCTAGAGTCATAGGCCATTTCCAAATCCCAGGGAGCCTGGCAGAGGCTGGATAAAGTCAAGTCTGCCTTCTGGCTGTTTCTCTGACCGCATGACACAGCAACACCCAAGTGCCACAGAGTGTAGGTCAACTGGCTTTAGCTGGGCCACTTTACAGGTGCAGTTTCCCCAGATACACCAGGAAAACAGCAAAAACAACGTTTCTGGTTGTGTGACCGTTTACAGATTTTTTCCATAGTCCAACTTAGGCTTTTTGACTGTTTCAAGTACTTGCTAGCAATAGGGTACGTCAAGTCTTTCTGGAACTGACTCTGATGAAGCTTGACTCTTCCTTCCTACTGACCTCCTTTTGACTTTTTCAGCTATGATGAATGAGTCAGGGTCTGAAGGTGGTGATCCAGGCGCAGCCTTTTCTTGTGTTTCTGCCAGAGGATGTTTTCAAAAGGACAACCAAACACACCATCCTTTAGGAGTTTCCTTCTTGCTCTCCTTTTCATTTCTTTAATAATGTTCAAATATTGCAACATAAAAGACTGCCATATGTTAGAGCTTGCCTTGTTGCTTGCCAGCATTCAGACAACAGCTTATGATAAATTATAGAGAAATAAGCCTCTTTCTTAGAAAGCTAGAATAGATCTGCCCTGTGCTGTTGTGTCCTGATGTGTGCAAACTGTCTGTTATACACCTCTTAAGGGGTTCAGAAGATTAATGCTCTAAAATAGCTATACCCAGAAATAAAATTGTGATTATATCCTGTTGGCTACAAAGTGTAGCTAAAAAGTCCTCAAAGCTTTCCTTCAGCTAATGGAAATAAAGGGTTACAAAAAAAAGAGAGAGAGAAAAAAAGTGTTTCTTTGGGTCATGTGCTTATCATCAAAAGGGGAAGGAGACAGAGACTACAAAGAAAGCCTTGCAGGTTTTGTAATCATCTTTCTGACCCTTCAACTAGAGGCACTTAACATCTGCTGGGATAGATGGCTATAAAACCAGGAAGTCTTTAGTGAAAAAATTTTTTAAACTTGTCCCATTTTATTCCCAAGAGGACTTTCTGATGTTGTGGAGTGCTCTGTACAACTTCCAGTAGCACTTGAAAGTATGTCAAAGCCAATAAAGCTTTATGATTTCAGTTAAACCCCAGATTTTTGAATGAAAAACTGAGAATTCAGGGATTATTTCCATCTGCACCTGCTAAAGCTTTTGGCATGATGCTGCGGTGGGCAGAAAGAAGCAGCATTTTCTTTAGCTGCCACAACCTAAACCTGTTCAGCTGAGCTTCTTGAGCCCTTAGGCTCCTCTCTCTTCTCTGCATTCATAGTATATGAGGTAGTTACAGCTGAACTTCACCCTACCCTGTTCCACCTCTCCCATAGGACAGTGGGACAGAGCCAGAAGTGATGCTGAAATGATGTGAAAGTTTTTGATGCATGGATGAGGAGAAATGGACCAGGAAGAAAGTCTTCTTCCTTAAGTGTTGAAGATAAAAGTCTTTCGAGATGTGGTCATGGGAAAAGTCAAGGCAGTCCAAGAGAATATGAATTTGTGGGTGGTAAGAAAAGATTGTATGGTACATTCTGCCGAACTTGAGTTACAAGCTTGTGCACACTTTTTAGCACATAGCAAAGCAGTCATAAGTGCCTACACTGAGTATTTATTGGTGTAGAGAGGTAGATAATGTTGAAAACCTCTATAGTATACTTCCTTTCTTTATTAACTTTAATAAAAAAAGCCTATTTAAAATGATACTTTACAGAGCCTGAGTGACTTTCTTACTATGGTAATGGTGGACCAGCACTTCCTGGTATAAGAACAGTGCCCCTTAGGATCAAAAAAATGACAGGTGCTTAAAACAATAGACTGTGTCTGAGGAATAAAGATTAATCCAAATTTTGTCTTCTCTTTCATAGAAAACAGTTTTTTCTGGTTCAGACAAAGCACTGCAACACAGAGTCCTTAATCTATTATTATCAGCAAGGTTAAAAATGTTTGATCAATGGACTCACTTTTGCTATAAAGTTCAGATACGGTAGATCAGCTTCTGATATGGAAAAAAACAGTCTGAGCATTGTTTGCCTGTCCCATTTCTGTGCCTCCTTAGCTGCATGAAAACATAGCTATAAGTCACAGTTTCTCTCCCACTGGCATACTCTGCTCACAAAGGGCACTCAGTAGTTTGCTGTTAATGCTGACTTCCAAAGCATTTATACTTAAATAACAAAATTACTGGGAGAGTTAGGGGAGGAAATTCAGCAGCTTGTTTCCATAGCTGTGATTCAAAACCTCAAAGACATTTATGCCCAATGAATGAGGCTGCTGCAGACCAGCACTCTTTCTGTATCCTGTCTGCTTTCTATCACCTCATTAGTTTTATTGGTTTTTTAGTCCGAGGTCAGCTGTGTCCCTCTCCCATTTGTACACCTATGAGGCAAACACTTGGTGAATTTTCCCAACAGTATGAGATTTCATCTTGTGTTATGCAAGTTGTATAACTCTTTTGAAAGTCTCAGTCTTACTCTGCTTATTTTATTTCTCATATTTCTTCTTTGTCGTGACTGTTCCTCTGTGGGCAGCTACTGGATACTTTTCTTTATAAATCTGGTCCTATGTAATAGGTGAGGTGCTTTTCCTCTTTAAAAGTGTCTACAACTGGTACATTGCTGCTCTGTATGGCTGTGTTATGTTGTATTTCAACAAGCTAGGGAAATGGGCCTGAAAAGATGTGCTCTTTTTGTAAATAGTACTTAGGGATACATTTATCTTAAGCCCATGACTATTCCCATCAATGCTGTCTGTGTGTGTAACTGCTTCATTAGTACCATTTCTTTGATATTAGGGCAAATGAGTACTAATGAAAAATTGTGCTGAATTCTTAATATTTACCATCTCCTAAAGGCTGGAAATAAGTTTCTCATTTTTGGAAATGTGCTTCCAAGGAGATGTTAGGTAAATTATTAATATTTTTGGAAGCTGGAAGTCAGTTTTAAGTATTGGTGACAAGTGGGAGTGAAAGCTTTGCCAGTTATTCCAGATTTGTAGTGCTATGAGTAATCTCCACTTCCACAGAGTACAAAAGATTTCCTTAGAAATTACAATTGCTCAGAGGATGTTTTCTTTTGAATATATAATTAGTTCTGTGGAAACAGCATTTTGTGTCTGTTGACTTGAAAAGTTTTATGACAGAGCAGATAAGCAGCAGATATCTGCTTACTGCTCCTTGTTTAGTGGTTATGTGCATAAACCCACAAGTAAAGAGAATGCATTTTCCATGCACGATGAGTAAAGGCAGCAGTTGTGACAGAAATGCATTTTAATATTTAGGAATGTCAGCATTAATGGAGAGGATCAATTGTGAGATATCTCTTACCTATCTTGAGGCATGTGAACCCACCTTTTCATAGCCTGCCGTGCATTTTGCCCCATAATATCTCAGGAGAGGGCTGGCTGTTATAAGTAGGGATTTCTGAGAGTGGTGTTTATGCCTTCTTGTTTTCAGCTGTGAAATGCAGAAAGCAAGTGATGTCTCAGCATGCTGTGGGAGAGCAGGCTGGAGGTGTGTGGGGCAGGGTTATCCTCCTGACTAAGCCCAGCAGATATTTCATGGTCAAGTTGTGCAACCACAGGATGTTGAAGGGAAGGTTCACAGTGCCAGAGGTCAGCCACGAGAGAGCTGTCGGAGCAGAATGCTTTCTGGGCCTGGATTCTGTTCTGGGATCAGGAGGGAAGATAAGATGCCATGACCTCACTAGCTGCCAGCCAGGTCATGGCAGTGACGAGGCAGACTTCTGGGTCCCAGCATGAAACAGCGTTCAGGAGCACTGGTGAGGATCCACACCTTCAGTGTATGGTTCTATTGAATCATAGCTACAGGGAAATCCATACAGAGGGTCGCTGAGGTTGTGTGCGTGGAGGAAATGAAGGATTACCTGACTACAGTTTCCACCCTTTAAGAATGTGCCCAAATTTCAGGCAACTTTCTGCTCCTATAGAAAGGAAGACAATGCCACCAGCACTCCTATAAGTCTGCTGCTACAATGTGTGCATGCTGCAGCTCACCTGCACATGTCAGGTATAACCCACTTGTCCTGTAAATCACCTACTGCTGGATGCCCTGGAGACACAGCATGAGTATGGTCAGGGTACTGGCATCCCTCTTCCTGTCCTGTGTGGAGATCTCTGGGAAAAGGAATATTATTATTGTTATTATCATAATTTTTATCATTTTTATTAATAATACACAATAATATTTCAATATTCAGAATATAAAATTATATTATATTATATATAATAATAGTAGTATAAAATCATTGCTTCATTGAGGGAGGCAATTTCTCATGACAGTTGTTGATTTGAAATTATTTGACAGGGATTGCCTCGTAGTGATATTTCTGAGGATGAAAAGGATTCTTTCATATTGTGGGTTTTGGTAGCTCTCTATTGTCAAGTGGTGTCAGGGCCAATGTAAGACAAACAAGGGATGTTTTTCATTTAGGAAGGATTTCTATTTCTTTACAGGATTAGTCTTTTTGCACTTCCTACTGTAGAGGTTGTAACTGGAATGTGAATTTATTCCTCCACATCTTCACCAAGAAACAAAATAGGAAAATATGGGAAAAAAACCTGAAGTGTGTTGCTTGGTGTTTTCATGGTTTTGTTTCTCCCGTTGGCTTGAACTGTATTAATTTTGTTGCTTTCAGGGGGTTCTGTGCCTACAGGGGTTCAAGGTGATAAATCATCAGAAAGCATAAGTAGTATCTTTTGGCTCACAGACAGGCTGATTCATGGTTGTGATATGGAGTAGGTCAGGTCTTTCCCAACAAAACATAAACTGCCCATTACTGTAAACCTTAAATTTAAAAAAGATCTTGGATACCTCAGGTGTGGCTCTGTACTGTATCTGTCTAATGACTGGTACTCAACAAATACCACCCTTTAAAAAGTTTTTTCTCATGGGAGTGGGATCTTAAAATCTGGGATGTATACCATTCATACAATAATAAGACTAAGAAGTGCTAATTATTTGTTCTGATGGTGAGATTACTCTTATTCCTGTGAGGGCTTCCTTTTCCCAGATGTATCAGTTCTTTTTGTTGCTGGAACTGGGGAGGTTGGACGCGTGTCTTATCGGTGTGAGCACCTTCCTTCTGCCACACCTGCTGACCTTCCTCAGTTTGGATCCCAGACACCTCTGGGTCCCTCTCACTGTACTGAGGGGATGCTGAAGGTGTAGTTTCATGATAAAGGAGTACAGACCAAGGAGAAACTTGGACACAGATGTTTTTAAGCTGTCCAGTACAGTTTGGAGTAGAGAACGTGAAGGATAAGTGATAATCCATGAGTGCTGGAAGAAGCACCTCTAACCACATTCTATAAGGTATAGAGAAGGGAATGGGATGTTCTCAGCATGATCTTGTTTTACAAACCTCTGGAGGACAGATCATGGTTATTCCAGAGAGATCAAAAAAAGTACATGGTGCTTTTTCCAAGGACTACTAGACCCTGAGGCCAAAGGCTGAATCACATCATTTTTCTTGTCACATTCATTTTCATGCTGTAAGGAAGTCATGGGGTCCTCTGGCCCAACACTACCACTAGCCACATGACTGGGTGGATGAAATCAGTATCTATGTTACCATCTTACTGTACATCCTTATTGCCACTATTTATGTTTTTTTTCTTTATCTTATTTATCTTTTTTTTTTCTTCACAACGGCTTTATAAAAATTTAGATTTTCATTGTTTGAGAAAACAAGCTCACTTTTTAGCCTTCTACCAACTCTTTCACTATTCATCTTTTGGCTCTGGAAGTCTGGAATTTCTTAATAATATTGAGTATTTTCCCTCCAAAATAAATTGATTGAGTCTACTGGTTGAGTATATAGGCAGGCATTGGATAGAGCAGCTTGGAAATAAAGTATATAGGAGACGTATGAGGAGACCTGCATGGTCAAAAAGCTCACATGGCTGTGTATGTGGCCAGCAGGAACTGACAGCAGCTTTGCTGGCAGATGTGATAACACAGAGCTAACTGGGCTGAAGACATGCAAATTGCCATTGTGAGCAAAGGTGAAACTGGAAAGAAACCATCAGCTTGTTTTTAGAGTATTGCCCAAGTCTCCAATACTCTTCTTTTGCTCTCCTCTGTACTAAGACTAAATACTGTCAGAATAAACTCAAGGGTGTCCTTCATAGTCCACAGGGTGCATGCAAGGGCTTAACAAAAGGCTTTGACAAAATAATGCATGTCCTATGCCTCTGCTGAATACCAGCCAACACTGAGAATGTTTAAACTTCCTAGTAACCTTGATGTTAATCAGAGACCTGTTTATCTGGTCTCTGTGGCTTTGGGATCAGTGTCCATCCTTGATGGCTTCTAACCCAAGCCCAGCCCTGCTTTGGGCCTTTCTCTGCTGAGGCTCGGCAACCAGCCTGACCCATTAGGCATGGCCTGCACGTGCCTTGGTCTGAGCAAGGTGTTATGCTCATGGCATTGCCTGGTGTGTCTGACATGCGTGTGGCCTGGCAGGGCCATGTCACATTGTCACGTCTTTGTGCTATTCCCAGTGCTTCAGCACCACCAGATCAGTGTCTCACAAAGCGCAGCCTCACCTGGTCTCATCTTCACGGCCTTCAAATCTGTGTTTTCCACCTTCCATAGCTGTGCTGAAACCAGAAGTCTCTGGGCTCTCCTTGGTGAGGAGACATAAACAGAAGTGCACAGATTTGTGGCATCTTGGTTGGAGCACTGAGCTAGGAAGGAGGTTACCTTTTGGACATCTAAACATTTTATCTTTTAATTGCTTCCTGTGAAATGCACTTTAGAGGTGGGGAGGAAAGGAACACAGCTCAGGACTCTCTTTTTCCCTCTGACCAGTAAAGTAGCAGGCAACAAAGTCTAGCTCCATTGATAGGCTTCATAATAATTTTTTATTCCTATAACTTTACAAAAAATAATGTATTTTCTCTGTAAAATTTCCCAGATGATTTGTCAGTGTTAGTCCAAATGAGTTTTGAAAGAAGTTGTATATTGTATTTCAGATATTTTTTACCCAATTTGTACATAAAAATAATCAATATAATTATTTAGGAGTTCTGAGAAATGTTATGGATAGCTAGACAAAATTTAGCTCTTAGCCACTTTGTGTCAGAGGAAATAACCCAAATAGCTGGACTACATTGCCTTGCTGGCTTCTTACAGGAAAAAACTTTTCCTGGGTTCACTAACAGTATTTCACTTGCCAATATCCCTATGTAATATAATTCCTCACGGTGAGACACAAACTCAGCCCCTGAGTACCCCTCAGGTACTCTACACCATGCAGTAGAGAAAGGCACAGAGATGCTTAAGTTCTCATTGCTGGGGCTTCCTCTCTCTCTCGTGGCAGCTCTGCTGGGCCAGTGCAGTGTTGCAGCTAAGATGAAAAGTGTTTGTGAAAGCCCTCATTAGCTCATGTGTCAGTGCTGCTGTGCTGCTCTGGGACCTGGGAGATTGTCTGCATTATGTCCTAGTAGTGTTTCATGGATGTTTCTACTCTTTCAGTGCTAGTTTCAGCATCAGCATGCTGTCTTGTGTGATGTGAAGACACCTACTGAGACAAGAGATGCTCCAAAGAGAGTACAGACACCATGGGGCTGCCTAGTGGAGTTGGGCAGCAAGGCAACAGAGGTGACTCCTCACTGCTGCCTGCCTGGGTAATACCATAGGCTGATCCATTAAGGGGAAAAGAACATATAGATTAAAATATAACAGCAAGCTAATTCTTGTAAACCATTCCTATATTGAGATGTAGAATCTGGTCTAGTGAGTGATTTAATTTTGCAATGTTCCATTTTTCTGTGCCTAACATGTACAACACTTGGCACTCTTTGTTCAACAGTTCTGTGTTGGAAAATACCATCCATGTCTGTTTCCTCACTAGTCTCCTTGTGTTCTGCCTGAAGACTGCAGAGTTTGCATCCAGCAGGCATTTCTTGATGGCTAGACACAGAGACTCCAAGATCAGTTAATATTTGGGTCAGATTCTGTTCTTTGTTCTGCTGATGTGAACTTGGAATAACTCTGGGTTTCAGTGATCCAGACTTGCACTTTCAGTGACAGAAAGTTTCTTGGGCTGGATTTCTGGCTGAGACAAATGGGTGTGCCTTTCTTGGACATGAGGAGCTACAGAGTTTGATGTAGATGAAGTTATAAATTTACTGAATATTCTGCTTTTACATTAGTATGTCTTAAAACCAGAAGTGGTGTGTTTGGGTTTTTGTAATTTGATTTGAAAGTCACAGCTGTGGAGTAGATTTCCATTGTGGTTACAGCCACTGAGCAGCTTTTAATTCACTGTCTGTAATGTGGTTGGCTGAGTAGCCAAAAAACAAAAAGCAACAGATGAGATGAAAGATTCACTTGAGAGAAGAGGAAAGGAACCTGCTCTGAGATCTGTACTTCTTCAAGCAATGTCAGATATTCCTGAGCCTTGTGCTGCTGTCCCAGATTGCACTGAAGGAGTGTGGAATTTTTATTTCTTTGCCCCTGGCATCCTCTGTTCTTATGAACAAGCAGTGGTTTCCTACTGTACATATACATTTTTGCATAACATGAAAAATGTCCCAGTCTGTACTTTCTATTGCTGAAGGTATTTCTGTTCTCTTTACCACATACAAAAGGGAACGTGTTTTACATCCTTCTCTACGTGTAAGACATATTAGCCCAAGGAAAGAGAGCTGTGCACTGGGAGGGCTTTTTTTCCTGTCTCTGACATTAGGCAAATCAATCAGAACTTGATTCTCAAACAGATACTTTATACTTCTTGTGATTACTAAGATCAACAGCTACAAATAGTTCAATAGTAGTTCCTTGGTATCCATCAAGTATTCTCCACTATTTCAACATGAAAGGAGAGCTTTCCTGGCTAACAGTGGTCATGAAGGAGTGAATCATTTGCATCAGTTAATACCTGCTGCCAAAGGATGTGCAATAGAGTTAACAGAGAAGAACCAAATCTGGGAGCAGCAGGTTGTTAAATGATTCTATTTTTGAGATATTTTCCATAATTGCAAATAATTTCAAAACATTTATAAATTCTGTCTCTGACTTTGGATCTCTAAAGACTTCACTGTACATTTGAGAAACAAGTGTCAATATGAGAAATGGTGTCCTAAGTCTGAGGACATGAAAGTTTATCCTCAAATCATTAGCAATGCAGTCATTGACCATTTAAACCATCCATCAGGAATTTTTTATTCTCCAGAACCACTACTCCACTGAGGCTCACAGAAATTCTATGGCAGTCGCAGACCTACTAGCCTTCATTATGACAGCTTATTCTGGTCATATCAGGCATCATATCTGCTTAATTTAGTGGAGTTCACTACACTCATACAAGACAAAACTACATGAAAAAATGGCTTTATTGAGTGAGAAATTCTTTGATGAGTTGGGCTCATACATAAATGGGTTTCACAGGACCACAGGATGAACTAGGTTGGAAAAGACCTTTAAGATCAAGTCCAGCCTATGACCTAGCTTAACACCTCCTCATCAATTAAACTGTGGCACTGAGTGCCACGTCCAGCCTTTTTTTAAACACGTCCAGGGACAGTGACTCCACCACCACCCTGTGCAGATGATTCCATTGCCCAGTCACTCTTTGAAGAGTTTTTTCTCACGTCTAACCTAAACTTCCCATGGCACAGCTTAAGGCTGCATCCTCTTGTTTTGTCAGTTGTTGCCTGGGAGAAGAGACTTTCATCCAGCCCTTTGTTACTTGATGTGCATACACCTCATTCAATCCAGTAAGGAGGCATAGCTCAGTGACCACTGATCATCACTTTTTTCCCCTGCATCCTAGTTATTAATATTCTCCCCATTCATAGTAACAATGCTTAAAATTTTGCAAGTGTACTTTTTTTTCTCTGTGTGTGTGATATCAGAAGAAGAAAACCCCAGGTCTTGCTAACTGTTGAGATATTTAGTGACCTTCTCATCAACTCAAGTCTTGTAACAAACACAAAGATTTTAAGCAATCTTTGTGGTTTGTCATATACGTTAGAAACTATTGATTTCACTGGTGGCTCTTGTTCTCATTGATGTAAGAATCTATTTCATTCAGTAATTTTTCAATGGAACTTAGTAGATAGAAATCAGGCTATTACTTTTTTTTTTTTCCCCAGAGGAGATATTTTCCCTTTGTCATAACTTTCAGTGGCTCAATTTAAAGGTAGATTTTATAGTCATACATTCAATAGTGGTCTCTGTGAAGCATTAGAAAAGTTTGTAACAGTGGAAAGGCAGTTGCTACCTGCCTAAGTGAAATAAAGATAAAATCAAGGAAGGAAAGAAAATTTTGCAGTACATTTGCTATTCAATTGCTGTTGAAGTAGGTATCAACTTGTCAGCTTCATGGGGAGGTACGTGCTAACTGAGTTTTCATCTGCTTTACTGCAGCAGTGACTTCTTCCAGGCTTTTACGATTTATTTCTTGAAATCTTATTGTTTTGGAAAAACAATTTTAGGAATCACCTCAGTTAGAAAAAAGTCTGATGAAAGAAGTAAAAAATTTTTGGGAAATGCTCTTTTCAGGAGCAAAGGGAGGAGAGGCTCAATGCAAGTGAAAATATTTTGCTTTTATAAAAAACATGCTTGTTTTTCACTGTCCAAACCCACCAATTTGTTTTTAAAAGCTGCATGTAAAAGATGAATTTTTTTTGTCATTTATACGCAGCATGTAATTGTTTTCTGGGATCATACTTATAATGGCTGGAGTAAACTCACCCATAATTGACCTACAAAATTAAATTTTAAAAAATTGAATAAAAAAATTTAAAAAAAACTAAATTAAAAAAAATTGCAGTGTTTCTGAGCAGTCCAGCAGCACTCTGCTCTGTAGCTACATCATGCTGAAGTCGGGGGTTCAATTGGCAGAGTTCAGTTGCAGGGATTGATATTTCCATCTCGTCATCACCATGATGATATTTTTCAGTGTGAGCAGCAGTGCATAGAAGCCAAGCCAAGAAATGAGGATCAGGGGATTAAAAGGAAAACTGACATTGAGAATAGAGAAATAATTTTAAAATTCTTTAGATTGATTAATCCTGGTTGCCTACAACTCACTCTCAACTGGCCATTTAAATAGACCTCAAGGATTTACTAACCCTTTTTCAAGTTATTCTGGTTTCTGTCCAGCTTCGATCTGGAGGACAAGGAAAGAATAACAATGTCTTCCTTGTCTCAGAGACAGCATATCAGTAATTATTTTCTTATCTTTCTATGCAAAGTTCATCCTGTATGTGCTGAAAGTTTAATAACTGAATGGGAACTTTGCTTTTCTTTTGGATTATAGAATCATAGAGTAATTTGAAGGGACCTTTGAAAGTCATGTAGTGCAACCCCCATGCAATGAACAAGGACGTCTTCAACTAGATCAGGTTGCTCAGACTTCCATCCAATCCAGCCTTGAACACTTCCTGTGCCTGGCACAACTGAGTTTTTAGGTACTTTAAAGGGCCAATGCTACTTTTCCAGGTGCAACACTAAACCTGGGTGGCATTGCTACCGCACTTCAGCCCAGAATGAATGAGGAATAAGGGAAGCTGACAGTTGTAACCAAAAAGGAATTTCTTTAGGTTAGCTTGTGACTGAAGCACATTGACTAATAAATAATTCTAATTCTTGAGTCTAAAAGATTGCAAGGCATGCTGATACTACAAATTAATTTCTTTTCTCATGATATTGAAAAAAGTAGATATAGAGATATATTTGAAGATACATAACGATACAACCTGTATCTGTTACAAAGATACAAAGGTTTTTTAAAGATACAAATCTGGGGTTTTTTTTTTAATTTTGAAGCATGAGCAGGTCCTAGTATTTTGGATCACCAGATGCAAAGTTATTTTTTCAAACTGTCTCTAGTGGGTAAGAATAACACAGTAGGTCTTGACACCTTTCTAATAGCTGAGGCACAAGGTCGCTCAGAGTCAATTGCTTCAAGGATAAAAGCTGGCCAAAGAACCAGTGCTCAAGGTAAAATGTATAGTCATCATCACAGTGAATGCTTATAATCTTCACTAAAAAAGGCAAGAGAATTATAAATCATCTCCCAGGTGAGACTTAGCTACATATGGAAAAACTCAGTGATCTCAAGCAGACAGTTCAGTTAGAAAATGTATCAATGAGCAGACATCTGAAATGATTGGTGAAGTGGAAGAAAATCAAGCTGATTTTCCATCAACCAAGCTGAGGAGTGGTATCTCAGAGAGATAGCCAGAGGTTGGGTTTTTCTTAATATTTATTTTTAAAGATACTTTGGAAATATCTACTTAAGAAGCCAGGCCAATTAAGTATTACTGAACTGAGATTTCACTGGAAAATGAAATGGAATCAGTGCCTCAGAGTCCTTGCCAAGTGAAAAATGGAAATTGTGGAGTATAGGTCTGACAAGGAGCAGAGGCACTGGGGGAGACCAAAGGGTTGTGTCTGGAAGCTTTGCACAATGACATCTGACATCTGAGGCTTAAACTGCAGCAGAATGTGCCAACTGCTGCTGGAAGCTGGGAACAAGAAATAATGAGACACCTCATGTCTGGCATGCTCTAACGCTGCTGGAGAGGAGATTTGTACATGAGCTGTTAGGAGGGGTGACCAGGCTGCTGGAACTGCAGTTGTAACAGTTCAATATCTTGGTTCATTGGTGAGGGTGAATGCAGACACAAGCTAAGCAAAAGGATGGGCTGTGAACAAGTGTCCTGTCTCTGAGGACAGCAACATCAGGTAAATATTAGAAAAAATATGAATAGAAGTTTGTCTCTGGCATCTGCAATCTCCCTGCATCATGACCATAACTCCTGGAAAGATAGTGACAAAATGACAGCCACACTATATATGTAGTGCTTTGTCCTGGGTTTCCCTAGGCCCTCTCTGGTGAGCCTAAGAATTAAAGAGTGTGTGCTGGGCTTCCATTCATGGTATCTAAAACAGTGCAGGGAAGGGCTGTGTTGCAGCCTGAAAATCTGTGGTTTTATAACCTGAAAATTAGATTATGTGTTTCACTAAAAGTGAAAGTGTTTCAGAATGCAAAATCCGAGAACATTGAAGGACAGGTACAAAATCTGATGTAATGCAGTCTGCATTGACTTTCAGAGGGATTGCTCTAGTAAAGCACCCCCAGAGCCATACTAGGACATTGTCTGGGAGACAGCTAAGTGGAACACAGCAAGACTGAACCATGGAGCAAGCTAAAATGACAGCACAGTGGACAGACTGTGTGGAATGGCTGAGCTGGCTCCACAGCCTCTTCTCATTTAACAGGGGAGGTATGTCTCTGCCTCCTGCTGGATTCCCCATCTCAGCAGCCTCTAACTTGCACAGATGGCATGTGGAAAAGGTACAGCAGAGAGAGGTGAAGTGTACTTTCAAATTTTCAAACGCTTTTTTGCTTGAATACCAGAAATCCTATAATGGGATTTCCCATTTGCAAAATCCTTCAGGGAAAATCAGTTATGTACAGTGGTACATCTGGCTGCTGCCTGCCAAGGGACTGCCTGTACAGGAGTGCAGCAATCTGCCAGGGAAGAGCAAGCAAGACATACCTGACAGATCTTGTTGAAATGGGACTGTTTCCATCAGATTGTGATAAACAAGCAAACTCCACTAAAAAATGTCTTGGAAACCTCCCAATGAGAAACACCCATTAGTGACACAACATCAGAATCATCCAGACCCTCCTCAATCATCAGCAATAAGTTCAGTTTGCTGAAGCATAGAGAACATGAAGTTGTTAAAGGATATTTATGAGATGCAGTCTATGGAAAATGCTTTGCAAAGCAAGAGTGTGTGATTGTATAAGGCCTCAGTTCTCATAAGATGTTTCCTTTTGCCAAAACCTGTTGATGATGCATGTATTCATGTAATAGTCTAATTTACCAAAAGAATATAGCTTCTTACTGCTAATTAAATCAATTAGGGAATTTGTGGGAGCCCACTGGTACAGGTTGTGGGGTCAAGATTCCATGAGCATTAGTCATGATCATTCTCTTTGATAAGGTGAAATTCTGCTATGTGGTCTTTTGGATATTGAACAAGCTGGGAAAATGCCAGCATTTCTTTGTGAGAGAAATACTCCTCATTGCACTACTGGTGACAGGTACAGCAGAATAACTTATAAAAAAGAGTTGACCGTTTGTGACAGTTGGGACAGATAGGTATGAAAAATATATCTATCTATCTACACAGATAGATAAACAAAAGGAAATGCGAGACAGGCACCATCAAAAAGCTAGGGCTAAAAGATGGTTAAAGAAATGCATGGAAGAGCTTCCATTGTTGGTTGGTGTAGGTATCTCAGATAGATCATCAAATCTAAGCATCATTTAGGTTGGAAAAGATCTCTAAGATCATCATCAGTTCCAGTCATTAACCCAGAGCTGCTACACGCTTAGCACTAAACCATTTCCCCAGGTACCGCATCTACACGTTTTTTAAACTCAACCATTTCTCTGAGCAGCCCAGTCCGATATCTGACCATCCTTTCAGGAGAGAAATTCTTCCTTGTATCTAATCTAAACCTCTCCAGCACAACTTGAGGCTACTTCCTGTCATTCTATCACTTGTTACTTGAGAGAAGAGACTTAACCCACCTCACTACACCCTATGTTCAGTTGGTTGCAGAGAGTGATAAGGTTTCCCCCTGAGCCTCCTTTCCCCTGGGCTAAACAACCCCAATTCCCTCAGACACTCTTCACAGAGCTTGTGCTCCAGATCCCAGGTCCTTCTCCACAGAGCTGCTTTCCAGCAGGTCAGACCCCAACCTGTACCAGTGCTTGAGGTTATTCCTCCCCAGGTGCAGGACCCTGCATTTACTACCCTTAATAAATTTCAGATGGTTCCTCTCTGCCTTGTCTCTCCAACCTGTCAAGATCCCTCTGAAGAGTCCCAAAGCTCTCTGAGGTATCAGCCACTCTTCCCAGTTTTGTATCCTCAGTGAACTTGCTGAGGAGGAAATGTGCTGAATTCCAGTCAACTGGAACCTGCCCAGTTAGCCAGGGCTGATGGTAAACAGTTGAAAGTAGATCTGTGGGCACTTTCATCAGCTCCCTCAGTACTCTTTTCTGGATCCCATCCATCCCCATAGACTTGTATGTGTCTAGCTGGTGTAGCAGATCAATAAGCATTTCCCCTTGGATTCATGGGCACTTCATTTTTCTCTGTGTTCGTTTCTTTTAGCTCAGGGGGCTGGTGAACAACTAGTCTTACTCTTAAAGACATGCAAATAGCCTCAGTCTTTTAATCATCATTTGTCACTATGTTTCCTCTTATATCGAATAAAGGACAGAGATTCTCCTTAGTTCTACTTTTGTTGCTAATTGTGGTTGTACTTATAGAGAGATTTTTTGTTGTCTTTTACTGCAGTAGCCAGATAAAGTTCTAGTTGGGCTTTGGCCCTTCTGATTTTCTCCCTGTGTAATATCACAACATTTTTGTAGTCTTCCTGAGAGGTCTGTCCAACCTGCTCTTGGATCTTTAAGATTTACTTCTTGAAGAATATCCAGACTTCCTGGACATTTTTGCCCTTCAGCTGGCAGCCAGACTCCAAAACAGGCCAAAATCTGACCTATGGAAGTCTGAGTTGTCAGTTCTGCCAGTCTCCCTCCTGACTTCCCGAATAAGTGAAAATTCTATCATTTAATGATTGCTGTTTCCAAGACAGCCTCTAACCATCACGTCTCCCGCTAGTTCTTCTCTGTTCACTAAAAACGTGTCCTGTGGGGCACCTCCTCTGGTTGCTCACTGCCCAGCTGTGTCAAGGTGTTGTCTTAACACTCTCTCCAGGAACCTCCTGGTCTGTTTCCTCTCTGCTCTGTTCTATTTCCAGCAGACTGGTAAGCACAAGTACCCATAGAAGAAGGGCTAATGATTGTGGCTTTTCCCAGCTGCTTACAGGATATTCCTTCTGTCTCTTCATCCTGCATGGGGGGTCTATAACAGATACCCACCTGGATATTTGCCTCATTGGCCTTCCCTGGAATCTTACCCATAAACATTCCACCCTGTTGTCCCAATCATTAAGCTCCTGACAATCAAGACATTCCCTAAGCTACAGGACTATCACACCCCCCATCCTTCCTTGCCTATCCATTCTGAAGAGTTTATTGCCATCCATTGCAGTGCTCCAGTTGTTCAAGTGGCACGATGCTGTTCAAGTTGTTCACGATGGCAACTGTGTCATAGCTTTCCTGCTGCACAATGGCTCCCAGCTTCTCCTGTTTGTTGCCCAGGCTGCAGACATTGGTGTAGGTATACCTGGTAGTTTGGTTATAGACCCCACCACATTTTCGGACAGGGAAGGCCAAATTCCTGTGTGACCATTCTCAGGTGCTTCTGTGGTTTCAATCACATTGAAAGCCTTTGTGTCTTTGCTGCCAGAAGGATCTCCATCCCTTACCTCCACAGATTGGAAGACCTAGCTACACACCATCCCTCAAATACTGGTGTGCTGCCCACAGGCTTATCTCTAGCAAGGCTCGTTTTATCCTTTTGTCCTGCCAAATCTAGTTCAAAGCTCTTTCAATGAGCTCCTTATTCCCTTCACACTGCCAGAATCTTCTCTCCTCTGGATTCTCCTGAGAATGTCAACTCTTAAATTTATCCTCCACTTGCACTTGAGTTAAGTATTTAAAGTCACTTAAACTACCTAAATAACACATCTCCCACAGCCTCCGTTCTGTCTTTATTTCTGAATAATCCAGAGGCTGTGGAGAGTTAGAACCTGAAAGAAAGACCTTAGAGAAGAAATCTGTAAAACTGCAAAAAGTCATAAAATTCCCATAATCAAAGCGTAATAGTAAATGGGTCCAAAGACCTCAAATCTTGTAGCAACTACAACATTGAAAAAGCAAGAATAAAGGATATACAGGTATACTTCAAAATTTTCTAATAATCACAGTCATTACTGAAAATGGAAAGGAAAGCTTTAGAAGCTTATACTGAGCCTTGCAAAGCAAAGGGGAAACATATAATGCTATGAACAGTTAAATTCTGTTAGTATCACAATAGTATCATAATCTGAGAACACCACCACTGCTGGCATTTAGGTGGTAAGAGGGTGCCAGCACAAGTCCCAATTCGTCTTTGATGAATGATTTGGAGCTGTCTCCCAGCCATGAGTCACGGTGCTAGGAGCTGCACAGCCATGGCTGACCTGGCATGTGGTGGGTGAGCAGGTCCTGGAGGGAGGGAAGGACATGAGCACTCAGCTTTGCACGCGAGCAGGCACTGCAGGTGGAGCAGAGGGAGCAGGAACTGCCCTAATCCTGCCTGGGGTGAGCCCTTACTGGTGTGACTGAAAGATACCTGCTGTCCCAAAGCACTGGTAGCATGTGCCTGGATCTGTCCCTGAAAAATGCTTTGTTTGTGTTTTCATCACACCCTGGTGAACTTCACACATGCAAAGTTCACATCCTAAAGAACTCTGTTGGCTAAAGTTTGCATGGTCATAAAATTGTGATTGATATAAGGGAAGAAATATCTATTGCATTCTCTGCTTTTTTCCAGAGAAGGACTGGCCTATAAAACAAGATATAATGCAAAGACTGTGGAGGTACTGTGGTATTTATTACTAATAGTTTTTCAGTTTTCTATGTGATATCCTATTTTTTTTGCTCAGGGAGTGTCCAGAGCTCATTTTCTTCATGTTTTTAAGAAAAAAATATTTGCCACAGTCAAATTACTAAATGTGAGGTCATTTGGCTTCATACATGGTATGAGGGTGGCTGTATATTGTGACTCCTTTGGAAGAGATTTACAGTATCTCTTCTTAATTATGTATTATGTAGGAGATAAAAAAGTGTTTCCCCTCCCTTAGCACTTAGTGAGATCTCTGCATTATCTTTGATTTTCTTCTTCATCTCCACTCCATTCCAAGCATAAGTGCATCCCAGTCCTCCATGCTGTCTTGGGGATTTTCCATCTTCTTCTTCCACGTCTGTCTCTCCTTCAGCTCCCACCAGAAACCAACCATTGTGTCTTTTTGCCATTGCTTATCCTGGCATCACCAGGAAACCTAACATTGCTGAATGTGATTTCTAATATCAGTAAGGGATGCTTCACACTGTGATGCATGCAAACACCCATGCTCTGTCTGATAGAGGTGCATTCTCTCGCTCTGCTTGCAGTGGTGGACGTGGGCTCCCACAGCTTTAGGACGATTGCACAGCAAGCCCAGCTCTTACATAGCTCTTAGGAAATGAAGGAGAGCAATGCTGTTAGCTAATGCTGGTCTCGATCCAGAAGGAATGAAATTACATGCTGAAATAAGGTAACAAGAGCTTCTTGCTGGTTCAGAGCCTGTATCCTGCACATAGTTATGTTGCTCCACATGTTTTTGTTTAGCACCAGTGTGTCACTGGAAACATGGAGAAAGCTGCACGACCTTGCTTCTGAAAGGACTGATGCGTGACTAGGTTGAACTGAGAAATTATAACAAATGCAATAGAACAGCCCTTTATGCTGCTCAAACACAGTTTGTGTCTGCCTCTGTCTTCACCTGTATCTTTGCTGCTTCAGCAAACGTCCTATAGTAAGCGACATCATTAGGAAAGTTGTTACTGCTCAAAACCAGTTTGGTTTTACTCACTGAGAAGGAGAAGCTTGTGAATCACTTTCAGCTTCTGCCCGCTAAATTTCCAGGTGTCATGACCTGGTGTTCAATGTTTCTTCCTAGGATTCCACTTTCTCCTGGGATCCCCAGGCATAAGCAACTGGATAATTTTTAGATCAAGACAGTTCTGACTGGCCAATGCCAATCACCCAAATTCCCCATTAGTTCTTGGCATATAGTGATGAAAGGCACCTTATTTCTGCTATTTCCTGTTAAAGTTTGGATTTCTGGTAATTTTCTCATAATACCTTATTTTCAGACATCATATGTTGTGTGTCCTGCTTCTTCTAGTCAAGCATTTGTTCATCTTTGCATTACAAATGTCTTCACTAAATGATCTAGTGAAAAAAGTCAGCAGTGCTGTGTTGGGTTTTCAGAGTTTTCTCACTTCATTTCTTGTTCTGAAAAAAAATTGTCACTATGGGCACAACACCTTAAACCAAAAGAAAACATAGACAGACTAGATGGCTTATCTCATGTGTCTTTGAGTCTATTATGCATGTTCTTGTAACTGGCCACTTTTTAGTATTGAAGGACCTTTCTTGGTAATTGTTCAAGAATAATTTTACTAAAAGCGAAGTTAATCTGAGTTGGGAGGAGAGGATTAAAACCAGAACATTTGGTGAGGAGGAAATAGTTTCACTCAAACTGACCTTTCAGCTGGGAATGCTAAGAATATCAGTTTGGGACAACTTTTATTATGCCTGCTGTTGTTCATCCTCTGCCTGTGTTGAATAGTATTCCTGTGCAGGGATAATACAGTGCCACAGACATGCTTCAGCTTTCTGCTGAAGAGAGAGATAATAAAAGCACAGCCTTGTGATAAACTGTGCATGCATAAAGGCTTTTGATGTGTTGGGGCAGGCAACAGGCTCCCTCTTTTTGCTAGGATGAGCTAAGCCTAAGGGAGCCTGTTCCCCTGTGTGTCTCTGCTACCTGGTGTTATTAACAAGGTAATGAAATAAATCTACTCTCTGCATTTCAGCTGTGGATTGGTGGTCACCCTGGCTACCTGTATATGTTGATTCACACAATCTGTCATTAAAGAGCCTTTTTATATCTCATATTTACAGAATTTACTTTTTAGATGCAGACCTCTGAAAAACTTCTATTTGTCCCTTATCCTTTACTTTTATCCCAAGCAGCTGTTAAAAAAAACCAGTAACCTGTCTAGATATTATCTTTTAAGTTCCTCATCCATTCCTCAAAGTTTCTCTCTTTTATTGTACCTCTATCATCCTGTGGTGCACTGAACACTGTTAGTTTCTCTGCCTACCACTGCTGACTGGGGGTGAAAGATCTTGGATCTGTAGTTAGTCTGTCTGGATTTCATTTAATGTACGTGTTGCTGTTTGAGTTCTTTCCAGGCATGCACTGTGTTTTCCTGGGCCATCAGGGCTCAGGAAGTTGGAGTTAATGGCCTCTGTAGAAGACATCTGAAATGCATGGGGTCTTCTGGCACGCTGTGCCTTCTACTTCTGGAAGTCCTTAAAATTTTGTTAAAAAGCATAAGTGGTTCAGAGCAAAGCTGCCATTAGGACATGGAACTGCATGCGGGAATGTAGCAACACAATGTCCTGCTGTTCACTCATGGTAACTGGAGACAGCTATTGTGATCATTGATTTCACTGTGGTTCCTCACAGAAAATATGAACTCAGGGTTCAAAAGTGCACAGGCCCTGAGGTGTCACAGTGGACACAGCTCAGCTTGGGGATTAAAGATGAGGTTTACCTGATTGTTAGCTTCATTTTTGAATCTTGAAACTATGGCCTCAAAGTCTCAGGATGTGGCCTTCCTGTCTGATTTACTGAGAGCCTGGTTTGTCACAATGGTGGAAATAGTAGCCCATGATAAATCATGACAGTGAGTTTGAACTTTGAAACTACTTTAATGGAAACAGGACATATTCAAGAATGGCAACATCATTTATCCTAGTCAACCTCTCCAGCCCTTCTGTGTCTGGCCTTGTTTCCATTCTATGTGCAAGAGAGTGTGATTTTGGAGGCACATAACTCCCTATATCTCTTGCTTCTTTCTTCTCTTTAGCTTAATAATAAAAAAAAAAGTATAAAATTACTGTGATCCAAAGCTCTGGTTTCTGAGAACATGGAAAATATGAACTTGAAAGTGCAAGTTTTTTTGATAGATTAAATGTGAGAGAAGAGATGATGAAAATCGTGGTTGTTCACAAATGTTAAGAGTAGCAATATGAATGCCATAGTTGTGAGCCAGGAGAAAAACAAAACGAAAAAGAAATTCTAATGTTAAATATTTGCCACTTCCATAGTGGAGGCCTAAGGAGAAGCAGTTGTGAGGAGCAGTTCATCAGCTTGTGGAGTCTGGTTTGCATTAGTGAGCACCAGGTCACTCCAGTCCATTGTGTTGTCTTCACATATTGCACAAGTGGATGTTTATTTTCTGTGGAGTAAATCACAGTTCTTATGAGAGGGAATCAAACATCCTTCCATGCTAATGCCCCCAGTTCACACAGATGTATCTAAATAATTTTTGATACCATCATATGAGATATATAAATTTATTTTCCTTGGGAAAATAAATTCCCTGACTTGACCCAGCTGTGTCTGCTTTGATCTGCTCAGCACAACACTGGCCCAAAAGAAGCTTCTCTTGCGTATTAGTTCCACCTCAGTGAGAGTTTCACTTTGGTCCAGTTGGGAATAAGTGGCTTCTGGGTCTGGTGACCCCTGACAGATGAGGCAGTATTGAACAGCAGACAACTCAAGAAGACCTGGAAGCATGTCCTAGTCCAACCTGATCCCTAGGCAAACTGCAATTCCACAACAAGTTATAGCAAGTCATTGTGATGTGTACTCTGTATTGGTGCTCTTAGTAGAGGGACATTCCCCGAGCTTCTTGCAAGGTCCTGTATTAGATGAGTCAGATAGCTTGCAGTAAGAGGTGCCCCAGAAAAATGTCAGGTGTTTTGTAAACAGGAAAAAAGAAGATAATAATTTCTTTTTACAATAGCATTTAAAAAAATGTAGAAAAATTGATTGCAATGGGTAGAAAGCATACAACTGTAATAAGAATAATATCAGAAATGTGGAAGAGAAATGAGGATTCTCAATTATGTGTGATCTGTGTTATGCTTTGCATAACATGGTTTAGCTGAGGCTAGCTCAAAGGGTCTCAATGTAGCAACACTTTTAAGCTCTGAAATCTTTTCACTGATTCTAGACATGCTGGGTCAAACAGAAGCTTTTTGTCCGGCCCTGGATTTCGTATAGATACAGGTGTATGCTTCCATTCCAGAAACTGACAGATTTGATCAATTTAGGCACAATAAGTTATTTCATCTAACCTTGAATTCTTCCCTCGCTTCTTCCTCTACATTTTGTAGATCTGCCTTCAGAACACATGAAAAAGCTGAGTAAGTTGGTTGCTATACTATAGATACTGATCACAGCACACTATAGATATTGATCATCTTCACCAATTTTATAACTTATCTTTTTTTCTTAAGAACATCTCTTGATTGGAGTGATAGAGGAAGGCCTGTTTTTCTCTAAGCTGAAGTGATAAAGAACATCACCCCCCCTGTTTTTAATAACTGTGCCCTATTTTTCCTTCTCTGTCTGTAGGTTCATCCCCCAGGTAATATGCAAACAGAAATAGGAACCTAAAACTTAAAAACTGGATTGCTTGGAACTTTGAGCCAACAAACCCAAGGTTTTTCATTGTCTTCTTCCTCTCCAAGAGAATTTCTCAACTTAGGGACCTGAAATGACAAAGAAAATCAGTTGGGTTTTGTTATATCCAAAATACTGAATCAGAAGTATATACAAAGCACATTATTGTGATTCATGGTGACTATATTTATTATAGTTATTTTTATTATTATTATTATTTAATTATAATTATCCACAGCTATTTTAAAAGTCTCCATTATCCCAGTAATCAGGATTATATCAGCTTCATTAAGCAAAATAATTATTTGGACCCAAGTCAATAGCCTCCCTCTTTTGCAGTTCCTGCCTGAATGTGTTACAAGTGTTTGAGCCCTGAGTTTGGTTGCTAGGTAATTGGATCTGTGTGTTTTAGAGGTGGCCTGAGGGGACAAGGTGCAGTGATGGAGCAGCCCTGTGGAAGTGATGCCAGACTGGAGTGCTCTGAGTTCTGTCATTCCCATGTTCATCTGTCATGAAACAGTCTCTGGGTTTGGTCGCTTACCCCTATGCTCTAGAAGAATCTAGTTAGGATGGGTTACCTGACCAAGCCACTGGGCTCCAGCCAGCAGGACAAAAATGGCTTTACCAGATCCTCTGTGACTTGTAGGCTTTGCTCCTTAGAATAAAGAAGTCATCTGTCATTAAAAAAAAAAAAAAATAAAAAAAGGTCACATCTGTGACTGAGGAGGGCTGTCCTGGTTCAGTAGAGGAAGATGGAAAGACCAGAGCAAGATTGTTGTCTGTCTTTCTCTCCATGGTGCCGTGGGCCTTCTGCCCTACAGTTGTGAATTTACATCCCTAATTTTGGGGTTTAGTATAGATTTAGCAATGTTGAGGAGAAACTGATAGCCCTGTGTAGGTCCTGGTGCAGACTGAAGTGCACTGGAGGAAATCAGTGGATAAACCTGCAAGCAATAAGCAGAGGGTGAAGATATACTTCCCTAAAGAGTTCACAATCTTTGCACAAGACATGAGAAAAGATTGGTCTGGAGGGAAATACACAAAAATGAGCCGTGGAGGACAGAAGGTGAGTGAGTTGGACATCCACGCCATTCCGTCCTTGCTGTGCCCTGTGTAGGAGTGTGTGTCACACACCTCACCCCACGTGAGTGCCACCACAGCTTTGGAATAAGACTTGTGCATATTGCAGAGTGGATATTCCTATGTTGCTACTCAAGAGCGGCACATCTGGAAATATAATTCTAATACAAAAATCTATATATAATTCTAATATATTTCTCTTTGTGTTTTACTGACAGTCACTGACTGGAAGAGCCTGCAGCCTTTCAAGGAAGCCTGGGATGGAGGTCACTGCAGGTGCTCTGAGCAACCCTTGCCAGTGCATGGGGTAGTTTGCCAACGCCATCAAGCTTGGACCTCCTCCCCAGCCCAGGAGCACCTTCTGGCTATGAGCCCTGCCCAGGCACCTGTGGGGTGGGGATGGGAATTGAAAGGTGTCTCCCAGAGCACATCTGCACAGAGCTGCCAGCAGTGGCAGCCTGGAGGAAAATGTCACTCAGCATATTGGAGATGTGCCCTTGCCTCATGAAGGAGCTTTCATCTCAAGGGCTTCACAAAGCATGTGGGGCAAAGCCTGCATCCCAGCTGCTGCCAATGTTCACCTTCCCTCCCTCTGTTCCTAGTGCAGCCTTTCAGAGCATTATGACCCTATTTCTAAGGTTTGATTCAATCAGGAATTGCCCTGGTGTTTCCCTGCTCCTCAGTCCCCTCAGCATGGCTCTGCTCTCAGCCTGCAACTTTTGTCCTCAGCCTTCCAGATTTTTCCCCTGGCTCTCTTCTGCTGCCATCACCCATGGAAGAACAAAACATTTATTCCTTAAATGCAATCGGGGAAAATTCTTCTAATGAGTAAAGGTAAATACACTCTTTCCCACATAAACATTTTGTCCTGTGCAGTTTTGTCCTGTGCCATTTTCTCTCTTTTGACTAGATCATGGGAATTCTAGGAGACTGCAAACTCCCACAGAGGAGCAGAGTGCCATTGGGCACTTTGTAGTCAACAAATGGTGGCAAAAAGCAGAGATGTGACCTGGGGAGGACTGCAGCTATTTGCACAGCATGGAGCCTAATAAGGCTGGAGCTAATAAGTTATGTCATCCCAAAATATTATGTGCTGAGACATCACCAAAGTCTCTGCCTCTGTGATATGCCTTGACTGCAAACCAGATAATCTATCTGCTGACACCAGAGAAGAGTTTTTAATTCTTTCTCTCAGCAGCATCTAGGACATTTTAGATGCTGTTGTAATGCAGAGTTTAAGTTAGATTTCACACTATGTTATCATAACATGTTAGGCCCAGGCTGTTTTCTGTATTTCTTTACCAGTTTAGGTGAAGGAAACTTAGTTTGTTAAGAAACTGCTACTCTTATTTCTGTATATTTATTCCCACTACCAGTTCTAGGACAAAATGCTGTAATTCCTATGATTTTATCTGTGGAACAAAAGGCCCAGATTAATAGAGGTCTCTGGGGAGTGATTGTTATCCTACCTACAAAAGGAAGAGTACACTTTAGTGAGAAGGAATGTCATAATTAGCTCTCAGGTCTAGTTTATTTAAGAACAAGATGGGGGGTTTACGGACTGGTTATGTGGTCATAGCTTTCCTGAGGCAATATTTAAGTGCAATGAATAACAGAGGTAATTACAGAGGTAATTCATACACCATTTAAAACAGCTAATGATATTTCAATGAAATAAAGAATTCTTCCTCTTTTAATGCAACGAAAATTGTTAAATGTCATGCAGAATTCATATTATAAACTTTCCTTGGGAATAAAATCACAAGATTTACCACCTGTTCCACATTCAGTCAAGCTCTCTCTGTTTGCATCCCTCTTTGCAGGCTCTTTCCTTTCCTGCTTCCATCAATGTATTTTCTGGACACACTTTGTGTGTTTCTTACGCTCGTGAGTCTCTGCAGCCCCCTGAACCAACAAAGAAATCTTAATGGTTCATCTGTGTCCACTTCTCCACATGGGTCCTCTGGGGAGTCAGTGTAACCTGACTTCTGATAAACATGCACAAGAGACAGGCTCTGCACAAGGCTTAAAAATGCTCTCAAATGTGTTATAGAATCACTGATAATAAAGAAATAAATACATTCAAGTTGAAACATGTAACCTATTTGTCTTCCTCTTGTGATTAAACTGCAGCTGGCAACTAAGAGCCACACAGACACTTTCTTGGCCTTGCTAAGTTTCATGGTTATACTAGTTGTCACGCAGAGGTCTGCTCATCTTTTCCCCTCCCCTGCCTTCTTAAGACATTTAACAGAAACATTAAACTTCTTACACGGTGTTAGAGACAGTTTTGGGATCCTATATGGTGTCTAGGGCAAGTGTGCCCTGTACCTCTTTGATCAGATGTCCTGTTTGGTTGGCATTTTAGGGGATTCAAAGGATCTTTCCAGGCCTATTATCCACGACAAATACGTTTCTTTTCTGCTGTCTAGGACAGTTTTCAGTTTATAGAACATGTCAGCAGCCATTTCCAGCCAGTTGTCTTTAGCACACGAATTGTCAGGTCAAAACAAATGCCATTTTTCCTTGGGTAGAGAGATCCTGAAAACGCAGAATCTGACATCTCAGAGCCTGTGCTTTACTTGCTGTCAGGCTGAGGTCAGCTTCTTTCCTCTCCTAGAGTGCACAGTTTAGTTCTGTTCCAGAGAGGAATTAATTTCTGACCCTTCTTGTTGGTTAGACAACTAATTTTCTTCCCCTTTTTCAGTTTGGCTACATCCCACTATAACACTGTCTGGGAGATTATACAGTTCTCTGCAGTGCAAGGCTTATAGACTGCCTTCCACTCCTTTCTGATGGCATGTTGGATGTCTTAGCATGTGATAGACATCTAAACCATCCATAAAACAGAAACATTTGAAGCCCTGTTACCAATATTACTTGTCAAAATATATCAGCTGAATATTTTAATATGTTTTTTGAACCAGTCCTGGAAGATTGCCTATAGTATATGTACTTTGTATAAAGCATCACATTATTAAAATGAGAAAAACAAGACTAGCATCAGAGGCCTGTGGAGACATATTGGCTTTAATCCTTCTTGCTATGTTTAAAGGATTGGGGCTGTCACACCATACATACTGCAGAGTAAGTGAAATCTTGCATGCCCTTCTCACATCACAATTCCAGCCCTCTCTTTCTTTCCTGGGTTGTAACAAGAGTCTCATTCAAAGGGTGATATATTGGTCCCTCTCTGATTAAAGATGAAATGCTGATTTTCTTGCATGGCATTAGTTTTAACCTTCATGGGCTTGTACGGACATTGCAGGCCATGTCCAGTGTCCGCTTCTCCAGAAATTAATGTTGAATGGTTTTTGTAAACCATTAAGCATCTTTCAGCTTCACACATTGTTTACCTGTAAATCCAGCTCTCATAGGACATCTGTAGACATAGGAGCCAAAATTGTCTGTGGTTTAAAAATCTTTAAAAGACATAAGTCTTTTTGGCATACTCTCCTTTTGGCATATCCCACGTGGAGAAGAAAAATATACACAGCTTTCCCTCATTACCACAAGTTATTTATAAGCACCCTCATCTATTGCATTACATAGTCCCCTGTGGATAAGCATTTTTTTGTTTATTCCAGTAGTCAGCATAAAATTTACAGAAATTATTATTTGGAGTTTTTCCCTCTAGCAATAAACAACCAAAATTTCAACACTTTCCCCCTCCCCCCTTATTTATGAAACTTTAGTTTTATTTTGGAAATATTTATCCTACAAGTCATATAGTAATAAGTCATCTCATTCCACAATAATTTAGAAGGGCTGTTTTCAGAAAATCAACAAAGCTCATCTGGTGAGTGCCCATGTAAGGATGTGAGGCTGGCCCAAATGAAAAGCCTTTCAGATCAAATGGCCTCTTCCAATATTTACAGCCTGGCATGAGCTCTGCACCACCAGCCCTCTCCAACAGGCTCTTATCTCTGCAGATAAGTGAGTTATGTCAGGTGGCTCAGCTTTCAGGTTTTAAAAATGAAATAAACATTTTTTTTCCTAAGACTGTGGATGAGAAATAGAAAGAAGGTGAAAGAGGAAAAGAATTCATTTGTTTCTGTCACTGGAAAGCAAAGATTGATACCTGGGTCTGTGTGTTCAGATGATTTTTTAGGTACCTCTTCACAGGTAGCACAAAGCCATTGGTGAGATACAGCAAGAAATAGGCTGAATTAAAGAGAAACAAAACATGAAGTTATCTTGGCTCTGCAGTTACATAGACCAGAAATGAAAGAAAAATAATCTAAGACTGTTGAATGGAAACTTTCTATATGTTTTTGATTACCTTGTGTTAACAGCTCTTCAGATTATCCTGTTTCCTTTGCCAGTTTGCACTGAATTTGCAGAAAGAATTTATGAGGTACTGTCTCATCTCTAGGCACAGAGTTTCATCCATTTTCATTAGGCACACTGCATTTTGACAGGTACATTGTCTCTTGGAGAAACTCACTCTTTCCAAACATAAGGCTTCTGATGAAAAGTACAGCTCACACCATTTTTAGACGAAGCTGTAAATCAACATTATATTGTTCATTGTTTCACTGTAGGATAAAAATGTTAATTTTGATTTTATTCTCTTCACCCATTCTTTTGTGTCCTTTTGCGTCTTTTTTTGTGTTCTCCTGAAACACTGTTGTATTCTACTTGTGACCATCTTCCCCCTAGCCCGTGCAGCTTTTCCCTTGGATGTCCTTGCTTGTCTGTGTTGTGATTCCTTCCTCTACCATGCTGCCCAGAGACACATGTGTTCTACTTCTAGATGTTGCTGTTGTGCTGATGGCTTTCATTTCTAAGCTGCAGTACATAACTAACACTCCTTTTTGGCGTGAAATTCATATTTTTCCCCAGAGAGAGATAAATTAAAATATCACCAGGAAATCATAAATTTGGAAAAGCTGAAGAAGGATTGCTTTCCTTTGTGGAACTGTGTGACAAGGAGCTACAGCTTGTTGCTGTACAGAGAGGGGTAGTATTTGTGCTTTGTCTTGTTTGCATAGTGGTCCTGTGACTGTAGCCCCTTAGCCACCACTACAGAATGCTTATATTGTTATTATGAATGCCTTAGGGTGATTTGAGTTTTGGTGAAGAGATCTGGGACAGTAACTGAGAAAATCAGGGGCAGTTTGAACTTGCTGGTGACATTTCAAACATTGCACATAAAGCAGACGCTTTAGTTTGTGTGTTTGCAGTGAAGCAAAGTTATGATATTTGAAGCCTCCAGAGGCAGGACCTCCTGCACTCGATATGCTTAAGCTAACACCAGATTTCTCTGGAGCTCTTCAACACCACCTGCATCTCCACCAAGTAAAGCATTTAGGCTCATACTTGGAAGACTATTCCATCATGCCTACACAGTTAGGTTTGCAAGCCAGGAAGATATCAGAGAGGATTGATATGAGCTATGTTCCCAGATGTGTTTCGTAGTGTGTTGGGTATGAGCACACTCTGAAAGCCTCTCAACACAGGGTAAAGGTCCCCAGCTTATAAACAGCTTCTTTTCATCAGTTCTAAATTCCAAGAGATCTAAACTCTTCTGCTTTAATGCCCATTAAAGTTACTTTCCTCCTTACTAACATGTTAATACATATTAATTTATGTTCAGCTTGGACCCTTTGGCTATCACAGATGTCTTCCAGATACTAATTTAATTCTAATCATATTCTTTTCCCCCAATCTCTTTCCATCTCATCTCAGAGTTTCACAGTTGGAACATCTTGTATATTTGTACATGGATAAAGCAATTCTAATGTACTTTATAGGTAAGCCATGAATTCTAGTAATTAAGGTTTTTCTGAAAGCTTGCAAATCAAACAGGAAAATTTTCAGCTTGATTTGAATTTTCTTTTGAGTTGGCAGAATCCAAGAGAAAGTAAAATCGATTTAGCAAGATTTTTAATACTTGTGGTGCTTAAAATATTTTAGCACAATTTCTGGTTGACTGACTCATGTCAACAGAAATTCCAAGTCTGTTTAGAATACATAAAACTTGTATGCACCCCAAATAAAACCTCAAATTATATGGCTTAGATCCAGTTGGTTTTATGTACAATGCAATATAATAAATAAAAAAGCCTGAAAGCTCAAAGGGAGCTATTAAAAAAAAAACCCCAACAACTTATTCAGACTTAGAAATCAATAGTTCCTGTGACCATCCTTAGAAAGATATACAGAATCCCTTTAATGTTTAGATATCCAGAGAAGTTATCTGTAAAGTCACCAAGGAAGATTTGAGGTATCTAGGTTTAATTTGCTGTACTACAGATGCTGTTTCGTTCATAGAAGTTTCCTGTGGAAACTACATTGTCTTAGATAGATGTATATTATTACCAGGTTTCACTTCTAGTGCCCTTCTAGGAGCTATTTGTGTCATATAAAAATAGAGGAAAGGAAAGCAAAAGGAATAAGAAAAGGAGAGACAGACAAATCAGTTTAAATGTAATTAGAAAAAATGTAGATAATAAAGTACAGCTGAACTATTTACATAAAATCAGAATTTTGCATTTACACACATGAGCATGAAAATCTGGATTGAATGAAAAATTATTGCTTCACATCTAATGTTTCTGTAAAAAGGGAGTTAATCTGAGAATTGGTGTAAAAGTGAAGCTTTCCTTGAAACAGTACCAATAAAAGGCACAAGCAAGTTGGGAAGCCCATCTCAGGGTGAATCTCACTGACATCAAATCCAAACTGATGGGGAGAGCAGCACCACCACCGACAAAAACCAGAAAGTGCCCTATGAAATTCAGAAATCCAAAGAGATTGTGGTTGATTTGGATCTTATTTGAATCTGATATATGAACTATGAGAAATCAAGTAGCTGAGGTGACAGCAGAAGTTCCAATTAATTGATTCTACACTATATTTCATCAAAATGGGCTATCCAAAGGTTTGGGATAAAATAATAAATACAGAGAAATGCAGACCTGTGAAAGCTTGGGGATACTGATATTTGACTCTTCTGTGTCTCTTGTGGAAATCTTTATTTCAGTATGTTCCAGGGCTTGAGCTCTCTGGTTTGTACCAGTTATGTATCAAAGGCCAACCTACTACAAATGCTGGTTTTACCATCAAAACCTGGAAGGAGCAAACGGTGGAAATGTAAAGTGGGTCTGGGCGGTATTTGTGTCTGGCTCTCAGGCCATGATCCATAGAGATTTCCTTTATAGATTTTTTTTTTTTTTTAGAGTGGGACTATTTGGCCTCAAAGTCCTATACTTTGGACCCTTGAGATTTTGATGTATGGCCATAAAGAGACATTACAACAGGAGAACATTAAGTCTGATTTCACACCTTACAAGAAGAAAGGAGTTTTGCTGTGGATAAGACAATTTAGGTTTGTCTTATTCTAATGTGATCTAAATGCTTGAAATAAGAGATTAGTACTTTTGGATACTTGGATGAAAACCTAATTAGTCATAAAAGCCTGTGAGGAAAAACTGAAGGACCAAGTTTTGTATTTTTATTTTTTTTCACCCACATAGCTGAGAGCATTATCTGTGGAAAAATTCTGGAAGAGTGAAATTTTCCAACAGAACAAAAGAAACAGAATCTGCCCCAGTGAGCAGATTTGCTCAGGAACACAAGGTATTACTCAGATCCCCATTGAATATAAACTTGGCATGGAAAGAAAAACTCTTGAGATTGTTTAAATGGCACTACTGTGTTATAGAAAGTTATCATTTATCCAAAGTTACTCAAAGGAAAAACATGATGAGAATAGCTAAGAATGCATGATCTGAGATTCACACCAGACTACAGTGCTGGCAAAGACTTTCTGAGTCATGAAGTCCGTGTTCTAATTACTGCAAAATGCTCCCCCGCTTTATATAATGTAATTAAATTATAAGCTCCAATGTAATACCATTTCATTTTTTTCCCCAAGCCTACTCATTATGAATGGCTGTTTCAAAACCTGCTGGAATGAGTCAAAGTATTTTATTTTGCAAGCTGAATTTATCACTGGCCTTTTCATATCCATTTGTTCCTAGGTCAATCTTATCTTCCAGCCTAAACGTGCCCCTCTTGAGCCATGCTAACCCTCACAGTAAAACTTCACAGATAATAACAGGTAATTCTTCCTTCCTTTGTCCTGGTTGGATAAAAGTGCCTTTCCTTCTGTGAGGTAGGCTTTCCCTTAGCTCATCAATCCCGTTGCCTTTCTCTTTATGTGCTGTTAATTAAAATTTTACATGTTTTTAGTGGCTAGTAATAATTTCAGATTTTTTAAAATGCATGCTCTTATACCATGCATTTTTTCATTTTATCTCATTTTATCAGTTTTTCACACAGTTTATTTTCTTTTTTCTCTTTTGGAGTGGAGCTTTTTTCTTAATGGAGTCAGATGTATAGGTTACCTGAAAGTGGTAAATGGGCATCAGGAGCAGCTGCTACTATGATGCAGCTGTTGTTTTAGCCAGCTGTAAAAACGCTGTGGAACTGCAAAGTACCTGTGTAATCTACTTAGGAATGGAGAAATATTTGCTGACTTAGTTTCTGAGGCAGAGCGTGAGGGGCAAAGTGAGAAACAGGAGGCAAATAATAACCACACATGAGTGATTCTTCTGAAAGTTTGGTTAAGGGATTTTAGGGTTCAAATGACAGGTGAAATATGTTTGAAGCTGTGAAGTAATATCTATTTCAGATCCCTGCAGGATGGGAATTATTGGGACTTCACTTTGCTTTAATTCTATTGCAAAGAAATAACTCTGTAACAAAGACCCCTGACTCAATTTTCAGTTTTTCTTAGTGAAAAGTACTTGGTAGACTTTGAAACTTGGCTAACCACATAACACAATTTGGTGTTTGTGCCTTTGCCTGCTTCTAGAAAAGGTGCTAACTGAAGGGATATGGAAACAAAACAAATTTGATAAAACTTGGAAGCTGTATTCAGCTGAATGCTTTATGGCATGCTTGCAGTACCCAGCTCAGGGCTCTGAGGACAGCTGTCTCTGAACGTGGTGGCTGTGCCATTGTGGGGGTCAGCAGATCCAGCTGGGAACAGCAGTGCCAGCACAAGGCATGTGCTGAAGGCAAACCTTTATTCGGTGTTGAGTACAAAAGTGGTGCTTAAGCAGGGAAATCTGAGTGAGCTTTCTGTTGCCAGAGGACGTGCCAGAGGGGAGGTTCTGTTTATCTGCACTCACCCCCAGATCTGCTGCTTCATGCTGCCAGAATGGCACGAGAGCTTGGCCTCTGGAAAGAGACGACACATTGCTGGATTCTTTCTACTCCATGTGTTTAAGTGTCTTAGTGTTACATGAGATACAACTTCAGCTGCAATTCTTTTGTTCTGTCTGTGCACTGACAGCCCTAAAAGGATTTTATCCTCTCATTTGAAATCCAGAAAATAGAACTTAATGATCAGCAGTGTAAGCAAAAAGAGTGAGCCTGAGAGGGAAACAAAGGGAAGTGGACTATGTTGTCAAACTTCTCATTGTGAAAGGGAAAATGATTAAAGAATAATTAACACACAATAAATAAGATCACATTATAGTGAAGGTAATATTTTGGGGTTAAAAGAGTGTAATTGTTTAAAGATGAGTACTTGTATTATGACAGTGAAATGCAAATGCTGGACTTTGTTGTACATCTCTGTTCAACTTGCCTTTATTTTTGATTCCCCATGAACCAGTAAATACATTGTGAGCTTTCTTTCTTGTGAAAAAAGTTCTGGATTCAAGTAAAAGATATCTGATAACTGAAATCATATCACAGAATCACAGTGCTGAATAGATCCAGAGAAGAAGCATTAGGAAAAGTTGTTAAAGGCAAATTTGATCCTTGCCTTTCTGAAGCTGGCAGGAAACCCTGTTGACTTCTGTGAAGACAGAATTTATCTTTAGCAATCAAAATATAATTCCACTCAAAGAACTCCTCTCAAAAAGAGGTTCTTAAAATGTTCCTTGTTATTTTCCTCCTCTGTGTATTTGCATACCTTCTGCCTGTCTCCTACATTTGCTCTACAGTAATGACATGAGGTCAAATGAAGGCTTTTGAGAGGCCCAAAATACAAAGGGGAGTTAGTCAGAAAAGTTTCGATCACATCGAAATGGATGTCAGGAGTCTTTCCATCAACAGCCCTCATTGAGATAAAATTGTCTTCACACTGATAGAAAAAAGTCCTTAAACAACAAGTGTTAATTACATACATGATTAATCACCAGCCCTACTTCACTAGGGTCTTTACTGAGATTTGGCAAAATCAGAGTAAAGAAATCTGGTTTCACTGTTTACTTCAATAAAGACATTTCTGTTACTGTATCAAGAAGGCACATTTTGGTATTCTGAGCCTCAGATCCTCTTAGAGATTATGCAATTCTTGGAAGAGTTTATTTTTCACCTCAGGTATATTTTTAATGAAAATTAATTATTCTGGAACCTGAAATTAATTTGAAAAAATTCATAATTTTTATTCAATGAGGTTAAAAGTGTGCTTTTCAAAGGGAATACAGACAGAATTTGGCTTCAAGTATAGGTTATAACATTCCTCAGGTATTATTTCATCTAGCATTTGGAAACTAATAAAAGATCTTTTAACTGAAGAGTTGGGGTTTTTTTCCCCCAAAAATTAGCAAGAGATCTGAGAAAAAGGGCACTTCCAAACACATTGATTTAATTGCTGGAGAGTCTCTTTATTGGCTCATTGCTGCCAGGAACAAGATGCTATTGTTGACTTGGAGTCATGGCAGGAGAACACAACAAAGACAGACGAAACATTGTGTCACACTTTGTCTGCAAAGGTTTTAGAAATTTAGGGAGGGATTTCTTCTCTGTTTTTTACATAGCCTCTTGTTCACCTGCTTTTGAATTTATTTGCTAAATGAATTTAAAGTTAGTTTGCCTGTTTGAAAAAAATTCCTTATTGACATACAGACTTAGAAATGGAATTTAAAGTAACTTCTGGACTAGTTGTGTGAAGTTTCAGTTGTAAAGCTGAATGAAGTATCTATAAATAACTGATGTTTTTATGGCAGTAAGAAGTACATGACTATTTTCAAAATCAGGCTGGATGTATGATTCTTGGCCTTACTTTAAAAACACTATGACTCCAAATCTCTCCATTTCCACATAATAATAGATGTAATGATGGGTACTCCCTACTGCAGTGGGTGAACCCCCCTAAGATAGTCCTACTGTGTAACATCCAGGTGGTCTGCTCCTGAAAGTCCCTGTGCACTGCAGCCCCAAATGCCCTGCTTGTGTCAAAGGCACTTTTGTGCTGCAGCACACCAGACACAGCAGAAGGCTGTGGGGCTGCACTTCTGAGCTGCCTTGAACGCTTCCAGGGGTGGGACATCCACTTTTCTGTGCCAGTGCTTCACTACCCTCTGAGAAAAAAACTTCTTAGCATCCAATCTAAATCTTTCCTCCTTCAGTTTAAAACCATTCTCCCTTGTCTTATCACTATCTGCCTGTGTAAGAAGCCACTCTCCCTCTTTTTTTATACCCCTCTCTCTAAGTGCAGGAAGATCAGGAAAGCATAAAGGCAATTTTAATAATGAGAAAAATGGTTTAAAAAATGTGGTCTTCTGAAGAGGGAGTTCACTTAAATAATATTTTATTTCTTAAACATAATCATATAAATTAAAGCATATTTTCTATTAATTTCTCAATATTTTTCCTAAACTCTTGGTCAGCCAAAGGAAGAAATTTTCCCACACTCATTATATTTTTGGAAATAAGTTCTAAGATTTAGGTAAAAACAAAACTGAAAATATTTTTTAAAATTAAGAGAACTCTTGAATAGAAAATTGGAAATGTTTTATTTTGAAAGTGTTAAACAATATGTACTTAAGAAAATTTGTTTGATAGCAAAACAAATACACAAAAAATTTTCAAGCTGCTGAATTTGTATGTTTTTTTCCTGAAAAATATGCGTTTGAAAAAAAGTTAGCCTTATTTCTGACACCTCAGCTGACATACTTCTGGAGCAACGATATAGAATCATAAACTGGTGGGAGTTGTAGCCTGTTTCTATTTTTATTAGCTGACATAAAAACAGTATAATCAAGTGAAAAAAAGTCTTATGTAAAAAAACCTCTCTATGCTCCTGCATAGCTGTTTATAAATCCGCAGTAACTGTATCATTCATTTTTTTCACAGTCAGAAAGCAAAGCATTAGGGAAAACAGAGGGCATGGAACTGTAAGTTTTACTGGTTCTTCTTAACACACAAGCTGTATCCCACTATGTGTTGTAATTTATATAAATGTATACTATAGCAAGGTTTCTGAGGAATCAGGCTCACTCCTAGTGTGGATAGAAAACTGCCTGAAAACTGCTGTTCTGCTCCCAGGGTGGTAAGCTCCATGGCAAGGGGTCAGTCAGTAATTTTAGCCATATACAAATACAATTTATTTCAAACTAATTGTTCAATTATAGAGATTACAGAGATAAAAAAATTAAATATAACAAAGCAGCCTCATCCCCATTGGCACAGAAATGTGTTTATTCCTAAATAATTCCACCACAGATGGTCCTCATGTCAAGCCCATGGTGATTCAGTGGTGGCAGATAGTACCAGCAGCAGGGCTTGGTAACTTTAGAACATAATTCCCCACAGTGTAACAGGTTTTTTAAGACTCCCCAGTCTTAAAAAACTTTGAGCTTGACAGCTTTCTCATAACTTGAGTTCAGTCCTTAAGGTGCTGCAGATTTCTAAAATTTTGTACTTTCAGGTCTTGGGCAGCTGTTTTCTTTTTTTTTTTTCCTCCAAAATGCAGCAAGAGCAGCCACATGCTGTCACCTGCTCTTGATGTCTGGAATCATAGCTGACAATTACACATGCTGTGGTGATGGGCAAAGCAGCTTCAGCTTAGTTTCAACATTTTGAAGAGACTGGGAGATGAAGTAATGACAGGGAAAGAATTAAAGATCTGCCAAAATACTTGAAACAGCTGACATTTTAAAACTGCCTTAGGCTAAGTTTCACTTCAGATGATGTAGTAGGAAGCACACTGGAAGTGCTCTAATAATCAAAGTGTGCAACCTTTTCTTCGAGGAAAAGTTCCTGGCATTAAAATCAATGATTGCAGTCAACATCTGATGCAGGTTTCTTAAATTTTTTGCTGATAGATTGAAAAAAACCTCGGATCTATGCTTGTATTTGAAATAAAATCTAACAGTTATATTAACCAGAAACTAATTTTTAATATCTAGTGCTTCTTAGCTTGCTGTTCTTCACTGAGAAACAGCACAGTTAATTGAACTATCTAGAGATTTTTAATTTCCCTGAATCTTCCAGCAAGTTTTTTTTGCAAATTGCCTTGAAGTGCGTAAGTATTGTAAGTTAACATTACTGCTTAGAGTATGAAACTAAGGAGAATATTCACAGTGAAACAAATAAACTCTGCCTGTTTTTACACTTTAATAAAATATTTAGGCTAATATTTAGTTTTCATAAACAGTATTTGTTTCATAAAACCTAAGTCAAGTGATGGATCCACACGGCAAAATGCAGAACCTTGTAGAAATACTCCACAGCTGATTGATACATGAGGAACATTGCAGAAATTCCTGGGTGAACAGTGAATTCTTGGCAAGTGCCGCTGTCAAACAGAGGCACAAAAACGTGGTTTTCTAAGGGTCCTTAAAACCTTCAAGAGTTCAGATAGAACGTGATGTGACTAGCCACACACACAACTGTTTGCTAATCATAGCGAAACTCTGCAAAGCAGCTGCGTTTCTGCAGTGTTATCATCCTCAGCATTCTGGCCGTCCGTGGGCTGACCCAGCGGTCTCTGATGCCGACCTTGCTGTGGTTACTCACCTGTGATGCCAGGCGGTGTCGGGACAGTTTCTAAGACGTGTCAGAGGGGCAGGCACGCTGCTGTTATCTGAGTGCCCCTCGCCTGGCCACAGGTGCTTGGTTATGCAAAGCGTCGGCACTTCAGATCCTCTTTTTTGGGGCTGCCCCAGCCCTGAGCTCAGCCTGCAGCTCCACACGCAGATACCTGCTCTGAATGTGCTTCTCAACACAGCTTAGCAAGGGTAATACAGAGATTGAGGTACAAGTGAGGGGGGGTCAGTCATATAGGCTACGGATTATAAAGACATAAGTAATAAGATAGGTAAAAAGGAATAAAATTTTCTTACAAAAATCACTGGAAGACAGTAGAACTTAATAGTAGTGAACAGGACAAATCACATACGAACGTTTATAACTCGTATTTGTGATTTCAATGGAAAAATATTGATAGGCTAAAGGTGAAGGGTAATGATGTCATATTTTGAATTCTGGGGATGAAAAACTTGAAATCTCTTTAAGAAACAGGTGCAAGAACTGTATGGAATTTATATTCATGGGAATGAGAAGAAATTGTGAAAAAGATGTTATAACTTCATGGGGTGATGATCAGCCACAGAGAAGAATATAAATAGCAGAACTAAAGTATAGTAGAAGAGCAAATCCTAAATGATCAAGAAAAAGTTTGTCCAGGATGTCAGAATGCATGGGTAAAAAGTGTGAAATTCTGAAAAGGGAGGATGAGATGAAACTTGTCATTGTGAGACACAAACTGGTGATTTCTGAAAATTTGATGTTTGTGTTCCTGTAGGGAAAAACAACTATAAGTGGCACAGCAGTTGTATGACCCTCATTTTGGTGTTGAGTACAGCAGCCACTCATGCTAAAGAAAGATGTTTTCAAATTGGATGAACTGGGAAGATGTTGCAGGAGATTGATTGCCATGAAGTTGGGACCTACAGGTAGGTCTCTGACCGCTTTCTGTCCAGATGTAATCTCTCTGGCATGCCATGGAGGAGAGGCAGCTGCAGAGGAGTATCCAGCTGTACTTATTGATGCCTTGAGCCTTGGGCTCTGTGTGTGCTTGATCTGCAGGCAGTCTAACAGTGACACACAACCTCTGGGCTTATCTGGAGGCTGCCCTGCCTGCAGCAACGCGTGCGAGCTCTCTGCTCATACACAGCAGATTCCTACCCCTGCAAACCCCCACGTGGGGTCTAAAAGGAAAAATGTGCCATGTCCCAGGGTGATGTGGCTTCTCTGGGTGTATCTAACCTTTTCATAGAATGTTTTCTTTTAAGCATATCAAATCCAAATGGTCAGGAGTTCTGAGGAACTTACAGTACAAACAGAGACTAATTAATTTCTCATTGAAAATTTCCTTGTAGATTACAATTCCATTAAAAATGTTAATAGATGTTATTTGAGATAATTTTCTGGTAATGACAAACAGAATGAGTATTTGGAGTGCCTTTGTTTGCTTTGTATAGGAGTCTTTATATCTAGGATTATTAAATTGAGATAAATAAAATGAGTCTTGTTAGGGGAATAAGAATTAGAGATTTAATTAGCTCTGCTTAAAGAGATTTTTTTTTAATATAAGCTTATCATACCATACAGTTATATCACTTGATAAAGCACACCAAGAAAAACCACAAAGACAATTGAAATAATCACTGCTGGAGAGCCAGGAGCCAAGTGTAGAGAAAAACTGTGATTTCATTTGGCTCTTGCTTTCCCCTCCTGTGTCTCTCTTTTTCTCTAGACAAATCAAGAAATCATCAAAATCTTTGTTCTGGTTCCACTCCTGCTGAACCCTGGAGCTGGGGTTTCACACGGAGACTTTGAGTTTGCTCTCAGCACTTATTCCAATAACTGGCAGATTTGTAAAATCTGCTTTCAAAAGGCTGGATTACATGAACAGACATTTGACCAGAGAAAGACAGGAAGACAGTGGAATCAGTATACAGACAGGGACTGTTGCACTGACATCTCTATTTGTAAGGCCTCATCACCTCCAATTTCATTAGGGCTTATATATATTAGCAAAAATGGTTACATTTCTCAATGAAACCAAAGTTAAATAATTTAGGAACTGGTAAACATTTTATTTGAGGTTTTCAGTGAGCATACAGGCTTTTTTTCTTCTTGGACCAATCAAAAGTATACTCAACATATATTCTCTTACGTAGATCTATGTAAAGCATGACTTTACAATGGGTGAGTGATTTGTAATAGTAAAATTTATATGATCCTTCTGATTCACTTCGGTTAGCTTAATGCTTCTAATTTCCTACAAAATGTGTTTCAGATGGCTTCACCTTTTTGGTTTTCATATATTTCTACCTCAAGAATAGCTCTAAAAATATTCCTCTAAACACTTCTGCCATACAGTGTGTCTGGAAGGACAGATTCACCAAATTTGCCTTCCTGAATCAGACTTTCCTGCAACAAACTTTCCTGCAGACATGCCAGAAGAAACTGTAGAATACAATTAAAAAACCAAAAATGAGAAATGCAGAGATGCTGGATTTCACTTGAAATGTCTCTTTCAGTCCTGTCAGACTGTGTTACACCGTCTGGAAAGGGAAAACAAGAAAGGTGTGTAACAGATTTACCATCCCAATGGCCCCATGATCTCAACCGTACCTGGTGCTTTGGAGAACTCTTTGCATTGTTACCTAATACTGTATCATTCCTTACAAGAGTTGAGCCCAATAAAGACATTTAAGCTGCTGTGCTGCTGTGTCCTCTGAGCCAGCTGCTACCTTAGTGCACCCTGACTTTCACCCCTGAATGAGAAAATAGGATATAGCTACCACTTCAAATAAGCCCCTGGGAATGGACATGGTGTGAACCTACCGGGAAAGAAGGAGAGCCAGGATGGTTTTGTTTCTCACCATCCTCATGAGCTGATGAGGCACAAGAATCTGAGACACATGATGGCAGCTGTGCAGCCTGTGTCTCCCCTTCTCCATCCTTATTCAGCTCAGCATCCCTCTTTGTATCCATCGTGGGCATGGCATTAACATCCCATGCCACACTATCAGCTTTCCATGCAGGAAAATACCAGGAAAGTGTTTCATACTCCAGCATCAGAGCAAAAGAAGCCAATTTATGAGAAAATGTCTTTTTTTTTCTATTCTGAGAATGTAATGTTACATAGTAACTCAGCAATATCTATCATATGAGTGGGCAAGTTAAAATGGGAACTCCACAGTTCAAAGTGTAGGTTTGAGTTCTATGAAAATTCTCATTTTGATTTTGCCCGCAAAATAAAATTCTAATAAACCTCTCCCAGTTATTAGAAAAAAAATTGTGAAATTTATCTACTAATTTAATTTATTTCAGAATGCAAAAAAATACAACTGTGATGGAAAAATATTTAAGTGAATGTTTCAGGCATTCTGTTATAGCATTGCTGTTCTTATCATAATGAATTTAAATTTTTAAACTACATATAAAACTGCCAGACCAGCAGAAAACTGTGTTTTATATGGAACCAACATTTTCCAATGAAAACTTGTTTCAAAACTAATAACAGCTGTGGTCCCCATAGGCTTAAATCTTACATACCCATCTCTGGGAGCAAGGTGCATAATGTTGAGTAAGATACCACAATCCCAGCAACTGAAAATAACATTAGCTCCCCCTTGTTATAGAAAAAAAAATGTAAAAAATCTGTGGGGACAAATATAACTTCTGTGTATATAAAAGTTAGATTACTCCATGAAGTCTTCACTGTAGCCAGGCATCTATCTATATTTTTTCAAGTATTTTACCTTTGAGTCCTATGGAATTGATATAATTCCCAAGTGGGGTCTAGTTGCAGTTCTGTTGCTAGAATGACATGACATGACATGACATTCCTGTAAATGTCAGTGCCTCATCCAGTTAGACTTGGCTAATGTATAAATTAAGCTCTGTAATCTTGTTTCTCCCTCCTTTTTTTTCCCTCAAAAAATTTTTGTTAATTGGTCACAGACCAATGACTAATTACAGTAAAGCCAAATGTTTGTTACTGTAAGCACAAATGTTTGAATGAAAGGAGCTGTTTATTCAGAATGGCTAAAATATGTGCAGGACTTATACACTCAAAGTTTTTAAAACTGAAAAAATAGTGCAGCAGCTATTTGCTCACTCAATTATATGGAAAAAAAACCCAAAGAAATCCACAGCATTTGGTGTATATTCACAGCAGTACAGGTCTCAGCATCAGCAGAGACCTAGGAACTTGGTCTTCACTGTCTCTGAAGGTTTTCAGATTAATTTGAAGCCAAAAATAAAAACTGAACTATAGGAATGTAGATCATGAAGCAGAAAATAAGTCTCCTTTCTAGTTTTGGTCTAAATTTGTGGATGGACTAAAGTACTTTTTAAAAGCTGTACAGAATCTTTTTCAGCCTATCTTCAAGTTGTCTTAATCTGCCACCATTTATTTAATCTCCAGATAGTTCCAGTTTCTGCTAGTCTAATCTCTTAAAATAGTAATATTTGCCACAAAATTTCAAGGTGCATTTAGTACTTTTCCTGTTTCCAAAGACACAATTGATCACAAATACTGTAATAACACTTAATACCAGCTTTTGTACTGAAAATTGTGCCAGATAACAGAACAGTGAGTCAAATCTGCCAGCCCAGTCATCTGTGCCTCTAATTTCTATTACAATTAGAGGATGTGAACAAAGAATTAACAAAAATCATTTTTTTCATTCAAATCTACTATGACAATAAGAGTTTTTAACATCTGTTTGCAAGAACATTTCTGGGAGGGAAAAAGCACAGTAACATAGAGTTGTGTATCAGATAATTTGTTAATTACACATCAGCAACAGCAAGTATTTAAAAGACTAACAATGTCACATTATGTTCACAAATCTCTTTTACTGCTTATTTTCACACTTGAAGTAATTCTTGTGCATGCAAAGCTATTAATTTATACACAGTTCTGCTTGGATTTTCCAGTTATAACTAATAGATAATGTCATACTCTTTAGATGAATAAATACAAAATTCCAACCTTTTGGGTTTGGATTATTAAAATTTGTGCACATTGTGGCTAACCTTGCCTATTTATCTTCTGCATTGTTAAATAGCCTCCAATTCTACTGCAAGATTGGCCAGTTTCTTTCAGAGCGGAGTCTGATTCATGACTGCTACAGGATTCATGCGTGCTGCAGGGTAAAAAGCTGCTTTATAAAAGAAATTGAAAATTGACATCTGTCTTCACCTGTCATTTTTATCTTTCTCTAAATAATGGTTTCAGTATTGGTGATTATTTGTTCCAAGGGGGAGTGTGGTGATCACAGCTTTGCAGTTGCTATTCCCAACAGCACAGTCACTGGAGCAGCTCTTCTTGGCCTCCCATTGCAGGAAGAGGGATCTAACTTTCATGATTACTGGGGAAAAGTGATTTTCTCAGATATTTACATGTAATAAAAGTATACAATCTGAAAAGGCCTCCCAAAAATTTTTTGTACTGAAATGTATTGTGGTATATTCTCCCATATACATACATACATATATATATATATATTTATATATATATATATAATATCTAACAGCCTTTTCCCTCTCCAATATGATTTCTTCATTCCATATCTCATTGATAGCTTTTCTTTTTATCTGAAATTGTCATCCTCAAATGACATTCTACTATCACTCCAGCATTCTAGAACTCCAGGGAAAGTACCAGAAAAATACCTTCAATAAAGGAACAAGTAACAACAGGAATGTGTACCTATTACATATAATTCACATCTGGAAGCAAAATTGGAGTTTTGAGAAACATATGAGAAGCCTTGGAACTAGATCACATGGAGAACAGAAAGCGATTCATTTCTGGAAATAATGCTTTCACAGATGATTTATTTTAGGGCAAATCTTGAGGGATTCTTGGTTAAGACCATTTCAAGCATCTGGAAGATGCCCAAGGTCTGATTTCAGAAGTATATGCATAGAAAGTCTAAAGTTCAAAACAGACAGACTCCCATCTACAAAAATGGCATCAGGCCATAGAATTTCTGTCATTTGCTAGCTTGGTTTTCTGGGACATTATAGGTTCAGCTTTGAAAAAAAAAATTGTGTCCAAGTGTGCAAAAGTGTGATGTACATATATACATACATTAAAAAAAAGACTAAACAAATACCCAGATGTATGTACACATGATAAATATGTATGCTGCCAGGAGCAAAACATTGCAGTAATGAAATGGAAACTTTCTCATTTCCTGAAGGCCAGGCTTGGTCCAAATATCCTGGTACATGTATGAACTGCAGCTCCATCTTTCACCTGGGAGAAAATATACATCACTGTTCCACTATGTTATTTCCTATTAATGTACTGTCTGGAATGTAGTTGCCATATGGAGTGGATGAAGCAAAGCAAGATCAACCTTATCAAAGCATCCAACAGCAGTGATCTCCATAATAACCACTCAGAGTGATTGCTCCCCAAATTTCTCCTATAAAAACCTTGGAGCTTTGACTCCAGTTCTCCACTTACCAAATGTTGTTGCCAGAGGCAGCCTCTCTCTACAAGGAATCTGTCACAAATAGAAGATAATTATTTTAACCCACCCTTCTATGCTTAAAGATTTAGATGATAAAACCTCTACTGACCAAATAAAGCACAAATTTAATAAAATAATTTGTTTTAGTATTCAGTTAGTCCTTTAAGAAATTATAATTGTATTTGAAAAGCAACTAACAGAGAAAAGTCAACAATATCTTGAAAGGCTTATCAAAAATGAATGTTCCATCCACCATCTGACTATGATTAAATTTCCCAGAGAACTGTCATATCAAACAAACCCTTCAACACGCAAATAATTGGAATCACTGGTTAAACTAGCCAACAGTTTCTTTGTCTTCAAAAATATATTAATCTAGGATTCTCTGACAAAGATAAATAGAAATAAATTAATTGAGGAAACATGCATTGAAACAAGAAGGAAATGTTAGGTCACCTGGTTTCATTTTCTCTGTGAAATAGATCAAACTGCATTCATTTTTCTTCTGCTCTCCTAATATGTTTGGCTGAAGCTTATCTTTCAAAAGCACACCTAGTCTTGATTTGAAGACACAAGAGATGGGGAATCTGTTATTTTCCTTCCTGATCCATTGAGATGATTGATTGTCATCATCACTGCAAATCTGTGTTGAATTGTGGTTAGTGTGGCCTCAGCATTCAGCTTTGGGCTATGGTTGTACCTTTCTTTCCTTTATAAAAGAAGTCTTCCCCACTCCACAACTTTTCTACTAAAGAAAAATGGAAATGAAAAGAAATCGTTCATCTTATGAGTGGGCAAGTCACCTAACAAATGTATCTACAGGTAGGTCACAGAGCCTAATCTAGTCTTCAGCCTGCTATGGAGAACTGTAGCCTGTGGGAAGCAGGAAGTGATTCAGCCACAGATCTTCCACCCTTGCTCCTAATTCACAGAGTGGAAATGACTGTGGGAAGGAAATAAAGGAGAGGCAGGGGTAATGTGGCTGTAGTGTGTGCCTATCAAGTCATTGCTTGGTACAGAGCACATTCTGTGTAACACTGGGTGAAGTGGGTGTTCTCCCCATTTCAGCCTTATCCTACTTCCATTCCTGCTGCCATCCCTTTTGAGATAGCATCTAAGAACTGTAAAAGAATTCTAACTGTAAGAAAAGTATAAATCTATTTAGTAAGTTTCTCTAGATAGAAAGGCATGTTTTTGTCATTAGACAATGGAGAAGATAGGAGAGACAGTTTGCCTCAAATTGCCAGAATTTAACCTCTCTAACACATGAAAATTAATTCCTATACTTTTAGCAATGTGAAGTGAATTTATTCCATTTTCAAGAGGTGAAGTTGTGTAGTTGATGAAGCAATACTGTATTGCCATCACTGAGATTTCTTTCTACATCTGAGTCGGGCGATCAATAAAAAAGGAAAAAAAACAGCTTTCAGAGTATGTTTACTTCCTTGGTCTTTGGATCATTAATCCTGAGACAACACTGATTGTCCACACATTTTCCTGGTTAAAACTCACCCATATATTTTGGTGGCCTTATTAATAATTTGGCAATAAACAATCACTATAAGAGCTGCTGTAGGCAGCTTACTAACTGCACTGTGAGTGGCATACAGATAGGTACCTGAAAAGCTTGTTGGAACAGGTCTTAATGTAACACAAATGGAGCAGATGGGACAAACATCATGAGGTTTCTAATCTGGGCTAGCTTGCAATTGCCTGTTTCAAATAATACCGTTTTAAGCAGCACTAATATTCGGTAGCACGGATCTGCAAAAGGTATTGCCTGTTCAGCTGAGCTGAATCAAAATACATACTCCACTGAGGAAACTAGGAATTTTTTTTATTATGGTTAAATAATAAGCTCTAAAGAACCCACATGACTTATTTCAAAAGTCTCAAACCCATTACGTGAGAGTGTTTCATATGCTCAGCAAAACAAAAACAGCATCTGTCCCTGGTGGAATACCCATGAGAGGCAGTTGTTTAGCAATTAAGGAAAAATAGAAACATGAAGAGGACAAGGAAAAATCCTTGTGACATCAAAAGCATACTTCCATGTCTTTTCTTTCTACAGCAGTAGAACCTGCATATTGAGAAGAGTGGTTTCTTTTTCAGCATCAAATGAACAGTTCAGCTGTCAGACCACACTGATTACTCTAGTGCTTTCTCCTGGATCTTCCATGTACCATGAATAGAGGATCAAGGATTCAGAATACATGCTGAATCGATATGTGTTCAAAATATGTGCAAGAGGCTATGTTTATATGATAAAATTCTCTAAGTCCGCAACTCACATTAAAGCCAGGGAGGCAAGTTCTACCCCGGATCTTGAAAGGTCCTGGGAATCAAGAACAAAGGAAGGAGATTCTTGGTGCAGAGTAGGGGAGCTGGAGTTCTTGACAAATATTTTGTAAAGAGGGAGTTCAGAAAGCAATGTGATGGTGACAGGAGATAGATTCATAGAGAAAAACACACAACGAAAAGAAACGAGATACTGATGAGAAAGAATGTTGGATTGACTGCACCCAGAGAGTTTTTGTTTGGCCGGATGATTTACTCAGCTTTGAATGTTTCATTCTGGTTTCACCACACATCCACGTTTTACACCCTTATGCTAGGGAACCCTTTTGGGGCTGTTTATACATTACTTGGGTGAACAAGAACACTGAGGATGAGGAAGAAGCCTTTTATGGCCATATACATCTTTGCGGTGTCTGTGGAAGAACATTTCTACTGAAACAATGTCAGCATTTAGCTCTTGCTGCACCTACATCCTTAACCCTAGGATGGAATTTCCTTACTTCAGTAATTCTAGTCATTGTTTAGCAGTGCAGTGGCTTCACAGTTTCCATAGCTTCGTTCAGTGTTTTTCATTGTGCGATGTAGCTTTCAAAAAAACTTATGTTATTACTAGCCTGATTTGAACTTGGAGAGTACTTAAACTTTGGATGAAATCAGAGGTTCACATTAATTTTAGCATGCTCTTTTGGTTTATTCCATCATTGCTGTGAATACAGAACCCTGTTTCTTTTACTCCTTTCACAATCCAGTTACACTCTCTGCACTTTTTTTGTAATTATTATTGTCTTCTGTTGTTAAAGAACTTTATTTAATGTGCTATTACTTGGCAGTTATGTAGACTTTTGTATTTCCGCCTGCTTGATCTTTCCTTTTTTTAAATGAGTTTGTCCATGCACTCACAAATCTTCATCTACTTGCTGCAAAACTGACAAAAATGGTCCAAAACTACACTGGACATGCAGATCAAAACCTCCCTTGTAATTTGATATCTCACAGTTGCTTCACAAGCAGATCTTTCCTTCACTTCTTTAAGCTGCAAATTTATTTGCAATCCAAAAAGAATGGTGTTTTTTCCTCTCCCACATGGATTCATATTAAGTATGCCTTGAGATCATATTAGGATCACATGGTTTAGTAAGAAACTATTGTTTTTTTTCTATGCAGCCAAACTGAAAATCAGGTGACTTTGCAGGATTACATGGTGATTGTTCACCCATGAAATCTGAGTTCTTTCTGGAAAACTTGACACTGCTTTAATTTAATGAATCAATTACATATAGATTTTTAGAGAAATGGATTTATACCAGAATTTAGCAATTTCCTTGGGTTTTAAAGTTAAACCAAAGACCTTTGATAATTTTTTTTTGCTGTGTCAAGAGTTAAAGAGATAAGAAATAAGTTCCTATCCTCTGTGGTCCTGTCCTATCCTTGCCCTTGCTCTGGCCTTCAATTTCTAGATCCCATGATAGCAAATGTGTGATATTAAATTTTTATTATATGGGAAATGCTTGTAGTGCTTCTGGCACATCTAAAAACCAGGTTCATTACTGATATAGCTAGGCTGTACCTGGAAATAATTTTAGACAAAATAATTTGAAGTGTAGGAATGAAGACTTGTGTATCACTCACATTAATCAGGGCTGATATCTGTGAAAGATATGAAAATATCACTTTATTTATATTCAAGCAACTACATAAAGACATATACCTTCAGTATTCCTACCTTTTTTCATAAATAAGTTGCTCTATATGACTCAAAAAACCCAAATGAAATTGTCAGAATGAACTCTACAGGCAAGTAAAAGCCTGTAAAGCGTGGAGAGGTGAAAAATGCCATTACAAGTGAAAAAGCCTGAAGCAAATATTTATGCTTATTTCCAAGCATCCATAGCTTTAGTCTGTTTCCAACTTCTGCATTAAGAGTAAAATTAAATGCCTACAATATGCTTTGGGCTATAAGATCTGAGAAGAATAACAAAGCTTAAAGTTGAAACCATATTGGAACAATCTTACCAATTATTTAATGGCATTTTATTTAAGTGCTTTGTTCTGCCGTTATCCCTAGCTGCAGTTTGGTCTCTTGGAGGGAAGGAATTGTATATCGTTGTCCATTCAAGCACTAATGAGGGCAAAGTCCAGCTAAGCCTATCTTGTATAGTGAAATTTGGGTGGGATTGATTCCAGAAATAAGAAGACATGCAAGTCCTTCATTATCTCAAATATGACTTTTACAAATGGCTATTTAATTACTAAATAATTGTTTCTCTTCTTTCAGCATATCCTTTTGGATTTTATCTCCCTTGGACTTAAACCAGCAACTTAACTTCTGTTTTCCACAACACAACCAATGCTTCTTATTCTCTCTCCAAGTTTCAGTTCTTAAAATTACCCTGCTTTATAGGAACAAATTTGCATGGGGCTTGGGAAAAGGACAAAGATGTCTCACAAACAACGCAATGGCCTCAACTGCTAGACTCTGAGTTAAACCTCTTGACAGTTTCTTGCTTTCTTTTCTGTTTGCTTGAGGTTTTTTTTCTGCGGGTGAAAATATTAAAAAACTGTTAGGTGTTCTTGGAACATTCATTGTAACTTACAAAGTTTTGTGAGTTGGGAAAACACATTCCAGGCGAATCTTTGGGAGTGTTTAGGCATCCTGTTGTACAAATTAGAAGTGTTTTTCAGCCATAGTTCAATTGCAGGTGTTGCCAGCTGCAATTTCTAGAAACACACTTAAGTTTTCAGGTCAGGAAGTACAAGTAGTTTCAGAGGACACTCTCTGCTGAAGTTGGAAAATCTCTGGGAATCTTGGGAGTTAAGCTATGTGACTGAAACTCCTGCTTATAGAAACTGCAAACCTGGATGTGTGTCCATGCTGATTAACCCTGTGCTTGTCTCCTCACTTAGTACTGATAGATGTTGCCATAACATTGTAATTCCCAGTTTTCCTTCTATGCCCCAGGGAACATGCTGAGTTTTACTACCCTGGCTGCAAACTGTCTGCAAACCAGTCTTTACAAACGCAGCCCTCACTTGGCAAATATAATCATTAGAGAGTAAAGGAGGGTTTGTGCTGCAGAAGCCTAAATGGGAAGAACCCCCTTGGTCAAGTGGTGAGAGGCAAATATCATCCCTGATATTGATATCATCTTTGACAAAGTCTTCATCTGTGCAGAATTAAAAGGGACTGAGAGCAGGATATGGTTCACCCTAAAGGCTTGAATCTGACTAAACATCCCATTGCTAAAACCAGATGTGGTCAAGGATAATTTTCTTTGGAAAGAGGCAATACCAAGATGTGATAACATGACTCTAATTAGTATTGACAGATGATGCTAATGCAGATACAGAAATCCTCCTCAAATGAATAAACAATTTAAAAGTTAAGCTTAGAAGAGTCTAGGACATAAGTAACCACAACTGGGATTTATTGTCATATCTCTCACTGAGCTACTGGAGCTGCTGGGATTCAGTCACAAGACAAATATGGCAGTCTACAGAAAACAGACCAAGTGAAAAAATAAAATAAAAGTATGTATGACTCAGCAGTGTGGGATACACCCAATTCTGTGAACTGACTAGTCAAAAAATATTGCCTACTTGGAGTCCAATGTGCAGACTTGAGAATGAGATTAGAGTTCATTTAATTTGTCAAATGAAAGTTTCATTATTGTCTGGAGCACTTTTTTCTGTGAAAAGATAAAAATCCTGTATCAGTCATTCTGTAACAGGGGGGGAAAAGTAGGTTTTTGTTCAGTTCCAACTTGCTATGAAGCTTCACTCAAAACTTCCTTTACCAAAGTGTTCCATCTGAATGTGGAAAGGTAGTCACCTACTCAGAAACCAGGAGAAAAGCTGAATTAATACAGAACAAATCAAACCCTAATACCTTTTCCTCTAATTAGGTCACCTCGGGGAAGTTTTATGTCTCTCTGTTATTGTACCACCTGTTCGTGTCAGCGTCAGAAGCACTCCTCCATGGTAAGGGAATCAGTGGAAGAAATCTGGGACTGAATAGAAGGATTTTCCCTCATTTTGTGAATCCTTTTCTTTGTGACTTCATAGTGTACCAGACTCCTCAGGTATCAGCAAGATTCATTCTCATCTGCTTTTTCCACATCTGCCATAAGGATAAGAGGGAAAGGGAGATGCTGGCTGGTCTCTCACAGTGTCTCTCCTGGACTTTATTCAGGAGTTATGAATATAGTCTGCCAAGTTCAAGGATCTGTTAATAACTTCTGATGTAAGGTTTTGCAAGGTGAGGCACAGCTGATTCTTTTGTTAAATGTAATTATGTGCTGGTATACTTTGGGACATTTGTAGAAGTTGTAAGAATTTATTAAACATATATGTATTTTTAAAGTCTTAAACAGAAATGGAAACACATCTTTAGGTCATCTAGCCCCTATCTTTGCCAAAGGGGAATTGTCCCCTCAAGTATAATTTCTAGGATTTGGAATAGATTTTCAGGGTTTCCTCCTGGTATCCTGTTTTGAAAGGTAACCCAGGACCATAGCCATATATATCAGACTGTAAACTAAAGTTGGATGTTTTTAAGCTATTCAGACTGCTGATCCTTCTGGAAATGTTGGACTATTCTGTTTTGGACCTTATTTCTGTGGCAGTTGGAAGAGATAAGTGTTTATTAATATATAATGAAAAGTATTGAGTGTCTTAAATAAAAAATGTGAACTGTTTACTTCATCAGTATTTGTTAATGTTGTGAAATGAGTGCTGTTGTGCCTTCTGCCACCTTTCAGTGTAGCCTTTCTGATCTGGGCTGGAAAAAGAGCATCCAAAGCAGATCAGTGGTTCAAAGAAGTGTTGCTCTTTAATGCAGACTGCTTTAACTTGCTCACCTCCTCCAGTTTAGATCTCTTCCACTTGCTCACCTCCTCTTTTTCTCAGTCAATTGTAAAAGAAAAAAAGAAACCTAAAAGAAATGAAGTGAGAAGCAAGAGAGTCATCCAAGAAGAAGTCTAATTGAAATAGTGATTTCTGGGGTTTTTTAAAGTTGGATTTATATTTCTTTGAATTTCTTTTCACTGGAACCAGAGCCAATGAGCTGTTGACTTGCATTGGACTTACTGAAAGAAAAGCATCAATGGTAGAGTGAAATGTCAATTCAATATAATATAAAATACATCATGTTGATATAACAATTTGCAGTTTCTTTAGTCATTGACAGTGACTTAAATAAAAGCGAGTGTTAACCCCAGAAGTGTTCACTCCTGAAGGAGTGAAGTCAGAGTCATGAAGTTATAGAGAGGCTGAAATAAATGAATTAAAATACTGTCATGACTTCTATTAGTGGTGGTGTAATACAATTATTTACAGAAACTTAACTGCCTTGAGAAATGGATGCAAGGAAAACTGCACTCTGTGACAAGAGTGACATGCAGTTGTACAAAGGTCCTACCTTGGCCCCAAAAAACATTCTGCTGATGCTAATAATGTTGAACTAATTGATAAAATGAGAATAAGAACTGAGAAAAAGGGTCCAGGATGTGAAGACATAACATGGAAAACTGGTTTTACCTAAGTAATTTGGAACACAGATTTCTCTGCTTGCAAAATGGGCAGCCTACATTTCTTCTGATCCTCCTCTCTTCTCTTGAGAATGTTTTTTTTTCAAACTCTTCTTTGAATTTTTTTATATTTGGAAGCTTGTCTGCCTCTACTAATTTATAGAGGATTTATCTAAGCATAAAGGAATGTTTAATCTTCTTTGGGAGTATCTGTATATTCATTTGGAAACAGGGCTTTCTTTGTACTTTTATTCTTACTGTATATTGACTCTTTTCATTATTTCTATATTACTAATTCAAAAATAAGCTCTTAAAGATGAGTTTCCAGTTCATTCCATAGTATGACAGCTGTCCTGAATATTCAAGTATTCAGTTTGTGTCACACCAATTTGCCTATAAAATTACCACGGACCTCATTGAAGGTCATGCTAAAATCAGGATATACAGCATCCACTGCTGTCCCCATTGTCTGTGGAGCTAGCCATTGAATCACAGTAAGCAATTAGGCTGGTCAAGTATGACTTGCTGCCTGTTCCCAGTCACCTTCTTCTTAGTCATGTATCTGAAAATGACTTTGAGGAGGATTTGCCACATAATTTTCCCACGACCCTGAGATAGTGAAGCCTCTAATTTCCCAGATTTTCTTTCCCTTCCTCAACACTAGTGTCACACTTTCATTTTTTCAGTAATGTCAAAACTCCCCTGATCACCATGACCTTTCAGAAGTGATAAGAGTGAATCTTTGTAGTGACATTGGCCAGCTGCTGCAGCATCCTTGAGTGTCTTTCTCTCCTGTGGGTGCTGCTTCTCTCTAACAGATTCTGCTGGTAGCCTTGGAAAACTGGGATGCCAGAGGGCAAGTCAACCAGTGAAAACAGACTTTGGCTTTTGTCATTGGTCCTGTGTCCAAATGACCAGATTTCCCCCAACCTTCCTTCTACTGCTGATGTACCTACAGAAGAATTTCCTTGCCCTCCTAGACTTCCTTGTCTAGTTTTAACTGCAGCTGAATTTTGACTTTCCTAACCTAATCTCCTTCTGGCACACTTGGGAAATGCTTCTACATTTCTCCTGGGCATGACCAGCTCCTGTGGTCTTTCCTTTTGTGTATGAGCTCCATCAGGAATTGCCATTCAACCACTCTGGACTTCTGTCATGCTTGCTCAAGCTTCTCCACTTTGGAATGCACACTCAGCTGGTAGCTCTCCTTTCTTTAAGTGAGGTAAGCATCAACTGGTCTGTCTCACCTCTGATTTCATTAGTTTTTTAATATTGTGGGCTATGCAAACACAGTCTTTAGAGGAGGAAATCTTATTTTAAATGACAAAGTTGAGAAACTTGGGATATGTTCAAACCTTGCAAATACAAAAGCAAGATGGGTTTCAGAAAACTGTAATGAAATAGCAATTTAAAAAATCCCAGTTTGATTCACAAAATGTAGTGCAAACAATGTTCTATGGTTACTGCATTATCTTTAGTCTAGGAATAAATCTAAACCACAAAATTCAGTGTAGGGCCAACCATGACTGATTTTCAGTTATTTAAAAAATAGAAGTAATTTGCCAGCAATAGATCAGTGTTTTATGGACAGCATTTGCTGATGTTAAGATGACTGGCACTGATCAGCCTACTGTAAGTGTGTAGAAATTGAGCCACCAGGAGAAATATGTCTGTTTCAGATGCTTCTTCCAACAATTGTCAGCTCAGATGAAAAAGTAATATAAATGAGAGATTCAGAAGAGTGAGGATTCAGTCATGCTGTATCTATTTCCTTGGCAATACATGTTTGCCTGCTAGAGTTCTTGCTAGTGTCTACTTCAATTCCACATATACAGCAAGTTATATATAGAACAAATGCTAAGAAATCAAAAGGCTCTTTTCTAAATATTATCTGGTGACACTTCATCTGGAACTTAAAAAGAACTACAGTCATGAAGAGAAAGAAAATAGAACAGAGATAAATCTAATGAAATAAATATGCACAGAGGGAAAAAGAGAAAATAATCCAACCAAACAGCCCCAAGTGTTGGACTCTTTTCATGACACATATCTGAAGCTCACATGATTTGGATGAGTCTAATATTTCATTATACTGGGTAGCAGTTGATGGAGCCAGATGGTCCCTCAAAGAAAGAGAACCACAAAAAATCCTGCCAAGCTGCTGATGTATTAAACACTCGTCCTGTAAGCAGTGCTGTAACCAGAGGCCCTTACTCTTGCAGTCACAAAATGGAGGGTGTTAAAAAGCAAGATTCGAAAATTTTTATATTTGAGGGATTTTTGGAGGATTTTTCTCCTGGCAGCAAAGCTGTCCTAAGCTGTTCTTCCCCTTCCCCCGAGCTTGTTCCTGTCTCTGTATCATCTCCTCATTTGTGTCACCAGAGATATTTATAGTCTCACACGGAAAACATGGTTTTCTAACTGATCATACTGACCACGTATTGGTCAACCCATTCTGAGCAAAAACTATCTTAAACTCCACTCCCCAAGGAGTCTTAATTAATTAATTAATTAAATGACCCTGGAGTCATTTAATCAGTTCCTTGGTTTGGTTCGTCTCTCAGTCCTGCAAGCAGCTGTACACTAAAACTGAAGGGGATGGCATGGAAGCAAGCAAGAATGTCTCTGGGCAAGGGTAGGGAGAACTGTTTACACCAGAAGAGTTGCCAAGAGAAACATCCGATGAGCCACAGTGTGAGCCACGCGGTTTTCCATTAGGACTGAATCTGGTAGTTTGCCATACACAAAGTGAGAAGTAGTTCCTACCAAAAAAAACTTAGGTAAGAAGTCAAGACAGAGAAAAGGTGTGCCACTTTGCCAGTGAGGCCTGAGAGGTGAATCCCAGATGCTGAGAGCTACTAAACATCATAGCCGTTTATTTTGTAGCTTTAGTGACTGCAACACAGATTTCTGGGTTAGAGTAAGTCTCCTGAAACATGTGCCTTGCTCAGCATAATGAGCAAGAAACTTCCTGGAGCTAATTATAATACGAAAATAATCTGTTCTTGGAAGGACTTAACTACACATTCTTATTATCTTAATTACCTGCTTTATTCAACAAGATATTCAGGAAATTGCACAAGATGTTGTGCTTTTGGTTGCCCAAAGACCAGTCCGAAATGTCAGAGGAGGCAACATTCCTGATCATAAAACATCCAGCCACGTTTATAACAAATCATAAATGCAGGTTATTTAAATCCTACTTAGGGTTATGCTTTCATAGTCTTTTCTCTGACACTATATCTTGGAAAATATATATGGCATTTGCTACCGAGAGTCATGCTTTGTAGAAAATATCTCCTGTAAGTATCTGTTGCTATAATGTAAAGGGCATTTGTAAAAATTCTGTCCTTCTTATTTCCCCTAACAGAGATTGTGAGATGAACTCCTTTAGGAAGAAAAAAAATTTGAACCTGTCCAAGTCCTTCTTGGACCTGAACTTCTTTAGCATAAACACACAAAGGTGTATGTAATTACAGAAGGAACAGAAACAACCCTCAGACCAACTGCAGGAATACAAAGGAAACCACACAGACTTCCAACAAACAAACAGCCAAAACACTGATTCTAAAAATGCCACCAAAGATGTCTCGGGGGATGGGTGTTGCAAGAACATATAACCAGTATGAGTCAAAGTAGTCACGGTACAAATGACAGGAAATTGGGGTGGTTGGTGTGATGGGAAAGTCCAGCGTCAAGTAGAGCACCAGGAACTCCTCCCTCCACCTGCTGGCAGTGCTGTGCCTAGTGCAGCCCAGGACAGTGTTTGCCTTCTTTGCTGATTTATGTTCAACAATCAGCATAAGAAATGAAGCAGTAATTTACAGTAATCACTAGCATTTTTAACTGCAGCTATTATAAAAGTTTTTAAATCCCTGATGTTTTTAATAGATAGCAAGTTCAAAAAGACAATTCAGTAGAATCTGTGTAAAAGTAAACTCTCCTCCCTAGTGTGTATTTTTTGGCTTCATTCAATTTATTACTGTTTCCTCTGATGGTTTTGCAATTGCAGCTGTCTAACATGAAAGAGGAAAATTGGTCAATGGAAGTAATGTAGAAATTCCTCAGAAAAGACATATTGCTGTGGCTCTTGAAATAACTGATCTCTGAGAGGATCTAACATCCAATTATCTATTGAATTGTCACATTTTACTCTCCTTCAAACATAATTTTGAAGGGTGAATGGCATTTTCTGCTTTGCAATAATACAGTAACTCATAGTATTTGGAGCATCAGTGCCAATTAATTAAATTAAAATCTTAGGAACCAATTCACTTTTGAGGGGAACACAAAGGTGACAGTGCCATTGAAGGAAGAGTGCCTAATGTCTTAAAGTTATCATCTATTAGGAATTAGAAGACAAAAATAAATCTTACTAGAAAATTAAACTCCCATCAGTGGTGGACACTTGTGTGTGGGTTTCCCTTAGCATATATATATATATACACATATATATATGGTATAAATTCACAAACGTAACTCAAAAGACTTGCATTTATTTTACAGGTCTATCTTTATAATCATCTCACTGTTCCCAAATCCTGATTTTGTCAAAGGTTGGAAAAATTACTTGTAAAAGATGATAAATGGTGTGGACTTTTCAGAGCAGTCACAAGAACCCCTCCCAAGGACTCCTATACCAAAGAAAATATGAAAATAGGTGAGTGGAAATTGATGATCTGTAAAACTGCATTCTCTGGCAGTTTAGTGGCACAAGAGGAATCATTTACCATATAGAATTTTCTGAATTTTCTGTTTCAAACTATGTAAAGGGAGAAAACGTTGCTATTACCACACTATGGGTTTTGTTTTGGTTTTTTTTTTTTGAGATGGGAACAGTGCAGGTGAGGAAAAACTCCAGGGAATTAAAATGTCCATTACTACCAGTGGACTAATGCTGACTTATCTTATCTTTTCAATGGTCTAAAAATCAACACTGAGAAACAGTTATGAAATGGTCTTTTCTTGTTTACTGTTCTTTGACTTTACTTTGTTTTTACTTAGCTATTTATATTCTATCAAATATTCCTTTATTATATTGGGTTGCAAAGCATAATAAGAAAAACTGAAAGTAAATAAGAAGTGCTATTACTCAAAGGACTAGTAATTTTTCTTTAGAACTTTGTGTTTGGAAGGCACTGAATTAGATCCTTACCAAGGAATAGATTTTAGTAACATGAATAAGATAAAAAATTGGTGTTTCTTCCTGTTTATCTGGATCCTTTTGATGTATTTATCCTGTGTGAGAATAAGCTGGTGGTATGTGTTGATACTGTTTACTTACAGTGGCTTTTAAAAATTTCTTGAGCCCTTCTTTGGTGCTCAGAAGATAATTTTTGGTAATGAGAAATTCCAAAAGGCAAGAAATGAATGAGAGGGAATCAACTGAGCAGAGCAACCATAGCTTATTTAGTTTCCCTTCCTACATGGGGAAAGAAATATTGTAGGTTACATTGCATCAGCCAAATCTGAGTTCAAGACCTCATCCAGAGTGTTGAAACTCCTTGGCAAAGTTAAGTAACATCTGCAAATACTCGGGTGGATATTATGTATAGCTACAATACACTCAACACACATTGCAAACTGTGTTCAAAATTATAATTTTGTAAATATTTCATGTGGACGTAGTGCATCTGTAAAGAAGAAATTTGTAATAATTGTGAAAAATTGCTGGGCTATACATACGTACATATATATTCCTATTACATATATGTGTTTGTGTGTGTGTATGTGTGTATAAATTGCTTTATTTTATTTTATTTTATTTTCAAAGTATCATCTTAGATCTCAGTCATGATCTTACTACACTTGGTAAGAATTATACCAAGCTAAAAATAAAGGCACAGAAAAACAATTACAAAAAACCACCATTCGGTTTTACTTTTAATACCACATCGTTCTAAAGCTGTCTAAGTTTATTAAAGGATATAGCAGAATTAAATATTAAATTATCCATAATAAGTTTAGTTAGCCATTACATATTTATATTAAAGTCATATGTGAAAAATACAAAGAAACAAAGCAGAAAACTCACCACAAAAATATTTGCTTTACAAAACTACCTTCCACAGGGTTTAAAGGTCAATTTTCCTAATATCCCACAAAACCATTACATTAAGACAACTCCTATCTATCTTTTTTAATTTTCCGTGTTAGATTTTCTGGGTTTTTTTGGAAAGTGTGTACATATGATTGTTACTTCTAGTATTGCTCTAAAGGGTGCAGTGCTTTGCTATACAAAGAGAAGTCCTTGTGCTAGGAAGTTTACAAGTGGTTCAGCTCTCTTCACGCTGAGAGATCAGATCAATTAGTCATGCAGATATAGTTTTAAATGTTTGATTTCCCTCACTGAGTTTTCAGCAGACTAGACATATCTACATGTTATCAGATCCAGCCCTGTGTACTTGATGACACAGGTGCCTGTAAGAGGTGAGATGAGGAAACCACAGTTTTGAGCAGGAAATGGGACATCATTAGTAATTTTATCTAGCTTCAAGAATTTATTGGAACCTGGAATTCACCCTTGAGAAATTGTGATATTTCAGTGTTAGTATTTACAGACAACTAAGGAAAACAAGACAGTGCCTATCAAAATGATTTATGAAACAGGAATTTTTCAAAAGCTTTCTGACATTTTACTTGAAAAGTTTTGCTTGAAACAAACAGTTTTCTAAATTGGTACATGTTATTGGAGATTATCTTAACACTGAATGTTATCTGCTTGAATTAACTTGTTGTCCTAGGGGACTTAAAATTTATGTGTCTTATCTTTTCAGAGTCCTCTTTGACAAACTCCTTGGATAGAAAACATTTTCATAATATGCTGCAGTCATGTTTTTTTCCATCTGTTATTCAGGAGGATCACAGTAAGTAATGAAAAATGTATTATGAATATATGACTCTTGCCTTGGGGTGGAAAAGATATGATCCACCAATATATCTTTTTAAAATTTATATCTGGCATAAATAAATTTAACATTGTTCCAAGAGTAGAAGAAAGAAAAAAAAAGAAAAAAGAAAAAAGGAATTAAAAATAAAAAAATAGATTTGAGTCAGTACTATTCTTAAAACCTTAGCCATTTTTTATATTTTTCCCCCACACCACGTGGGTGGAAAATAATTTGGTTTTCTAATCAGTCTAGTTGAGTAGTTTTAAGCACTAAAATTATGTGCAAAACCTGAGAGTGCTGAGTAGCAAACTGAATTGTGAGATTAAGAGAGTTGTCTAGTTTTTGTATGCGTATTGCAGCACATACCTTCCTTAATAGTGCTTTCAAGTGTGGGATTACATCCCACCTGAAGGAGGCCCATCACATTCATGATATGGAAAGAAAATGAGTGAATACTAGTGAGGGGGAGATTATTGGAGAAATAGAATACATGCAGTGGGCCACCGAAAGAAATATACACTGCTGTTTACATTTGCAAAGAATGTTCCCCAAGAATTTTTTTTTTTTAAATCCCTCTGTGAGGTGATAAAATTTATCAGTCTGTGTAAAGTGTTATCTTATTTTTATTTAGCCAGCACGGAAGGTAGCTAAGTATACACAGCAGACTATTAGAAAATGCTTGTATGTTTATATATATATGTACAAAACTGCATAGATTGCCAAAACAGATCTAGTTCTACCCTCTTCTACTAATTTATTTTCAAAATCCAAGTATAATCATTACCAAACTACAACTGGTTGGGATTTCTACAATCATTCAGCTTTTTAATGAAAATCATTTAGAAGCAAAATATGTTCAAAGTATATTGTATGAATATACCAGATTTGGTGAGACTGTCAACAGAAGAGTTCTTCAGCTGTCCATTAGATTTTCTGCTTAGTATGCTACTCTCTAGGAGTGGAACTTGTGGGAGCAAAAATGTCTCTGAAGACAGAAGAAGAATTTCCATCTCAGTCTGGACTTGGTTGATCTATCTGTATGTGGCATGGCGTAGAAAGCTCCGGTTTCTTAGGGAAGCACGGCTTTGATATAAACTCCTCTTTCTCCTTTTCTTTTCCTGTCCTTATCTAACAACTTTTGAACATGTGGCCAAAGTAGAGCTGTCAGAGACATTAAGTTCTTCCAAGAGAGCCTTTACGAATCACCCTGATTGTAGAAGTGAGTTTCGTGTGTACTAGACACAGCCCTGCAACCTCTGTTGCAGTCGAAGGGTTAGACAGAAACCCTAATTTCAAGCAAGTGGTGGGAGCTATTAACCCACTTCACAGCCTGCAGATTGCTGGTCAGGAAAGACACCAGGGAGTTGGAACCCGTGTGGATTAAATCCTTCTTTCAGACAAACAAAACTCATTCTCTTAAGGGTGCTGAAGACCAATGGCTGTGTGGCAGAAGGAAAAGAAGTCCCATTGAAGGCAGGCCACTTTGGGTGATTAGATTTTCTCCATCCCTCTGGTCCTGAGGGATGGAGAAAATGAGGTGAAACAAAATGACCCTATAAGCCGATTGATAAGAGATGGACCTACATTTCTGGTCCATGAATGTTTCATATTCTATTCCAATAACATTTTGAAAGCAGTTACCAATCACTCAAATCAAAGTAGGTGTACCCTTAAACGGAATTGTTTTAAAAGTGGAACCTACAAAGAAAGCACTGTAAAACATTTCAAGCAAATTGAATTGTTACTTTCTGTTGTTTTTCACTCTGGAACTGATCCAGGGTATTAATTATTGTGATGTTGTTTCATTGTGTAAGATGAATGTATGGTGTGTGGGATGTTTTCCAACTCCTGTGGACCTACGCAATGGACTTTGTGAGTCAGCCTGTGTGGTCACCCTGTGTGAGGTGTAGCAGAGCACAGTTTCTGGCATTGCAAGCTAATTTATTTGAACAGAGGATGACTGCACACCTTTTTTTGTATGGGTGCTTTTCTGCGCAGTCAAATTGCAGCTTCAGGCCTCCCTCCTTTGTTTGCTGCCTTTGGCTGATAGTGCACGGCCAGTGAAGAGCCAGAGGACTCCTGACTTTGGTGCTTTCATGTCTCCCAGCCTCACGGTAGGTTCACTCAGCTTCTGACACCCTGGAGTTTCAAAAGGAGGCCAAGCTGGGAACACACAAATCATTTAATTACTGTGAGTTCACATCAGCCAAATTCATGTGGAATTTAAACCTGTGAGGGTGAAGGCTAAAGTTTAGACTGGGTGCCATTGGGCCAGTTTATGTTCTAGAGATGAGATATCTGCACACATTGAGGATCTATTTCTGTGGATGACACTGTCAATACTGTTCACAGAGAGGAGCAGCTGTTTGGAGAGTTCCCAGGCCTCAGCATATTTATTCTCCAAAGACAGGCAGAGACACTTCATTACTGGCCTACTGGCCTCCTTGGGCTGATTTTACCTAATGGTAGGGTTTGGTCCCTCAGAGCATGCTTCTGTGCAAATTTGTGTGGCGATGTGCATGTATTTCTTGAAGAAAAAAAAACAAAACCAAAAAACAAAGATCCCAAAGCAACAAAGAAACCTCCCTGTGCAAAATAGTTTATCCTGCAGATTCCGGTCATCCAAGATAAATGCTAATGTGTTTACAAATAGTTAGTACCTTTGAGAGCCCTGGTTTCCTAGGAAGCCATGTTTTGGAAATGAATGTACCCTGTGCTACTAATTTATTTTCAAATTCCAAATATAATCATTCCCAAACTACAGCTGGTTGGGACTTCTACAATCGTTCAGCTTTTTAATAAAAATCACTTAGAAGCAAAATATGTTGTATGAGTATACCATCTACCGCTTCACTGGAAAAAGATTTAAGCGCTGCCGACAAACAAAAAAAACCCCAACCCTGATGAAAACAGCTGCTCTACAGTATCTGATCTAGCCGTCTTCTGTAGACACAAGAATGTTAGAAAGAGAGAAGAGTAAACATGAAACTTATCTGGCTGTTTCTCCGTCTGAAAAAGTAAGTGAGTGCAATTTGCTAAGAAAAGTAGCTAATAAAGATAGGCAAAACTGGCTGGTCACTTTAAACGGAAGCATGGAAACAAGTCTTTGAGGTTGTACTGTACCCACAGATGCAATTTGGAAGGGAAAATATAGCTATGATGTTATCTGTTTGGGTTTTTTCCACATTTTCACACATCCCAAAAATTAAGCTAATTTTCTTTAATGAGCAGATCTTACAATTTCTGCAATTCATGCCATGGTGGTTTCTCACTTAGACTACTAAGACAGTAATTCTGACAGAGCTAAATTGTAGGCATATCTGAGAACCAGCGTCTGCACAGATTGAAAGCTGCTGTCTTAGAAATGCTGGCTTAACTTGCAAGGTCACTTAATGACCCACAGACAGAGGTCTCACTGGAATTGTCTCCAGTCCCTTTCTCAAGTTGCTGATGATCAGTGTCTCTTTTCTTGGAACCATTCATGAAAGTGCTCCTTGTTACTCTTTTTGCACTCCACCTGGAAGAAAAGAAATCCCCGTGAATTGGATGGGAAGATCTGTTTGTCTGGACACTCATTTCCTTAGGCCTGAGGCTATGTTTGTTAGATATGTGTAGACAGGAGTGGGTCTGGGAGTATGCTGCAATGACTGAAGAGCATTTTCTGCTTGATGTTTAGCTTGGCCAAAGGCCTGCTGAACACTGCGAGTCCCATGAGCCGGTTCTTACAATCGCTCACCCCTAAATATTCCTGCTGCTGTTAGAAGATAATTCCAGATTTTCAGCTGCAGACCTGGCATGCTGATTGCTTGGCTCATACTCACTGTAACTGGCCAGACTTTCCTTTCTGAGGAAGAGCTTAACAGAGGATGGCATTTGTTCTGGCAAAATAGAGAGAGCGGTAAGTCTGAAATGTCTAATCTTTTAATGGAATTAATAGGAACCTATGTATTTCAGTTATCTGGTCAGCCAGTCAGAGGGTGCTCCTGGATTTAGCACAGGAAGTGATCTCAGACAAAACACACCTCTAACATTTGCTGGCTTTTTGGCTTTCCCTACTAGAAATATGCTCAAATAAAATGAGGTGAGGACGTGAGGCAGGTGAGAAGGATCCATGAGCAGCAATGCTGCTAACCTCAAGCTGCACTAAAGACAGGTGTTCATCCTTGTCAAAGATTAAATTAGGCTCTACAAAAAAGTTGGCACCTGTTTATTAAAGCATGGGATACTGGCTGCTATATCTCATATTAGAAAGAGAATATGAATATTTGTAAGATAAAATCACTTATTTCAGTCTTAAGTACAATGGGTTAGCTTCTGACCAGCATCTTTGGTAATTAGATACATGAGGATAGATTAATAAGCAGTAGGCTTTCTCCATCACCAAATGCAGCTTTTTATTCTTTTGATTTTATTCTGTGCTCACAATAAAGTTAATTGTTGAATAGCCTTTTCTGCACAAACGGTTTTTTCTATTTTAGCTTTCAGATCATCAGCAGCTACAATAGAAATGCACTGCTTATATGATGGATTTACAGTTCTAACATCATATTTCCTCTGGAGACTAATGCTTTCAGATTTTTTTGTGATACTTGAAGGTCTTGTTTAACAAATATGTTTGGATGAAAAAATATTAGTAAAGGAAAAAGTATTACTGCAATCAAGTGATGAAAGGAGGCCCCAAATATACCCACAGCACTCATCTATTATTCAGGCCTCTATTGTCCAAAAGCAGACACCTCTTATTTTCCTAATAAGATCAAGAATGGGACACTGAGTGCTACATAAAATATTGCTGCAAGTAGGAATCCTGAGGCGCTTACAGCATAAAAAAAGATAGATTCCACAATTCAAACAGAGGTCTCTGTGTTTTAAAACTTACAAAGTCATTATCTCACGGTGTTTATTACATGATGCAATGTTGTGTGATCTATGTGCTTATAGGGCACAATGCAGTCCTAGACAGAAAAACCAGTGTTTATCCCAGAAGCAGCAGAGTTGATAATTTGATCTACTCCTCAGATATCTGAAGTTTCCCTGTCTGACCTATTTTGGCTAAAATATGTATGTGTATGCCATGCAGCACATGCCAAGTGGCTGAGACATCTAGATCTCTGTTTCCTACTGCACACTGATGATTTGTGCTAGTTTATTTAGTTCTGACTTGTCCTGAGCAAGATAGACGTGCAATGTGAGGATAAACCAGCTACAAAGAAGGAACAATGAGTTCAAGGCATCACACCATGTATGCACATCATAAAATGAATTTGCAGCATGCAAAATTAATCTGGGGTCCCACTGCAAGTTCACAGGTTATGAGCATAGCCTGTAGAAATGGAAAGTAGACCAAATGCATCCTACATGTGTGGAAATCCCAGCCTATGAGTTGTAGACACTGTTTTATGATATTCATTGACTTGGACTTTTGGCTGCCGAATTAGATAAAATTTTAAGCAGAGAATCCTGACTTTTCTAGTCCCAAATTACACATTCATTCTGTCTTCGTGTCAAAAAAGAGATCATTTGAAGATAGCTCTATGGTCTGTACATGGTACTATCTACCTTTTACACATATAGCTGCCTTAGGATTAACTTCACAACACCGAGCCTGACAGAGTTCAAGAAACGTTTGGACAACACAGTCAGCACATGGTGTGACCCTTGGGGGTGGTTCTGTGCAGGGCCAGGAGTTGGACTCAGTGATCCTTGTGGGTCTCTTCCAACTCAGCTTATTTTGTGATTCTTTAAGGAGAGAAAGTAGTTGCAATATTACCTTATTAGGCAGTGTGATGTTTTGCACAGCTGGCTGACTTTCCTGGCTCTGTTAGGGGATGAAAAGAACCTAATAGCTCATTTTGTTCCAGCCCTTAGCTCTTAGCTTAGCTCTTAGGAGCTCTTTTTATCTGTCTTATGGCTATCTGATTGCAGGAAGGAGGATTAGTAGTTTGTTTCCCACGCATATCTTGGAATTTTTACTCCATGAACTACCCGTGGAACTTTACCATCTCTCCTGTGTTTTCTCACACTTTAGCTTTAAACCTGTGAATCTATGAGTCTGAATACTTCCAGCTCATGTGATCTCTTCAAATCCTGGGAAAATGTACCAAATTGCTCTCTCAATTCACTCCCTCTGTATTGCATAGCCATTGACAACAGGGCTGTAGGTCTGCCAGTGCTAGATGGCAATCCTATAAATCCCTTCCAGTCCTCTGAGCCGGCATTTTTTGTTGTCCTACTTGGCCTTTAGCTGTCCTCTGGCTGGTTAAATAGCTGTGGTGGCTTGCAATCATCTGCCAGCCCAGCACCCAACCAGTAGTTTGCTCTTGCATTTGGATAGGGGAGAGATTTGGAAAGACAGGGCTGTAAAGCTTGTGAATTGAGACGAAGACAGGAAAACAAATTACCAATTACTGTCAGGGACAAGAGACACTCAGCATGAGGAAATTAACTTAATTTATTGCCAATTAATATAAATATTTAGTTGCTGACTTGGGTATGAGAAACAAATAAAAAAGACGCAAACTTCAGAACACTTAGGCAAAACACACTCCTCCTTTCCCAGGCTCAGCTTCCCTTCAGACACCACTCCTCCCTGCCTTGCTATCACCACAGGTTGATGCAAGACAAAAAGTGATGCAGGATGCAAGCTGTGGTCTGCATGTGGAGGTTTCTGTTCTTCCTTCTTTCACTCCATCCTTCTATCTTATTTTCTCTGGGACTCTTATGTGCTGTCATCCTTCAGGGACATCCACTCTGCCATGGAGCATCTCATCTTCCTGCTGCCTCTATTGTATCTCTCTGATTCTGTTCTCCTCTCCTTGTTTCCTTCATCTCTTTGTCTTCCCTTGTTCTCTCTTTCTCATATTTTGCCCATTCTTAAATGTGTTTTTCCTGGGGCACAACAAGCCTGTCTGGTGGGCTCTGTTTTGTCCTGTGGAGGGTCTCTTAGAGCTGCCTAAGTACAGCGTGGGGCATCCCCTGGTCTCTTTTCACAAGGGCAGCCCTGCAGGCACTCCTCTACCAAAATCTCAACTCTGGCCCCCAGTACACAAGCCACAAGATGCCTTCTAGACACCCAGATAGCTATAGGAGCATTCAAGATTTTTCATGTGAAGGTGTGGAAGGAATATTCTGACAGAGAGGGTTTTAGTCATAGCATGAGGAATGTGCAGTTTTAACACCTTCATGCCCAGATGTGGTGCTGGAAAGGAATCAAACATCTTCAGCACCTCATGCCTTTCAATCTGGTCGTCAGCCTGTCCTGTGGAAGTGGAGGCATTTCTGTTGTTTTCCACTGCACCTCCATGAAGACTTTGATCTCTGGGATGTCCTAGAAGCCAGCATGGTCTCTGCAACTCTCAAAGTATCCCCTGGTATGTATTTGTTATTTTGAACAGAGGAAGATGATACATAGGTATGTGTAAAATACAGATATATACATATTTTCATATAAAGATAACATTCAATATGAAATCTGAAAAACAGTGTGCCATAAAGACCCAGGGTATGTCACAAATTGGGACATTGGGAAGAGATATGAGATGAAGCTATTGTACCTTTTGCATTACTTTTCACATTTAATGGTTAGATTGTAGAATAAATATTCAATCCAAATTAAACACAGTAACAACACAACCTCGTTTTAAAGATGTAGTGAATTTCTGACATTTGGAGTAAACATTACAGAATTCAAACACAGACTTGATGTCTCCATTTAAAGAACTGCTCCCCCAAACCCATTTGTTTTTAATCATCCCACACTGAAATCTACAATTAATAGCAGAGATGCTGTTTTTTAATGCTTGGTTTTATAGGCAATATTACTTTTATTCTCTAGAACCTTGTGAACAGATTTTTTAAGTGCATTGTGTAATACATAATTTGCCAGGTTTCTGTCAAGGACAGATGATTTGTTAATGACAAGTTATTTTTTGAAATAAAAAAAATGCTGCCGTTGTGTCAAACTGTAAAAATGTCTAGGTTTTGTTTGTCTGAGGATGAAGTTTTAACAATCTATTTAATTTCTACACTCACTGAAATCCAGTCTACACTTTAATGTCAATTTTTTGTATTATTCTATTTTCAGTACCAAATATTTCTTTTCTTCCTGAGAGAAATTCTACCCTCACCCTTTCCATCTGGACAACTAGCAGAAGTGTAAGCTACATGTGGAATGGTATGAGAAAGAAGTGTCTCTACTTCAGCCCATGTAAATCATCACTGACCAGAAGGTGGCTGAAGGAGCTTTACAATCTCAGTAAAAGTCTGCAGTTAAAGAATGTCTTCTCTCAGTTTCTAATGAGGCTTTCAGTTCTATAAAGAGCTGGGATGAATCCTCATGTATTTATTTCTCGTGTCTCTGATTGAATGGAAAAGCACCCTCAGTGAACATTGTTACAACCTTCACTAAATTTTATAAAACACATCCATGGACTAAGATTCTGGGACCACAGAGTCTGAATTTAATTCAGTCTGGAAGACATGTTAATATATTAAAACCCTATATTTTTGGTATGGTTTTGCAAAACTTAGGGTTAAATCACAAATGAATACAGATTTTCATTTTACTCATTATTTGTTACCACAAACTACAGACATTTCATTAGAGTCAGTGGGAAGCAGAGAAGTAGAAACATAAGTGAGGCTTGTGTACTTCAGTGTAGTGAGTGACTGACATGTCCATGGGAATTCAGACTGGGCAGAGTTGAAAATAATTATAATTAGGCTTCACAGAAATACTTCTCCATAGGGACAAGTAGCTTGAATTATCCCAGTATAATTTGAAGCTGATGAAAAATCAGTTGGTCTTTATTTCACAAAAGACACATATACACTTTCAAGTTTTTATGCTCTCTACTCTTCCATCATTGCACGGTTCACATTGCAGAGTTGTGAGTTTAGGATTACCTTTGCAATGGATCAGGTGGAATGGATTCTGAAAAACTACTCATGTGCAAACTAGGCAATGATCTCCATGGAGAGCCAAGACTGCCCAGCTGGGATCTGGACTGGTTTACTCAGGGATTACACAGCGCTGGTGTTAGGGTGATGGACAGGAGGGGCAATTTCCTATCTGCAAAGGTAAGTTCAGCAATAAAGCTTAGAATTTTAGTCCATCATGAGCAGATGTCTTTAATAATCATCTTTGTCTAGCTTTGCATAGACATATATTTATATAGACTTCTAAGAGGTGTTGCAAAAACACTTACTGAAGGTATAGGTTTGCTTTTTCTGTTATCTTCCATTTCTGATTTTTTTTTTTAACTCTGCCCATTGTCTTGTTACAAACTGCTTTGTTTTGTTAGGAAGAAAAGGTTTAATTCATAGAGTGCATTGTGGGTAGTTCATCTACAGTTAATACAGGATCACTAGTATTTCATTTGTGTGCATGGAAACCGTGTAATTGTGGAAAGTTAAAATACAAACACAGACAATTGTGTCACACAAACATTTTAACTACAGGAAAGTATTTTAACAGGACACAGATTCTACGTGCTGTTAAAGTGAATCCAACAGCCTTAGAATCAGTAGAATAGCATCATTAACAAGCACATTTCTAGCAGAATAATTCAGTTAAGCAATTGATTAAATGCAGTATTCATGGGATAATATGCCTTTACTGGTAAATCGAGCAACTCACCATAAACTGTGGGACTATAAAACAACTTTATGATCTTATGAATGCTTTATATGTCATAAGCTTTATGTGTCATAAGAAGAAAAAACATTTTCAGACAATGATGACTATTCATCTACTTGTCTCAGCTCAATTCAGATCACATGTAGAGATGTCACTTATTTACTAAAAGCTTACAAATTGTTGTTTGGAAAAAAATGTCTGTGTGATATGGTTATTGCTGTTTGCCAAGTCCTCAGCACCTTTTAAGGCCTTAACAACTACCTGAGAGTGCTCAAAGTTTCAAGCAAATGTGTTCAGAGAGATTTAACTGTTGATGAAAGAGGACTAGCCAAATCCTGTTAGTTTATTTTTGAAAACAAAAATAGTGTATTTTTGAAACAGGCCAAGAGGCTGAGCAGACACTATGGCAGGGATAAAGTGTGTTGATCAGACTCCATCTAAGAGGCTTTTAATATATTTTTTGTGACCAGGATATATTTATAAATAAGAAGAGTGAAATTAAGAGGTAATGCCAAGACTAGAGCAAAAGGACTTACTAAAAGTAGGTACTGTTACAAATGAGGAACAGGAAAAGAAGCAATAATTAGGGGAAATGTAGTGCTCCTACTAAAGGTATCAGATTTTTAGCACATGTTCTGTTATAGAAAGCAAAACAGAGTGTTCCAAACCAAATAGCACATGAAAGAAAATAATACTATGCTGTCATTCAAGAGGAAAGTACTTCAGAAAAATATTTTATAATAGAGAGAAAGATGTCCCTCAGAGGTGCAATAAAACTAAGTGTATAGCATTTTGTAAGAGACCAAAAAACTAAAGAACCTTGCAAGAAGAAAAAAAACAGGAAAGTGAAATGACTGAAAAAAAAAAAGAAACACGAAGCCACAGTTGGCAGTGACATCTGTAAAAAGACATTAAATACTGGAGGTGACATGAAAAAGAATCTTTCTAGGAACTATATCTTTATCTGAAAGGCTGGACAAGCCATACTTTAGGACACAAACAGGAGGTTAAATAACCATAATTTGAAATGTTAAATCACTGCATCTTCCATGAAGGATTAAAGTCTTTCTCTAAGCAGGACCTGTGCTTACCAAAAAAAAAATACTAAAGACAGCAAAATTACGAAGGTGACTTTTTATAGCTTCCAGGGAGAGATGCATGTTAAAGCGCCAAGCACCTCTAATACGATGGGCCTGGCTGCCACTTTTCTCCCCTCGTCTGTATTTTAGGGGTTAATTGCATAATGTGATATTATTTCATCATGTGTATACGGGGGGAAGCATTTACCTTTGGATCTGCCTTTCTCAGGTGGTTGTCTCTCCTCATCTGTAATGCCATAACAGACAAAGTAATGGACATCAACTTTTTCCCAGAGCAACATGTTCCTTACATAGTGCTCCTACTTCTGCCTTGCACATACTTATTTTATTCCCTACTTTAGCTCCACAAAGCAATTCTGATCTGATCGCAAAGTTTCTGCAGAAAGTAAGTTTAAAAGAGATTTTTGTTTTGCAGTCTACAAAAATGGTTAGTTTCTCTGTGAACTTTAGGTGTCTTAATATCTAATTTTAGTGTTGGTGTCTTTTGTTTATTGTAGCAATCCTTGATCATGACTAAATTTTCAGTTTCGGGAAAATCTGAGAGGCAGGGTTTCATATGAATAATATCTGAGGTAAAATTGAAAAATTAATTCAAGATCTTATTCTCTCAGATGAATGTTTGGATCTCCACTTCCAATAAGCTAAATAGCTGAAGGATATATTTAATTCTGAACATATTTTAGAAATAATTTTATTTGAATTTCTTTTGCTAGCAAAATAAACAAAAGCAGCCCTCCATCTGCATGCAATGCCTAAGGGATTTATCATAGCAAAAAGCCTTCAATGGAACTCCATCTTGAGAACATTATATAAAAAAAAAAAAAAGTCTAGATTGGACCAGCAATGCTCATCAAGAAGCCGAGCAGAGTTTTGCAGGACCTTTGCTGTCCTTGTTCCCCAAATGCTCCCTTGCCTGCCTGAGCATGTATGTCCTCTGACAGACACCCCAGACATGTGATTCTCCGAGGCTGCAGCAGATTCCCTGCTGGACAAGAGTCATCTGGACACACCCAGTAATTTTCAATTCAATTTTCAGACAATATGTGTCACTAACTGTTTTCCTACCTAAATAAGCTGTTCTGTCCTTTGCTCAGGGTTTTCTTTTTCTACTCAGTGCTGCTTGTATAATGAGATGGACTACATCAAACCACAGCAAACCCGCATCATTGATCTCAGTTTGGGAGGGGCTCAGATTAAATGAAAAAAAAACCACTGATGACAATGTGAGTTTTCCTGTACATTTAGAATTATCCTTTGATTCATTTTCAAAAAACTCTAAATTAATAGACCATGAAATGGCCTAAATAGAGGAAGCTTCTTTTCTATGTGACTGCTGCTCAATTCTAGTTATGAATTCCATAGTAAGCACACATCCTGTCTTTGGTCTCAGATTCAGCCTTGAAATTTAGACCTATTTTGTACTCTCTCTAGTTACACTTTCTCTGTTATATTTGGGGACATTATGTTGTTGCTTGAAGCCATCATTCAGGTTCTCTAGCCACCTTTGTAAGATGAGGAGTGATTGTTCCACAGCTAACCACCACAGTGAGAAATAAACCTATGTAAATCTACTGTTCTAGCTTCTTTTCAGAACTATAAGAAAACGTGTGAGGAGGTGCTGATCTCATCTCTTTGGTGGCCAGGAAGAGGACACAAGAAAATGGAATGAAACTGTGTTGGGGGAAGTTCAGATTTAATATAAGGAAAAAGTTCTTCACTGAGAAGGTGGTCAGTCATTGAAACAGCCTCCCAGGCAAGTGGTCATGGCACCAACCCTGTCAGAGTTCAGGATGAATCTGGATGATGCACTTAGTCACCTGGTTTAGTTCTAGGTAGTCCTGGGAGTAGCAGGGAACTGGACTTAAGGATTCCTGTGGGTCCCTTCCAACTTGGGATATTCTATGATTCTATGATTCTTGTAATTTCTAGATTTCTGAAGATTCTTGGCCAACAGATGGAACATAGAAGTCAGGAAGAAAAAGCCAAATCAAATTATATAGTTCCTTCTCAAATACTGTGCAAAACTTGGGTTTGAGAAAAGTTCAGTGCTGGTTAGTCACAAAGCAAACACCAGTTTCTGAAAATCATACAGAAAGGGCATGTGAGAACTTATATGTTTGATTGATATGAAAGTCAATGGCTACTGGAAAACTTAATCATAAATAAATTTCCTTGGTCACTCCAGTTGATCTTGCTTCTGGACATGAAGTAACTTCAGGCGCCAGGGCCAGAAGGATCTCATGTTCCGGCCAGTTGGGCAGGGACTTTTGGACTGGCTTCCTGAGTTGATGTGCCCAGATTCTGCCTAAACCGCACTTCAGGAATTTCATTCTGGTTTGGTTTGCATTTTTATTGTTTCAAGACAAAGAGACAAGAGACATCTTTTGGCTCTGGCCCTGCAAGTCACGAGGTAGATTGTGGCAGAAGGAAGAAAACCACTCTTGCTCGTGCCTGAAACACTGATTCACCTAAGCTAAGTGGTTTGTTCTGGTGCTAACACTTAACAAGATCTCTTTGGAGAAAAAGCAGGATATACCTGCTGATTTGTTGTGGAGTGATCCTGTTCTTCTTGAGAAAGTGAGTAAAATATTATCATGGAGAGGAGAAAATCACTGGAGAGTCATTTCCTTCTCTGCTTGAGAGCCTTGGATGACAGAGAGGGGCAGGATTGAAAACAATTGGACATGGTACAACATTCCCTGAGCTTGCCCTAACAAATTAGCTCCAAACCCTGAAAGAGTAGCCAAGTTACTATGTTTGTTTGCTGCCACATTGGACCATAAGGATGCTGTTGAAAAGTTGTTGATCTTTTAAATAGTTTCTTTGTTGTGTTCTTCATTGTCCTGGGACAGCATGGGTAATATTTCCCTATCATCAAGTGTTTTTCTTAAAATATTTTCTTCTTCTTCTTCTTCTTCTTCTTCTTCTTCTTCTCCTTCTTCTTCTTCTTCTTCTTCTTCTTCTTCTTCTTCTTCTTCCTCTTCTTCTTCTTCTTCTTCTTCTTCTGCTTCTTCTTCTTCTTCTTCTTTGTCATATTCTTCTTCATCTTCTTGAAATAATTTTCTTTTGGTGTTATGGATTTTTTTTCCATGAAACTAACCCAATCCAGGAAGTGATCTGCCTGCAGTACTGTTTGCTGTAGGTTAAAAATTGATACAGTCATGCAGCAAATTAAACTGTACTATTATCTTCTCTCCATGAGAATACCTTTTCTTCACTCTCTGAGGAAGAAATAGGATCAATCAAAAACTTTGCATCTGAAAAGGGCAAAAATAAATGGGAGGAAGTATGTACAAGGTCTTTTTTCTCATTCAAGACCTAACATTAGAAGACAAGTTGTTCTATTTTCAAGTTGTATACGCACATTTCTATATAACTCTAGTCATAATGAAAGTGGAATCTTGCTTAGTTAAGCGGAAACATACACATAACACATCCACGGAGATTGGGAGTTATTTTGCTTATAAGAGATAATCTCCTTAAATCTCCCTCTTCTTCAAATTCTGGTCTTTCTCTTTTTCCCCTTGTGTAAAGCATTTTATTCCTGCCAGAAATAAATCTGGCTATGTCCAAGTTTATATGAGTCAGAGCTTGGAAAATACACCAGTAGGTTTTCTGTGTTTCTTGAACAGTGTCCATGTGTTACGAAGTGTTTAATAGAGTACTATAGTTTGTTTAATTCACTTTTATTCCAGTTAAAAAAGCACCACAACAACCATTTTATGCACATATAGAAGATCAGTTTTCCATAAGTCCAAAGCTGAACAGTTTTTTCCTTGAAAATTCTAAAATTCCTGTCTTCTACCGACAAACAATGGTATCTTCCCTTTGGCAAATCATGCCATAGAGATTTCCAGTATTTTGTGTAGCATAGAAAATAAATATGTTGACATATAAAAGCAACAGTTTCTCTTATTTGATTTACTTTTTTTTTTTTTTAAGTACATAAAATGATGGTGATATGTGACCTTGACAAGTTAAATTGATTATACAGATTAATGTCTCCTTCTAGTCATTTTATCGGATATATTGTGGCTCTGGCATCTTGTAATGTATTAAAATATGCCTTTTGATGAAAATATCAAGAGTTTGCTAAGAGAAAGATGAACAGCACAATTTACTTTACGTCCTTTCATTTTTTCATGGCCACAAGCAGTAAACAAAGTTTATATACTCCATAGGAAACTTTAAATTGTGCTTAGATGGACCTAATTCTATTACTTACAGTGTCAGCTTTCATTTCTAATTAAACTCTCGTATCAATCTATGAGTTTTGATTTATACTCATTTATGCTGTAATTCAGAGAGAGCATTTAAAGAAAGAAGACTTCTTTCCAAATTTCTCCAATTAAAAATAAGACAATTCTGTCCCTCCAAAGTTAATGAAAATGTTCATTTTGGCTTTGACCTCTTGTTTGCTGAAACCTGAAAACACATGCAATGTCGTAGCCAAGTCATATGTCCATGTGGATCATCACCCTTAAAACTGAAAAGAGTCTACTGAAGTAGAAACTGCAACATCAAGGAAAAGGCAACACTTTGTGACTTCCATCATAGAACATTGGTTCAGAAAATTGTGGAATGGTATCAAAAACATGACTTCTAAATTTAAACAGAAATTGGACTGTTGAGACTCAGCATCTGTTTAATTTTGGACAAAATAAAATATTGGACTGATGCATTTTGCATTTTATTCCTGTAGCTTTGGAATACTTCTGATATACAAATACTTCTGAGACTTCACAGTCAGGACTGTTTTCATAGCCCAAATTTCAAGTTAGGTAGACACACATTTTGAAACATGTGTTCACATAAAAATATTCTGAAAAATGGCAATGACATTCACGAAATCTGAAACTGAAGACAACAAGCTATTGTTAAAGAAAAGTACTACAAAATTCTGCTAAATTCCTTACCAGTCAACTGGCATGATCAAGCTTTTTCCCAAGAAGTCTCATTCATGACCAATGAGATTCTAATTTATCTTTCTTACCAGGCACTACTCCAAAGAGATTAAGTAATTTTCTTTAGAATTTGTGAGAGGAAATATGTTCATCAAGGGAGAGCATAGTAGTGACTGTTAAAGCTGATTTACTGAGGGACTTTCCAAAGCCACTCGGATTCATTCCAATGCCCTGTACAAGCCTTGGGCTAAGTCATTTATACCTGTAACCACACACTAGTAAAGTTTCTGTATTCCTGCTAGCTCTAACAAGGGAGTTTCAAACAAACATAAGGACAGGCATTTCTTTGTAGTAAAAGGATTCCTGGTGAAAACGTGTAAATTATGTTTGCACAATAAACATAGGTCTGTAAGTGGCATGTCTCTTTTAGATTTGAGTTAAAAATACAGAGAAGAAAAATCACTGTGCACACAATTAACACAAATCAGAGTTCTGACTGCTTTGTTTTGAAGTGGGTCATCGTCCTCACAAATACATACATCCCTTTTGCATAATTTAAAATTGTATGCAATTTCTTTCTATGTAAGTTTAAAATATCTCTCTGCACTATATTGTTCCAGCCTCCTTTCTTTCATAGAGGGAAGAAAATGAATATAGGGCTTTCTTCTAACTGTGGCATCTGTGGAAGGTATTCACACCATTGGCATCTACAATTTTCACTGCCTCATGAAGAGCCAGTCTTGAACTTCCAACACTAAAGATCAAGTGCGAAAACCTCAAATCAATGGATAGACCACTATGTGAGAAAAAGGAGATAGTGGCAAGAAATCAGAAAATTTTCAAGTTCATAGTATTTTTTCCTCTTCCTCTTCTTCTCCCTGCCTGAAAACCAACTAATGTAGCAAAACTTTCAATGGGAAAATTGTTATCTGTTATACTGCTGGAAATGTGGAGGGTCAGTGCTGTCACAGCTTCATTTGCTTAAGACCTCCTAGAACCACACACAAATGACTGACAGAAAAAGGCTCTTGCTGAAGGACCTGAGATGCCTTTCCAAAACCTAGATTTGACAACATATTTTTTATTCCATCTCTGAAGTTGCTCAGAAAAAACAGATGACTTCTACAAATACTTAGAGTGTGATTGAGAGATTATCTCCAGCATAATATTCAGTTATTCTTTGAGGCATGTTTGTAGACTTCACATGCCCAGACGCAGAAGATATTTTCCAACATTCATGCCTGATCAAGTCAGAGTTGGTCATCTACCGAATTATTTATTTTTACTTGATTTACTTTCGTTTGGATGTGCCAAATAGTCTCCACCCAGATAGAAATCTCGGTGTCACAAAAAATTGAAATTCAAAGGCATGTGAGGAAGAAATGTTTTATGCACAATAGCCATTTAAAAACACACTTAGTGGTTATTTGGTCATCATTAAAACCATGATCACCTGCCTATGCTTAAAAACTCTAATCTGTGCTTAGAAACTCTACCAATTCCTTGGCAAAATGACAAACATAGGAATCATTCTATTAGTGCAAAATTTTGCAAAGCATAAAGAAAAATAATGGACAGAAGCAAATATTTACTTATTTATTTCTTATTGAAATTATATTAATTACATTAATTCTTAACTCACCCTTGAGTTCCATTAGTTGTATTAATGAGATAATGTCTTAACCAGAATGACAGTTTTTGCAAACAAATATACTGTTTATAGTCAAAAATTTAACAGCTGGTACTCCAGAATATTGAGTTTGTAATGCAGCCAACCAGGCTCATAGTTTCGTCCACTACTTTCCTCACAGTCTACTTTTTTCTTTTTTTTCCCCTTCTCCTTCCTTGGTTTTTAATTCTCTTCAGGAATTGGATAACAGATCTAGACTGTGGAAAAGCCAATCGCATGTGTTGTTTGTTGCTTTCCTATACATAATCCTCTGGTGCTTTGTCTGTGGATGATCAAAAATGATGGAAAACATGGTGGGAGAATTTTATGACCTGTAGAAGAGTCCTAAAGGCCAACAACAGCAAACTTGTTTCCTTTGAAGCCTCCAGAACTTAAAAATGTGAAGAGTGTCACTTTGCCAACCTCAGCCTGGAATCAAAAATGTTCAACAGGTGCTCACCACATTGAAGGACTGCAGGTCAGTTATTTACTCTACCCCCCTTCTGTAAATAAAAATGTTTAAAGTTGGCAGACTTCATTAATCTGGATAGTGTATGAATAATAAAAGTCAGCATTGAGGTCTCAATGTTACTTTTAATGATCAGAATGATATAAAACAGCTAGTGAATTTGGCCTACGTGATTTGGTGAAAAGTGTGTTTATTTCTTATATTCTGTGAACAGCTGTTGGTACATCTTATCTCTCTTGCATTAATGGCTTCTGCCTTTAGACAAAAGGGAAGCAGCAAAATTTCAGAGCCTAGAATTGTTGTTCTCACATTTCATCCCGTTTTCTGCTTGCAGGCAGCATCAAGTAGAGTTGTCAAACAGTGATGGTAAGCGCTGTGAGATTCCCAGATGGATGTTTCCAGCCTCTGGATTTTGGATTATTCTGCTGAAGTTGTTCCCTTCAAGGAAAAAGCACCTAACTGAGACTATTCTACACCTCACCCTTTGAAGACTGGTTTTAAATGTTTTGAGCAATAGATTCAGTTACTTGTAGAAAGTAAGCATTGGAAGGGGATTTAAATTATTCTCTCATCTGTTCCCCACTGTGCCATGCGTATCCAGGGGGCCAGACTAGCCCTTCTGTTATTTCTGACAGATGTCTGGGCAATGCCCAGACACTTGAATAATCTGCTCTAGTTCCTTCCTTCATTCATTCATTCATGCATTCATTCATTCATTCATTCCCAAATTGCCAGATCACTTCTACTTCTGCTCATTGCAAATTCCCTTGCTTCATTTTTTCTGACCTTTTGTATTTTTAGATATATTTCTTTATTTTAAGGCTCATTTTTCTCTCCCTTCTGATTTTTTAAAATTGAATTTATCGTCACTGCTTTTTCAGATCTTATCTCAAAGGCTATATTTTCTAGATAGCTGATGATTTGTGTCAGTAATTTTAAGAGATTTTTTGCTCCAAGGAAGGAAATGTGCACCATTTGAGACCTAAGCACCATTGACTCATGTGGCTTCATATTTTAAACATGTGAAGCATTTGCCCTTCCACAGATTCATGAAGAGTTGTCTATAATTGTGCAACTGGTTACCCTATCCATTGCAGGACTTTGCTTTTGGTTGCTTGGAGTTAAATATTATCTTTTTCACAACACATATTTCACTTTACAAGGTAATTTTGAATTCTGCCTCTCAGTGTGCTTGAATATGTGAAGATGTGATTTCAATGTGCATGAAGGGTTTGGTGTGACCTAATTGCAGCTTTCCATAACCTGAAGGGAGTCTACAGGAAAGATGGAGAGACACTTTTTACGAAGGCATGCAGTGACAGGACAAGGGGGAATGGGTTCAGACCCATTCATACCCAAGAGAGTAGATTTTGGATTACATATTAGGAAGACACTCTTTAACTGTGAGGGTAGCAAGGCACTGGAACAGGTTGCGCAAAGAAATTGGGGATGCCTCATCCCTGGCAGTGCTCAAGGCCAGTCTGGATGGGCTTTGAGCAACCTAGTCTAGTGGAAATTCCCCTGCCCATGTCAGGGGGTTTGAAACTGGGAGATCGCTAATGTCCCTTCCAACCCAAACCATTCTATGATAATCCACAAATGTTCAGTGTATACCCTAACATCATTAATGAAAATATTAGTACTTCCAAAGTTTGGAACAGACATATACTTCCCTTACCCGCTTTTGGGAATGTCAGCTAAGACAGTTGTGCCCTTTTGCATATTACCTACCCACAAAGTTTGTTAAATTTTTGTAAGAAAAAATTGAATTATTCTTAATAAGTTCACCTTGTTCTCTTTTGCCGTTACTCTTAAATTTCATGTTAAAGCAGCTAGCCTGTTTGTCCTTTATTCCTTCATTTCTCACTTTTAAAAGAAAAGATTTGTTATCCTATTTGGGTTCAAAGATAAATGCTAAAAACTTGGGATTTGTATAAACCATTTTTTAAAGCCTGCTTTTATGAACTACATTGGGCCCAGCCAGCTCATAACTTTCTTAAATATGCCTTGACATTTCTTCTCCCTGGTTTAGTTACCTGTTTGGCAATGCTGCTAAAGGTGTTTGCTGCCTGACATATCCCTACACAATGACTTGGTGAGGACTGACAGGTGAAGGCATAAAACACTTGCCCAGTCTCAGTATCACCTGACATTCCTATTGAGTAGCAAACTGACTCTTTTCAGCTTTTTTGCAGCATAGGGTGTAGTAAACCTCTGCTTACCTTTTGATTTGTTGATTGCATCCCTTTTCTTGCCTTATCTTTCTGACCAAGTCCAAGTTATCACATTGCACCAATATTTTGTGGCACCAGCCACCCACCCTGTTAGAACTTTCACCATTTCCCCTTTCCTTCTTACCTTGAAGTAAGTTATCTGAATGAGGATGAATTTGTACATACCACCGGGAGAGTACAAAGATGTTTCAAGTTCAGTGTCTTGGAGACAGTATCTGTGTTATAGTAACAAATCTTACACAGAGCACTTCCAGACTATAAATTATACATATCTTTGATCAGCAAAAATTACTGTAGAACTTGTTAGAGATTACTGGTGCCTTGTATAGTAAGACATGCTCTTGAAAAGTTGGGAAATAGATTTGGCATAAAACAAAACTGTTAAACAGGGGAGGATTTTTCGATTTGTTTGTTTGGTTTGATATTATTTGCCAAGCATCTCAATTCAAGTGGAGAGGATTATGTGAATCTGTTAAATGTTAAGTAAATATTTAATTTACTTAACACGCAAACATACTCTGTGTGATGGTCTAATTTAATAGTGTTTGATTTCCTAAATCAACTACATCCACTTTCAAAGGTGTCAATTTGCAGTCTTTAGGAAGTCCTTTTTTAAAGTACAAAATATTTGCTAAGTCTTTCAGCTTATTATTTTTGATTCCTACAAAATTACTTTTTCCTTTATAAACATTTTTCCCCACAAAATCATTGACATCTGCAGACGATTTTTTGTTAATTTTCATTAATTATATTTACTTTCATAGTTTTTCTGTTGTTAGTTTCCATTCTATCGAGCTTGAATAAGAAAAAAAAATACTTTTTTATCATATGCTTTTATGCCTCTTTTACTTTATTTCTCTTTTTGTTTAGCAATATGTTTGCTATTTAATTAAAGCTTTGAAATTATTATCAGTTCATTCTCTGTGAGCTAGTGGGGCCTTTAAGCTTCTGCCATTGAAATCACAAATCCATTTGGTAGTACCTGGGCCTTTATTCTTAATGTCATATGCTCAACAAGATTTTAAGTCTCATCAAGTTGTCATCCCCCCACCCCATTCACAGCTAGAAGCAAGTGTGGAGCATCATTAGTTGAGGGAAATGAATTTGGCACAGTGTGCCCACATTCAGCAACATGGCAAGAAAGGGCAGTGATGGGTAGTTCCATCAATCAGAGGGCAAAAGTCATCATAACGTGAGGAAACACCAAAGGAATTTGACACGTCTGCTGTAGCACACAGAAGACAAGAGAACAAGCATAATAAGAGATTTTCAGTAGATCAACCTTTGTAGTTTTTATCAGCTTAAAGCACTGGAAAACTGTTGCACTTTAGTCTGACTTAGCAAGACCTCATGTTCATTTAGTCACAGGAGTATTTAGATCTTGTTCATTCTATCCTGTCTATCCTTACAGGTTCATTTTCTGCTTTGCCAGCTACTTGAAGAGGCATAACCACAAACTATTCAGTCACAGGCTGCTTTGAACACCAACCTCCTTTTGTACAGCTCCAGCCTTAGCGATAACACTGCTAAACATAAACGTGAAAATGACTACAGCTGGTAGCAGAATCACTTTCTTTGCTGCTAGTTACAGCTGGGCATGTTTATCTCATACCTTGAAATGTCTTGCCTTTCCAAAACATTCATCTTTCTTGAACCTGTGAGCATGTTAAAGTGTTTAACAGTCACCCCAAGACAGTGTTATAAAATTCTGGTCTAGAAATAAGTCGCACTAAGAGACAGAATTGGATCTGAAAGGGGAAGGAGAATCCCACTTGGGAGAGGGTGACAAAGCGTGGTTCTTGCAGCACTGCGTGTGCTGTGTAGAGCTGTACCTACAGAGATAAGTGAGGCTGGGTGAAGAGAGGGAGATGTGAACAAAGGGAAATGTGGACAAAGTGAGAAAGGAATGGAGGAAAGAAAGGTAAAAGTGAATTATTCCATGAACTTCAACTGAATTACATTAGAATTGGATTAGACCTATCTTGTGGTGAACTCATCAAGTAATGAAAATGCTTTGTTAAAATCAAAGCTCTCCAAAGGTTACTACAGACATCAATTTTCTATGTCACAGTTCTGGAGGTTTTTAGCTTCTCTTCACTTCCAGAAACAAAATAAAGAGTCTCCATCACTTACCTTTACTCCTTACAAAGTCATTTGCATTGCTTTTTCTCTCTGGGCTTTCGTTTGTGTGAAACATTCTTTACTCTGTGGTGTGTGTAGGAATAACAGAAAGATGATGTGCAGATTTCTTTCTTTGGATTAATTATGAGGCCTTTCAACTTATTTTATAGCATTTTCAAGAAAAATTTCACTTCAACAACAACTCTTATTTTTAGACTAAAATATACCATAGAGACCTTTTCTGTAACTGGAAATGAATTGAGGGGCCGAACACTGCCAACTTTCCAAAATCTAAAGAAAAATTAGGTACATTACTTGTTGGCTTTTCCTGCTCACATAATTCTTCTCAGTACACTTTTAAAGACATTTCCTAGGAATATGTTCTACTGTGCTATAAATCTTAAAGTTATAAAAAGCCATGTATTGATCATGGAAGTAAGAGCGTGCAAACTGTGGAGAATAAATTTGTGTAGGCAGGCCAGAGAACAGAAAAGGGTGCAAGCAATTTTCCAGATTTTACATTTTCATTATTCTACATAGTACTGAAGGATGTGTAACAATATCCTGTAATGTGCACTAGTTTCCAGAGATGCCTTTGTGCTCTGAAATTTTTCAGCAGGATATATGACCATTTCTTATCTTTTCCCAGATTCTGCTTCCTGACTGTTGCTCTGTTTCACTATGATTTTATTTCATGATTCTGCTAAAATGCTGCATTTTTTGGGAAAGAATCTGTTTGTTGAGCATTATTAATGCCATGGGTATACATTTCCCACAGGAGCCATTGAATGTCTCAGGAAGACATGTTGGAGACTATAGTCTGGTCTTTGACCTGTGTAATATTGCTTAAGCAAAGAGATGGCAGCAGTGGATTACTTGATTACTTGTAGACTTTAGGAAACCAGCTGATGTCACTTTTAAATATTCTTGCTGGGAAAAAAAAAAAAAGAAGTGATGGAAGGAGCATCAATTTTTAATGGAAACTGATAGGGCATATTGGCAAGTGGAACTGAACACAAAGGATCGGACAAATCAATTTTTGCCACAAGACTTGGTCTCTGGCTATTTAAAGCAAAGTTTATAGGATTAATAACCCCAATGGCCTCTGATGGGTTGCTATACTGAAACTGAATAACTAAAAATTAATTTGTTTTTAATCCTAAACCAGGAAATGTAACTTATTAAGCATAGGATGTATATTTTCCAACATAGGTGACAAAACCAGACCTTTCCATGCACTTGCAGACACCTGAAGACTGATGCTGGTACAGAAAATTCCCTATCAAAAAATAATGCTTGCACATTAGGGAATTAGATCTCTTGGACAAAATTATTTGTCATTGTTTAGTGTCAAAAGGAGTCTCAGTTGCAAGCATCCTTGCAATGATGTCCTCAGCTTGATGAGGTGAGTTTCACAAATCACTTATCTGTTCATTTGTCATAATATAGCTGGTTATGGTCCTACATTACCAGTCCAGGTCATACATTATCACTTCCTGTAGATTATCTAAACTACCCAAAAACATCTAAATAGCCAGCTAATAAGAAACAGTCATGCTTCTATTGACTGTTTATAATTAACTATCTATGCACTGTTTGATGTAGCCGGATTTTCCTGTGCATCTTTGTGAGGCTACAAACAAGATGTTAATGAGTACATTAAAGCATAAAAATTGGAGTAACATAGCAGGACCTGCTGGGTAATCTGCTCAATGTTTCTACTTGGAGAGCTCCTGTATCAGTCAGTCAAACATTTCTGAAGGTGGTGCAGAGTTCAATCAGTCACCTGTTTTCAGGTTGATCTATTGTCTGTGACCAGGCCCTTATCTCTTCTAGGCAGATAACTAGCTGGGGAGTTTCTGGACCACTCAAGGCTTTGATGCACTGGGTATGCACACAGATGCAATCCTAATGTTCAGCCAGACCAGGGTTGCAACTAAAGAAAAACTTTGAATTACATGCTCATTAATCACTGGCAAGTTCAGTTCCATACCTTTTGACATTTGTGTGAAGTGGAAAATGAATGTTGTGAAGGCTGAACTAAGTGTAGTTTCATGGTTGTGCTTGTGAGGAAACTATGGAATAGAAGAAACAACAGCAGGTATCAGAATATTTGTAATGGGGGATGGGGTCCTTGGAACCCTAAAATTAATCAAAAAGTGCTGACAGGTTTAAAGGCCTGGGCTTGACTGTGGAGTAGTTCGGAGGAAGCCAGTAGGAGCCTGGGGACTTAGTGGACCTGGTGACCCTGGTGGGTTGTGTTTAAAACCTAGTAATTACCAGGTTTAAGTGAAGTGAGAAACAGAGAACAGACTACTTTGTATCAGCAGCAAAACTTGTGATCTCAAGCTGTCTGACTCAAAGCCAGGGGAAAACTCCCATGCACTCAGTGACTTTTTAGGCATTCTTGTTTTGTTATATAAACAATGAGAGCCTGGTGCTGAGTCCTTGCACACCGCACTGCTGAAAATATTTTCTCAAGTCCAGCAGTCTGCTTCCATTCCAGTTACACAAAATTACCCTAATGTTTTTTCTCTCTTTTTGTTCCCGTAAAATTTCTTCTACCTTTAGCTGAAGTGCTGAGGGAAAGCATCTAAATTTGTTAGTGTGGTCTAGAAGGAATAGCAAGTGAGAAAAGATGGATTGGCATCCCGCCCAGCACTACAAGTGGGAAACGGCTCTCAAGAGCTCAAAGATATTGAAACAAAACTTGACCATGTTAGAAATTTCTGGTGAGTACATGGCAACACTTTTAAAATGATACAGAACTTCAAGAGACTAAATATGCTGGCCATCATAGGTAGGCTTCTATCAGGCTTCCCTGTGCTCCAAACTTAGCAGCTTGACAAGTATAAGTAATATTCACGTGCAGTAGAGGGTTGTCTGAGTCACAGGCACGTGGATGAACCATGTGCTTTTGGTTACTAGCTAACTTGATTTCTGCTGTCCAATTGGCCCATTTTCATTAACAAAAGTTGAGTCCTGAATCCTCTGCCATATAGGATCAAACATCTACATATGTTCCAGCTTCTCATGGACAGCAAGAGAAGAAAAAAAAATACAGTGAAAAATCATATCCAGCGGACATTATTCAATAGGCCTTCTGGCTTCCAGATTCATATGCTATGCTTTCCCTACATCAGAGGTTGAACAGCTTTTAGCATTCTTCGGCAGCTTGTTTGTACAATCAAGGGCGAGCTTTTTGGCCCGTTGTATCACTTTAACAATGGCAATAGGCAGAAAAAAAGCCCACTGTAATTTGCATTTGTCGACCTCAGGAGTTCAGACTGGAGTCAGAGCCAATCAGCACGGAAATAGCCATTACAGACTTAGAAAGACTGCTTTCCCATGTGAAGTTTAGGAGTTCTATTTCTAGCACTTGGCTGTGATGTAATGCACCTTGTGAGCTCTTATCTAGCACAAGAGGTGCTTGCTTGAAGGTCTGTGTCAAATACTGCACACATTTGGACCCCAAGCATTTATGTCATCATAGCACTGAATGTCCCTGGTCCTTGTGCTGACTGTGCAAGGGGAATGAATTTCAGAACGAATGAAAACATAAACAAAAAGTGGATGAAATCTGGAGGAATGTGCTGCCTGTTATAAAAAGCACTGCAATTTCCTCCATTATTTTGTTTTTAACTTGAAAAAAGCAACATTTTCAAACTGAGAAACAAAACAACTTCTCTTTTTTAATTTCATCTTAATTTCACCCACTCCACAGATTTGTTATTTCTGCAGGTAACTTATATGTGATTGAAAGACTGAAAGAACTCTTCCTTCCAGGAATTCTCACTCACTGGATCTATGAACTCAGTAATTATACTTAATACTTTTCTTTAGAAAACCACTTTTTTTTTTTTTGACAGGCCTGGCAGTTTGTTACACCTTCTGAGTATATTCAGTGCTCCAGAAGGCCTTAATTTGCATGGGTGAAGTGGAGTTGGAGAAATTTTATTAACTCATTTTGAAAGAACTCTAAGGAATACTTGTAAACTTTGAAGGGGTCTTCTGTCAATTTTTGGCTTTCTCTTTTCACCCATTTAGTTTCTGGCTTGGTTTCCAATAAGTGACACCTATTGTGGATAATTTAAATATTCATGTTTATTTAATTTTAAACAATGAAGACAGGGAATGCAAATAAACGTACACAATACTTTATACATGAAAAATACTAAAGCAAGACTGAGAATTTTATTGATTTTCCATACAAGATCCCATGCTACAAAATGTGGATTGTTCTGAAGACAGATTGTTTCTACACACATAGACAAAGAGAGAAAATAAACTATTTTTTATCCTTTATAAGAATATTTGGGGAATAAAACTTCTGATACTTGTGTCCAAGCTGTGCTCATTGACTTTTTTGCTCTGGTGGTGTTCAGTAGCTATATTGTATTTGAGTGTCCTTTGTGCTGTCTCCATCTTAGAGATTTAATACCTATATGAAAGTGGATCTCAACTAAAACTTCATACTGAAAGATCCCTTGCCCTATCAACTAGATCTACATGAGAAACAGAAGTGGGAAAAGGAGGCATGAGCAAATAAAATGAGTGAATATTTCCTACGACAAAGAGCAGGGGTTTTCTTCTTCAGCCTTGGGGCTAAAGCAGTACAATCTACAAAAATGCCCCAGAAAATCTGTGAAGTGGCTCTCTAGTTATAGCTGCCAGTGGCAATGAGCTGCTGTGGATGCAAAGCAGCTTCCTAAATGCTGCCAGCATCCATGTGAGGGTAAGCAGAAATGTTACTTAAGAGAGAAGTTGTTCTCTTAGGATTGAAATTCCCCTTATTTACTTTCTTTCCAGTGTTTTTACCATGTGTTTCAGGGTGATGAGAAGCAACAAAGTCTACATTTTCAGTCTGTGATGTGTCCTAAATCCTCCTGGCTCAGGGCTGTTGTATATGTGAATAGTGGCAAGACATGAATCACAGCAGCTGTCCTGCACCAGTCATTGATACAAGGAGATATGGAAGGGTGCTAAGATGGAAAAGAGCATGGAACTATTGCTAATGCATCCAACATGAGATCTTCTAGCTCAACAAAGATTGAAATTCAAATGCTGGATGGGTAACTCAGTAATTGCATATTTTATACATATGAAGTATTTTTAAAGATGAAGTGAAAATTTTGGAGATTCTGAGAAAAGATCACATATATAACTGTTCAGTAAAAATCAGAATCAGGGAGAAAAAAGTGTTAAGATGTGTGGAAAAACAGTGGCAAAAGCTGTAAATCTGGTATCTGCTCTGTGAACTCTGACCTGCTGAGGTGAAATGCTGGGATAAAGAAGAGTGTCCCCTCTCTGTTGTGCTGCATGGACTCTTGAGCTCATGGATTCAAGCTGTCTTGTTGCTCTTTTCTCCAGGACCCACAACAGTGTGTGACTCAGTGCTCTGAGCACAACGTGGGCAGCCAGGATAGTTCAACAAACAGTTAAGAGTGAGGTCTGTTAATTTCCCCAAGATCCCAGGATACACTGGAGATTATGTCTTTTAGAGATATCCAAATAAAACCCAAGGATGTGAAGTTAGGAAACAGGTTAAGTTTTGTATCTGAATTTGTAGATCATAATTATCTAAAACAAGGAAAACTTGGTACAGTGAGTTTTAACAGAGCAGTCTATAGAAAATACCAATTCTTGACTCTGACAGTTGAAAATTACTTTCTACCAACAATACAAGACTATGAAATTTGTATATATGGATTTGGTTTATGTCTCTACTTTAAAGATTTTTAGAATGAATCCTAACTTTTTTTTACTTCTTTGCATCTGCCTGCCCATATTTCAGTTTTGTTTTCGCACTCTGGAGCAAATTGGAGTACTCTGCCTTCTGTATTCATGTGTGCTGGCTGAGCAGTGTCAATGTCATTTTTCTTATCCCATTGAGACCGGATGAGTTGAACCAGAACTTCCTCAGAATTTTCTTATATCATTGTTCATGTAGGATGGCTGATAATAGAAGTTCCTTTCCAGAAGGGCCAAACAGGAAAACAAACCTCTTTGCAATTATGCAATGCTCAGATGGGAAAACCAAAGCCCTTCTGTTTGTGTTGCTTCTCAAAGCAAGGAAAGATCCGTCCACCAAGGGGAGATAGAAGTCTCTAAAATTTGCATTATTAACCTGAATATTGTTTAAATTAAAAAAAAAAATTTAAACCCAAAGATTTCTCAGTAAAAATGAAATATTTTTCAGAGAAGTGTATGTGCTTTTAGAGAAAACTATTTTTCTGCCAAAATAAAAAAGCCCCACCTAGTAAAAAATCCCCACACCTAATGATTATTTCTTTTTGTTTCACTGTCTTCCTAACTGAGAACAAAGCATTAAAAAAGCACAACATGAAACCCTTTTTCTTACAGATTGCAGTAGGCATGGAAAGGGTAGACAGTTGGCTGCTGACAGCAAATCGTTATGGAAACAAAAAATCCAGTTATTCTGTCCACCCTATAGGGCTTGGGAAGCTTTGCTGTGTGCTGCAGCTGCTGAAGGACTGGAAAGTGTCCATGGGAATAGACAAACAGTTTCATTATCAACTATATCTCTTCTGGGTCTCACAGGATGCCTTTGAGTTAGAGAAGCAAGAACTAGCCTATCCTTTTGGGGTGAAATTCCTTTTTTTTTGTTTTTTTTCTGTTCTGAGGTCCACAGGCATTCTGAGGTGCTTAAATTTGCTTGGTCTTTGTGTCTTCACTCAGATGCCTCCCAGACACAACATAATGATCAGGAGGGTGGTGTCAAGTGTGTCTGACATTTTCTCCTGTTACGGTGTGGTTGAAAGCTGGTGAACCATTTTGTGCTGGATGCATGCTCCAGGGAAAATCCTGCATGATAATGCAGCCTGCACAGCTACAACATGAAATACTCCTTATGCCTGGAAGCAGATAGCAACCACGTATTTTGTAAAGTTCCCATTGTTGTAGAGTCAGAAACACACAGCTGCGCTCCTTTCCTTTGAGACCTCTCCGAAAGGAAGGAAAAGGCTGTTCATTTCACCATGATGGGTGCACAGTAATATATTCCCATTGGTTCCAATAGCTGCAGTATCTGATAACTTTCTCACAGAAGCAGAAAATGCTCACCTAAGCAAAATTGCAACCCACCACTTGTTGAGAACATCTGTGAAATTGAGATAGCAAGTAAAAAATCAGGAAGGAGACTAAGATGCGAGGATTTGCGAGAAGATTAGAAGCAGATACCACAAATAATTTTCCCCTTCTCTGTAGTGGAGCTATTGCTTGAATAGAATCAATTTAATCATTAAACCTGGCTTTCATTCTTACAAACACTTCAGAATATTTCTAAAAGACTGTTCTCTGAAAGCACTGAAGTATAAATGTGGCATCCAGAGCAGATGTGCAACAGTATTTTTAAATGTGGACATACTTGCTTGCGATGTGAAAAATGGGGAAACTATATCACTGCTGGGTGTCATCTATCTGCTTTTAGCTTTGACTACACAGGTGACACAGACAGCATGATCCTGTCTCCTGTTGAAGTCTCAGTCATCCACTGAAGTCAACAGGAGTTAAAGGTGATGTCAGAGCTGTCTGAGCAAAATAAAGATTATATATTAAAATGTATATGTCACTATATTTTACATATATTATATATAACAAAATAATAAAGGTTAAATGTGCTTATTTCCCAGGAAAGCCAATGGGTATTAAGGTGCTGAATAGTTCCTAGATGTTTGTCTGCTAAGATTTGTGTTGAGCTCTCTGCCCCTCTACCTCCACTGATCTTAGCAGAACAGAAATTCAGTATTTCCTGGATGTTTTATTACCCCATATTAATATATGTCTTTAAAAATGGTGGGAAAGCTGAAAGTATTTTCAGCTGTATCAAATTTGAGTAATATCTCATTGCTATGTAGACTATAGGGGAGTTGAACTTGAGCCTGCTGAAGTCAGTGGACAGGCTTCAGCTGAATTAAATGGGCTTTGGGTCAGATCCAGAAAGGCAGTAGGGAATTGCAATCAGACAGCTTAAACTTATCATAAGTTTGTCTTGGAAATTCTACTTAGGAAAGGCTGTCTCATCTGGACACAGAAAGACTCCTGAACTGCTATCTAGTAATAGATGCTCTCATTTTTATAAATGTGAGTAGCTTTTGCACTCAGTGTGATCTAGGACCTGCACTAATCCCAAATGTATGGAATTTGATTAATAACAGCAATATCTTCGCTGGTATAACATTTACTTTACAGACTCTAATTGGCACTTTGACACACACACTGGACTTGGACTGGTGAGAGTTTTAATTAAATAATAATTTAACAGAGTTTGTTTCATGCATGTTTACCAAAAATGTGAACACAGCAGGAGCTCTGAAAAAGATAATTACTAATCACCTTTGAATATTTTCCGTCTGTCTCTAGTGATGTTATTGGTTTCATCAAACTTGTTTTCAGAAGACTGTATGGCTTTCCTCATGCTGTGGAAGTGTGAAAAATGTCTTGTGCTTTTAAAATGCATTATTCTAGGTTTATAGTTACTTTTACTCTCATGTTTAACTTAGACATTGTAATACATTGCAAAACAAATGTAGAGAATATTATTTTTTTTTTGTAATTTTACTCAGTGTTTTTCTGAAGGAAGCATGTGCTAAAGGTAAATTCTTTCAGTTGTAATCAGACTGTCTTTTTAAAGACATTAACTACATTAGAATCTTTCATAAATATGAAGAAATCAGTTTACTTACTAAAGGAGTAAAGTTTTGGCACAATAATAATAATAATTTTAAAAAAAATCTTGTCTCAATTAAGTTTTGAGTGTATGTAAGCAAAAGGGAAGGAAGTAAGAAAAGACAGCACGCATTAAAGAAGTTTTATCATAGTTCAAGATACTAATTTTTTCCCTATTTAATTTGAACAAAAAAAGAAAAAATGTTCTGTCTGGTTTCAATACTTATTGTGACTCACAAAATAACCTAATATTAGGTAACTTTTTCCTTAGACTGTGTAATATGAAAATAAGAATGGGAAAAGGGTAGGTTGGAATAAAGACAGTAACACCAAGTCCAGGTTTAACAGGGTCATGTTTAAGGACATTACAAAAATACATCAATGAGTTATTTTGCCCCAGAATAGCTTACATTTATGTAATGTTTATTGACCATAAAGGTATTTTCTACTATTTCACATCACATATAACATTTTAAAGTAATTTTCCAGGAGTCCATATCTGTACCACACTATATTGCACATAGATGGAATGGTACTGCAAATATTTCTTGACATGTGGGTGGTGAGACAGTACCTGCATGGCTGATGAAGCAGATGAAGCAGATGAAGGAGATGACCTGTGATGATGGACTTCCCTGTGAAGGGAGATTCTGACTCCTGCACCTTGCCAGTGTATTATCCATGGCAGCAGTGCCGGCTTTGGAGACAAGGCAAGTTTGACATGGCTGGTCTGCAGGATATGCAGTGAGAGCACAAAAGGTGGGAAATAGATTTCTGCTTACACTCACTAAAGCCCAGCTTTCAGTTGGCAACCCTTGTGAACTCTCGGTATCTCAATTTTGGTGTCCCTTGCGGGACAGAATTTGGTTCACAGATGCAGTAGAGGAGCTTTGGTGTTTAGCTGGTGGGATGCTTTCAGATGTTGGTCATGGATTTTTGCTAAGTCTCACCTGTCACCCTTTTGACAATTAATCTATTTAAATCTGTCTGCTTATAGGTTTTTTTTTATGGTGTATTTGGCCTTTTTATTTTTTGTGTCCAGTAAAACTTTTTCTGCAATTCAAGCATTCATGTCCTCTCCCTCCCCTTAGACTGTTTGTTGTCCAGTAAATGGTGAGTTCATTCTGTGGCTTTTACTTCACTAAGGGTGTTTATGTTCTCCGCAAGGTATACCAGACTGTCTGGTATATGCATAAATCTCTGTCAAATCTGGTTGAACTGGATCAATGTATTCCAAAATTGTTTTCGAGGTGCACAGATATAGAAAGAGGTTATGTAATCCTACATTTTTTTTACCTAGGAAAACAGGTTGAAGAAGAATTTTCTAAGCATTTTCAACATGATGAAAGAGCAGTTAAGATTTTGAGAGAGTTATGGCAAAGTTTGCATTTCTTTCTTCATGTAGTTTATAAGAGGCACCCATAGATGCATACAGATCATCTTGTAGATGTTTATGACAGATGAAAGAAATTCAAAACATTACAACCACATGTCATTATGAGGATTTTTTTGTTTCCTTCCTGTTTTTCTTTCTTCCAAATTGTGTGCATTTTAAAATCAACAAAAAAACCCCACTGTGTCCAGAGGGAGAACTAGCTGCAAGAGAACAGTCTGGGACAGCAAGACCACTTTTACTTTGGATACTTTTCCATTCACAGCATGGGAACACAAATATATGTGGGGACCATGAAACAAACTAACAGATTTTTAACTTCACCATTTGCTTTTACATGTCCTGCTTTTTTTAGATTAAGCAGACTGGAAAGCTGTTCTGTCTTGTGGATTTTTTCCCCATGGTAAGCTTTGGGAGATATTCTATGTAATTTTCTTGGGTGGTGCCACTCATGATGATGCCTGCTTTGGAGTGTCGTCACTCCTAAATCCAGCAGTGGCAGCTTTCCTTTTCCTTTGGAATACAGAAACTAATTTCTACTCCTGAAGAGGTTTTATTTGTTCTTCTGTCTCACACAAGAACAAAATGGTTTCTCAGATCTCTTTCATTTTCACCGCCTATGACATTTTCAGCCCTGGGGCCATGTTAGGGATATCATTTTTCACTCCTGACTGTGTAAGATGCTGTGGGGCCATTGTTCTTAAAACTGCCTGAGTCCTACTAGAGAGGTAAACCTTTACTGCTACTTCCTCAAAGCCAATAAGACAACAAGGGAAACTATGCAAAGATTTTAACTGCAGACCTATTCACTGGATCCAAATGAAGTCCAGCTAATGAAAAGGGCTCCTGTTCTTCTACAGTCCCAAGTATTTTGCCTTGGACTGCCCCCTACCACCTTTCTAAATAATGCCATGACAGATTGGATGAGCTTGTGTCTTTATCACAAGGTGCCTCTCAAGATTAATTGCAAGGTGTTTGCATGTGAGCCAGAGGTAAACCCAAATGTTGGAAAGTTTACAGTTATTTCAGGAACTAGAATGCTCAGTCTTAAGTATAAAACACTGTGCCATCACATTTCTGAATTGTGAACAATTGTGCATCAATTTATCCACAGTCTAGATAAAAACCCTTGATCCAGGTGGATGCAGGGTATGTGTACACCACAGTGAGCTTACAGTGGCAATGGCCAGCATATTTTGAAAAACTACAGTAACCCTTCTTCACATTATTAAGTAAGGCCTTCAATCCTTTTTCACCTCCCCAAGAGTCTCATGTAGGCTGACAGCATCATAGCTCCTTGTTTATTTTAAAAATGTGCAGATCACAGTCAGTGCTAATTACAGGCTTTGCAAAACTTATAGAAGCATGAAGGAAAGGGCTTTAACATGTCCTAGCATGTCCTCTTGTCAATATAGGTGTGTTCTGCAGAATTTCCATTCCAAACAAGCATGCTGAAGTACGGACTTTTTGTCACTTTTCTTTTGGAGTATTTCAGTACCTCAAATCTCCTTTCAAGGAAGTTGTTCCTGGTATTGCAGTGAATATAAATATTTATCGTAGTTTCATACCAGCACTTCTGATTCAATTGTTTATATTGGCAGCCTCAGAGATGACTTTGTATTCGAGGAGCTAGTGATCTTGAGCAGGCTTTTTCTGCTTGCTGGTTTGGGCACTGTGCTCAGAGCCGAGGCAGCCACTGTGTGTGCACTGCAGGTGTGCACCATGTGCCTGTGGGCACTGTGCCAGGGGAAGCAGTCTGATCTGTCAGGGGAAGATTCGTGGTTCTGCTTGCTATGCAACAGGAGCACTGTGGCATGGGAGGGAAGAGGAACCTCTCAGTGGAGGGAATCTGTGCAGCATGCAATTGGAAAAACCTCCCTGGAATGTCTGATGCTGCACAAGTGAGAAGTTCCCAGTACGTGGAGGGATGGAAGATTTTTCATCATCTACAGTACTATTGTTACTCATCTTATGAAAACTGCTATTTTATTAAGCCATTTGTTGTTGGGCCTTTCTCGTTAAGATCCAGAAAGGACCCTACAGAGTCTCTCTTTCCCTCCTCCTTCCCCCACCAACTGCAGAAGTTTCTTTAACCACACATATATATTTACTGCCTCTCCATTATTCTGCAAGTTCATAATAATATTTTTAAAAAAAGGGTGTAAAAACTGAAGACTTCTTTGTTTCTAGTATTTTGATAATTTTCTAATTTGCAGACTCTTCTGTTTCCTAGAAACCCTTCTTTCCCTTTATGGGGAACAGATTTGATAATCCAATAGAGTCTGATTTTTTGTTTTCTGTCTCCCTGTCTCATGTTCCAGCAGTGTCTGTTCTCCAAGTTTTCCTTTCATTAATTGAATTATATGGCTGTAGTATGCCCAGCAAAAACTTCCTGAACTATTTGACCTTAATCCAGCAGTGTGCTTGATGTTAAGAATGCAACTAATCCTAGCAAAATGAATGGAGCTATTAATGAATTTAATCATGTTTCCAGGTGAAAGCTGGTATGAATTATCCTGTTGCCACCATCCCAAGCTACTTGATTGTGCAGGCAAAGCACTATAATGAGCCAGCCCTCCAATGTAAAGTTTTATTCACAAAATATTCTAAGCATAAGCTAAAAGGGGTGCCAAAAAAGACTTTCAAATATGAGATAAATAAAGCAAAAGAATGACCCGGTGGAATGGTGTGGCACATTTTTGATATCCATACAAGAGAAGCTTAAGGTATTAATGAAATTATCCAAAAAGGCATCTATATCCAATAACAGAGTTTTTTATATAAACTCCACCATGTTCCGGATAAAATATTCTATTTATCAAGCTACGTAGCACATTTACCATGAAATATACTGGTTTAAGATGCATGCAGCCAAAGGTGTAACACAGAATCATAGAATGGCTTAGGTTGGAAGGAACATTAAAGATCATCTAGTTCCAAACACACTGCCTTGAGCAGGAACATCTTCTACTATACAGGGCTGCTCAGCACCCCATCCAACTGGCCTTGAACACTTCCAGGGATGAGGCATCCACAAATTCTCTGGGCAACCTGTTGCAGAGCCTCACCACCCCCACAGTAAAGAACTTCCTTCTAATATCTAATCCAAACCTACCCTCTGTCAGGTTAAAGCCATTGCCTCCTGGTCATGTCACTACACGCCCTTGGAAAAAGCCTCTCTCTAGTTTTATGGTGTGTTTAAGGTGTGCTGGGTGAAGAAATGGATGAAGGCAGGGATCAGAGGGCTGTAGTGAATGGGCCTGTCTGCTAATGGGTCACCAGCAGCATTTTGTCAGGGGTCAATTCTAGGGTCAATTTTGTTCAATACTTTTAAGCAACAATCTAGATGCAGAAGTAGAACGCATCATTAACAAGTTTGCCAGTGATACCAAACTGGGAGGTGCTGTTGACTCTTTAGAGAGACAAGAGACTTTGCAGAGGGATCAAAGTAGTTGGGAGCATTGGGAAATCATTAATGGGATGAAATTTAACAAGAACAAATGCCAGAATCTGAACCTGGGGTGAAATGATGCCAGGCACGAGTATAAATTGGAAGATGAATAGCTGGAGAGCAGCCTGGCAGACAGGGATCTGGAGGTGCTGGTGGATAGCAGGCTCAATATGAGTCAGTTGTGAATTTTTTTGCATGGTATTACTAGTTATTATCTAATGCAAGCTGCCATCTGGGGCCTTTACATGAAGAACTAATGAATTTGAAAACCATAACACATGAATTGGGTTAATGAAAACAGAGATTTTAGAAATCTCTCCTACAGACCACGTCTTGAGTATATAGTTGCTTGTCACAACTGCACAAAATTCCATACCAATTTTGTTGAGTAGTGTTTTTGTTAACTACTGTGACCAACGTCTCTGACTAAATCACCTTTCAGTCAAAATGTCTAGAAGGAAAGTTTTTAGTAATAGTGGTTAGGTTTTAGGTTTTATGTCCTTTGTCTCTTGCATCTAAAGATATTTTGCAGGTCTTATTAACGGCTGAAGAAAATTCGTGCTAATACAAACATTTTTATGCTATGAGGTAGTTTTGTTCTGCAGAATTTTTCTGACTGAGGCTGATTCTAATAAAGTTGATTTTTGAGAAACAGACAGTGTCAGGCAGCAGTAAAAATAAATAATGTGCTGTTTGATTCAAATTCTATCTGGATGCAGACTGTTCCCAAATTCTTGTCATAAGTAACACCATCCAAAAGTATTGGTCCTTGCTTCTAGTCATATTCCAAGTGCTTTGGATGGTGTTGGAGTGAACAGTGGTGACTCATTTCAACATAGAGTCATCAGCTGGACCTGCAATTTAGACTCCAGGAAAGCATCTCACAGATGCCAAAGCCACATGTTTATTTGATTAATTTATGTTTGAGGAGTGAAGACTTCTTTGGAACCCCAGAGGGATTGTCTTCTCTGTTTTCTCCCCTACATCCTTGCGGCCCTTGTGGTCCTTCTGGCCAAGAGGAATGGGACACACCTTTATGAGCTGCCAAACACTTATTAGCCTGGAGCTGGTCTCCTACTGTCCTCAGTTTATCATGAGAAATACCGAAATATGACCCAACAGTTTCAAGCACCTTTGGGAAATCTCCACATAAAATAGAGAAAGATGCCTTCCCCAAGTGGAAATGATCTTCCTTTTTTAGCTTGCGAACTGTATTTAGTGCATGAACCTGTGGTGTGTTCCTTTCTGCATGGTACTGGTGGCATCTTTATAACCACTGTGAGGGTGATATATAAGTGTACACCTTGATGGAGTAGATGGTGGTGTTGGAGATCTGCATATTTTATGTATGCCTCCTTATATAAGGCTGATGTAATAAGATTATCCCATCTCCAATTTCTTCATAATTTTGTTTCTGAATGCTGGTGCAATGCCTTTGAAAAGCTGTTGTTTTGTGTCACATTCTGACATTCTATCTGTGAAGGGATGAGATTCCACATCCAGCATTACAAGTCACCTAGGCTCTCTCAATTTTCTTTCAAATTGCTATGAATTACAACTTTGTATGTACAACAGACACTTAACACCTACACAGACTTATCTGCTCTGGACTGAAAATAATTCTTAGTAGAAATAATACTTCTAATGAGAAGAGATATGAGGCCTATAAGGAGCAGTGGATGCCTTGCTAACTAAGTATATTTTGGGATCAGTTTAGAGTGAGAAGGATACTGGTATAGGCTTTGATCTTGACTGCACGTGCCATCAGACAGGCATATTTTCCTCTTGCCCACTGAGAACCTGGCTGGGATTTGTCAGCATTCACACTTCTGGTCATGAATACAGTAACCTTGGTAAGGCAGCGAGCTATGTCCTCTGGCTGAATTGTCCTCAGCACGGTGCAAAAGAATGTAAATGAGGGTTTTTCACTGAGGCAAGTGGCAGCAGACTTGCAGTCTCTTCAAAGTGTTAATTTTTTGAATTGTCCTTTATAATACAGAGCCAAACACTTACGTGATACACTGCAAAAATGACAGATGGTCCTACATCATTTTGCAAGTGCAAAAAAAAGTACATGACACAGTGTTTTATTCAAAAATTGCTTCTTAATTAAGACATGCAGTAAGATTACTGTTTAGTTAAATTCCAGGTGTCCTAGCAAGCTGTGTCTATTAGACATATGACTCCTATATAAATTGACTTGAATGCAGATGGAAATTTGGAAACATGGAATTTCTTAGAATACCGTTTTTCAGTTCAAATTATTATACTGATGTCATTCAGGGCAGACTCAAATACAGAGTATTAAAGTCTCTAAGGAATAGAAGTCTGGCATTTTCTAGCTAGGACAGTTATAATCATACCTTCATCAATCATCTAAAATATATTTCTAATGAGACTTTTGAAAATGAAATAGAAAATATTTCAGTGTACTTTAAAATTATTTAATAATTTAATGGAGGCATTAAGACCTTGAGCACAAAATAATGACCACGTGGACTGGAGAAAGAAATAACAGGAATGTGAAGGGGAAGTGTGCAGAGCGGGAAGGTTTACAGACTCGTGGTTGGGTTGTAATTTACTTTTCATATCATTTTGAGAGAGGCTAATCTGTAGCAATCTCTTCACAGGCTGCTGGTTATGGCCATGTCTAGAAATAAAAATAACATTTGTATTTCTACACATAACAATACGTTGTATGATAACGAAGCAATGAGAAGTTTCATATGCTGAAGAGTAAACTAGAAACACTTTATGAGTCTCATGGGTCTCAAGGAAATTTTTTTCATTTGCCTTCTTACAAACATTTATACACCATATATCCTCATAGCTTCCCTTCTGCTTTCCTTATTATAGCTGCTGCGGTTGAGGTATAGGATTTAAACCTTGACATTGCAGTAAAAGTTTTGTTAACAACCACTCATTAATTACTTTGGATACAGCGAAAAATAAACGGAGCCTTTAGGCTCAACAGGAAATACGAAAGTTTTGTTACTGGGTTTTTGTTTTGAGTTTGAGTTTTTTTGGAAGGGGCAACAAAAAAAGCTGCTTTTCTCTTCTGTGCCACATTAATGCATATTTCCTGCAGTGGCACAAAGAATATAAAAAATAATTTATACTAATCAAATAGCTTATTTTAGCTAGCTCATAGCTATGCTGTGACACACTGTGACATTTACTGATTGCTTACCTTGTAGCACAATTGTCCTTTCTTTTGTTCATTACTACTTATTAGGCCTTTGTTTCCATCATTGGTGCAAGTGCCACTTCTTTAAATTTAACTCTACAAGTAGATGTAAATCTTCCTATTGTTAGTAATCAATCTGTTTCCATTTAAGTCTTTTTTTCACCTTTTGACCTTTTTTCCTTTTCGTTTTCCTTTTCCTTCTTCCTTTTCCTTTTCTTTTTCTCTTGTCCTGTAAATTTAAATAGTCTGTAAACATATAGGTTTAAAAGAAAGTATTTTGCTTGTTAGAAAGGGAAAGAAATTTTTAGTTTCTTTATAAATTTTCCCAATTGCATTATTGAATTTCTTGCAATTTCTCTGTCCTCACCATGCTTGTAGAGAAGCAGAAATAAGAATAGATTTTGTTGACCTAAGTGTAACAATTGCTGTAGATGTATATGCTGCTTTCCAACAACTGATCTTTCTAATCCCTTTATAAAACTGAAACTTTTTTAAAAGTTCTGTTATAAAGATATTCTCTGGAAGTTTGCAGGGGCTGTCTGTGTAAGCTTACAATCTATCAATCTATCTATCTAACAAAAACCTACAGACAACACAGTCTTTTGTGTATTCTGCTGGAGGAACTGGAAGGGGCTTGAAGTTTGTTATTGTTGTGTACAACTCAAACAAACAGCTATAGTCCAGAATTGTTAATTTTTTAAGCCTGAAAAAATAAAGCTAATAAGCTCCAGCCATGCCTAAACTAGGTACTTTTATTGAATGTTGCAAGTCCCCTGTGGAAAAGTTGGCAGCATTTCTAAAGTTTCTGAGAAAATAAGCAGGGAACAATTTAAACATTAGCCTGATTGAAAGATGTTCTGGAAATTTTCCAGGAAGTAAAAAAACAGTAAAAAATACCCCACTCATGCATAAAACTTCCTAAACTATTTACTGATAGATGAAATTTCTCTAGAGGCTTCTTTGATGAAATAAAGCAGTTGTGAGGGCTTGGTCACTTCATCTTAAGTGAGGCAGGTGAGAGATTGCTTACAGCTCTGTGAGGAGGTGTCAAGAAATGTAGCTGAACGCTCAAGTACAAGAAGACAAAGCTCAGAGCACAAAATTCTGATGTTCCTCTTATAGCTATAGGTCACGTAATTGTGCCTATTGAAGTACAACTCCAATTGCTTATCAGAAAGAGCTCTGGTTCATAGGTTTTACACCTTTTGGTGTAAAAAACATGTCATACTCTGATATCTAAAATTATCTTAAAACATCAGTCAAAATATTGTCTGTGTGGTCCTTCAAGGTTCGGATTAGCTTTTCTTTCTCAGTGTGACTATCATATGCTTTCTATGTAAAAGGTTCTTGTTGTCAGCAATATCTCTTTCATCTGCATCTACTTTTGAATTTTTTGTTTTCAAACAGAGGTTTGATGGGGTACTGAGGTCTACATTTAAGAATGGAATACTGAAGCGATGCCACTCTGTTCATTTTGACTTCTACAGCTGGGAGGAAGCATTCTGGTCCATTCTAAAAAGGATAATTTTCATTTTATTATTCACTTAATAATTTTCAGTCAGTATGTAATTATAGTGATTCTGTTATCCTCGGCAAGGCGTATTTCCCAGTCTGGCCTTGTTCTCTTTTCTGATGTGGTGCTGGTCAGACTATTTGTTTTCTAACTTGTTAGCCTGAAATATTCTCCAGAAGGGGTAAATATCATTCTGTTTCAGCGGAGACTGTTCTTTTTGAATATACAAAGTCAGGACCATACTAGAGGGTAATAATTTTGCTCCATGCCTAATTATGCCAAATGGTTTGCCTTCTGGGAGACACCCTGAATGTGAGGTTTCACCCACTTCATCCATGGAAATAAACTATTACTCTCTTATGTTTCAATCCTCAAAGATCTTAATAACTTAATGGCTTTCCTTAATACTGGGGAGAATATTAGTAGAAAGGAGGCAGGTGCTGTGCTTGCAGATGTAACTGCACACTCAAGGGCACATTTTCCTTCCAGCTGTGGAGTTTGGCTGGCTGGTGCTCTGGCCAGTGAATCTCTACATAAGGCAAACACTGGCTGCACTTTATCAGAGTCAATGTCTCTGTCTCATTTCCTCCCTTACTATGGCTGAAGGGAAAGTGGACCTAAGCTTTAACCCAACCAACGGTGGATGGTTTTATCTGTTGTGGATTCCTTGCATTTAAGACATTATATTTGCACATATGCCAAGTAACAAGTACTCAGTTCTACAGGAAATGACAGAAAAATCATACTACAAAATTTTCTTGATAGTGCCTACATAAGTTTTGTTAAGTTGACCTGCCTAACTATTCAACTAGACTGCTAAATTGCTCCAGGGAGTGGCCAAGACAAGGTATTACAGATACTGAGTATTTTTACTCTACAATTAAGGAAAAACATTTTTTCTATCTCTAGTTGATGCAGAGATAACCTTATCCAGTGTATTCTAAGATCTACTCTAAATGTTAAATTTCAATCTAAGGTAAATATTTATGCTCTTACATTAGTCAGTAGAAAAAAACCATAGATCCAGGATATTTTTCTTTACATATGAAAAGAAAAACAAGTGTTATGCACACTTGCTTCAGAGTGACGCAAGTCATATTCTGGAAAATTTATCTCAGTTGCTTGCAGAGTGATCCTAAATTATTAGCTAGTCCACATATTTACTTTAAGGTAACTAGAGTTAAGTGAAATTAATATTGAGATAATCTTTAGTTAATTATTCTAATCTCATAATTGGAATAGCACTGAAATTCTGAGTTAATTAAAAAAACTAGGAAAAGAATTTAACAAAGTAGCAGATTACAGGACGAACAAGGAAAGCTTGCTAAGGGGTATTCACAGGGTTGTTAAAAAGCTAAAGTATTGTTGAGGTGGTAAATCCAGACAAATATCTTATGTTACATAGACAGACCAAAAAAGTTAATAGAAAAAAACATCTAAATGAAGGAAATACAATGTTATTGAACAATATATTGCACCAAAAGAAAATGTCTTTGTTCTGTATTTTTTAGTGAAAAGAAAATTGAAATATTTTTCTCACTCGCTTTCATCAGAGTTCCTGGTTAGATCCAAACACAAGAATAGATCTCTGACTTAAAACATTCTTTCATATTTTTTGCCTGTATTCCTTAGGAACTTCTACTGCTTGAAGATATGCTTTGGCTCAATTCCCATGAATGAATATAGGCTAAAAAACTGTATGTGAGTTTCAGAACAGGAAAAGCAGATTAGGTATAGATATAGATTTTAAATTCATAGTTCTTTTGACCTTTCAGCCAAACCATGTAGTGGCAGCAACAGAAAGTCTCACAAGTAACCAGATAAATCTCCATAGCTCTTGTCCTGAAATAGAAAAGGACAATATGGAGAGAATCACTTCTTCTCAGACTAGCTCAGATTTCTGTCTCAAGGCTGAATTAAGCACTAGGTAGACTATAACAAACTACAGAAATATAGAATCATCAAAAGTTTCAGTAGTTTGAAAGGAAATTTTAAAATTACTTAGTCCAAGCTCTCTTCCTTGGGCAGGGGCAGCTACCACAAGATCAGTTTGCTCAAATCTCCACTGAAACTTGGACTGTTCCAGGGATGGGGCATCCACAACTTTTCCAGCCAGGCTTCAAAACCTGTAAGTCAGGCAAAGATACCAAGAGACCTGCATGGATGAACAAGATGGGATGTTTCAGATGGATATTTCTCTATTTGATACATATTTGAACAAGAAGCTTCACCTGGTCATTTAACCTAATCATCTATGTTCTTCTTTATCTAATGCTGTAACACAGGGAGCTTTCCAAAATATGTGTCAGTTTCAAGGAAAGGGCATAAGAGATTTCTAATTTGTGTCTTCATGAATTACATGAATTACTGCATCAAAGACTAAAAAAGGTGGACTTCATCACTATGAATAAGTAAAGTGAAAAGAAGACATGTCCAGCCTGATAGCACTGGGCTCTCTAGGCAACTTTCACATGTCATACTACAGAAAAACCTCAAGACCACTTTTTTATTCTATTCCTATGAACGGACTGTAAAACTAGATATTGAACTGCTTATTCCACTCCTTTTACTGAGTGTCGTGTGTCTTTCTGTAGATTGGTTCATCTTTAAGAGACACAGGGAAGAGACTTTCCTCACAGCACCTCTCTCTAAATTAGCATTTATATTCCTGCAGAGGTCTGGAAGCACAGAGTGTGCTAGCCTGCCAGTAATTTCCAGCTTGACAAAATGAGATTTTTTTGTCCATTTGTACGTACCTGTTGGCTGGGCTAAATGCTTCATTTTTGCCACATCTACAAGTCACCATATGGTCAGCACATGTCACAGAGTCATCTCTGTGGGAAACTCAGGATTGTTTTGTACCTCTTGTAGCTCCTCTTGGAGGAGATAGAGGGAAGATTCACAATATTATAATATCTTTAATCCCTCTGTATTTTCCAAGAGGTCATAACATTAGTTTGGAACTGTGAGCTCCTAGTCTGACTGACAATTCAAAAGAAAAATGTTAGGAAAAAGAAACCATAACTTTATTCCAATGTGAAGAGACACACACCCTCCTACTGATTTCCCATTCTCACCACCATCTGCAAGCTGGGATTTTATGAAGTATTAAATCATGAGGAAAAAAATATCTGACACAAACACCCTCTTCTAGAAATGAGGGGCCAACTTTTGATAGAGAAAAATAGAGTTGCAATATTGACACTTAGACAAAAGCAGTTTGAAGGAAATATATTCATGTCTTAGCTTACTTTGAAAAGGGATGTTTTTATGTCTTCAGTGTTACTGCTTTCAGGAAAGAATTAAAAAAGAGGATGCTTATCAGGTCATGGGTCTGTTGGGACAAAAAACCCCCTCAGACTTGGCTTGATCGATGTCATGTTTTCCAAATCTGAAATATTACATTAACTGTGTTTTCAGAAAGACAGTTTTTACTAGGAAAGCAGAGTCTGACTTATAAGTTGGTCTCTCCCATAAGCAATGCTGATTGCAATTTATATCAAGTATATCAACCCTCTCCAGCTGGGTTATCTAAAAATACAAATTCAGTAGCTCACCTGGGAATATTCCTATTTTCATAAATCCCTGGGCACACTCTTGTAGATATTTCTGGGGATACACTTGGACTGTACTTCATAGAGATGTAAAATTGTGAGAAAAAAGAAACTTGCCACTGCTTGAACAGGCTACATGGGAGTTCAATGCTTTCCTGTTCCATTTTACCCTTAAATTCAAGTGTAAAACACTTTGAGAATGGATTTACTGTCTCCAAATGTATTGTGAGAAGGGTCCTATTCTGCTTCCTTCAGGAGGTTGAATACTGCTTTGGTGTGTCTGGAAATCCTAGGAAACAGTCTAGTCCTACCCTCAGGAGGGAAGCATGATCTTGGAGGCCATGCCTTCTGTACTTGTTGACACTCCCCTGGCTGCTGGCTCAGCTCCAGAGCATGCTGGCAGGAGCAATATTTTGTTGTATATTTCCAGTATTTTCTAAATTTCAATAAGGAGACATCTTCACTTTGGCTGCTCCCATGTCAGACCCACACACTCTATGTGAATGGCACCAGTAAGGGCCCAGAGAAGCCGACTTTAGTCACAGAGTAGATTGTAGTGGTGACACCCTTCCCTGCTCACTTGAGCCTGAGCTCAGCTGCTGGAAGAGCAAGGATGTCACCACTGTTGGATGGATGGTGGCAATGATGATGATCATGATATTCTTATTCTTTCTTATTCTTATTCTTATTCCTATTCTTATCATCTACAGCAAAGTTCTTCTTCTGATTAACTTATCTGATTGATTTCATTTATACTATAAGGTTTGAGTTATCAGTTAGGTGGGTTTCCATGAAAGAAGGAGGAAAGCTTTCTCAGCTACACTATAGAGACATTAAGGAGAAACATAGCATATTAGTGGTAAAGTCAATATTCTCATGTTAAATACCTCCTCAGCTTTAAATAACAAACTGCATACTGTAAAGGAGAACTTTCCTTTTGGAGTTACTCTATATTACTTAAATCATGGATATTCCTTGGATTAGGGGAGTTATTTAGAGACACTATAACTTTGAATTACTCTTCCCAAATATCTGGTGACTGGCCTGATCACTGAGCTCTTGCCTGGTTTTGGGTTGTACTCTACATTTGCAATCAGTACATTTCAAGGGTTTTGGTTGTTCTGTGATACAGAATGAAACAATGCAATCAAACTGAAAATATTCCTTCCTAACCTGACAAAAACAAAGGCATTTTCTTACTTTGGTGCAAGTGTTCCTCACTTATCTTCATGTAACTAGAACCAGGATCTAGCTCTAGAATGGAAATACCAGATGACTAGGAAATCTGAATATCCCCCTTTCCATGAAGATCTCCCCAGTGGTGATCTCATAGACATGTAAAGATTGAGCTTTTTTCAAGTCCTCATGCATTATATTTCATGTAAAAAGCCCTTCACTGAAACTATAATGTGGAAAATATGCATTATTTAGGTATACCCTGACATATGTGACTGATTATGGTTATTAGCATATGCACATATTTGCAAGGAAAATGGAGCTTGGCTTCAATGGTACATGCCTTCTGATTTATTTTGTAGGTGTACTTTGATTCTTTTTAATAAAATATTTATGAAATCAGTGATGAATGAATCTCACTTCACCATTTTAAGCATTAATCCAAACAGGACACAGAAAAGCTGATAAATTTCATTTTTTAAGAGAGAATTTTTAATGGGAATCAGATTAGGCTGTGATTTTTCCAGCCTAATTATTTATTAGCATAGCTAGTCAAGATAGTCTTTCACAATCAAGATAGTCTTTCATCAGTAATGAATGGAAGCAAGAGAGGCTTTTCCATAAGCTTTTCTATGGGTTTCAAGTTTACTATAAAGTTACATTCATTTGGTGGTGGTTTCTTCAAGGCTGATACATTTGAAGGTTTATGGCTTAGCAAATCTTTTCAGTCTTATCTCAGAAGTAACTAGCAGGTATAGGCTGTTACCTTTGCTATTCATCCCTTATGACAGTGCGGGCTAGACTGATAAAAATTAAATGAGAAAGGTCTGTTTACATCCTCTATTACTACAGCTATCTGTGTTTAGGAAAACACTCCATGTGATTTGTCGGATTTCCCTTCATTTTTCCAACTCTTAAAAAAGGCTACTCGAATTGTTTTGTCTATTGGTGAATGTAGAAGGACACATTCCTCCAGGGAAAACTATTTCAGACAGATGAGAGGAGGTGAATCATTCCACTGACTACTGAGAAAGCCTGAAAAACAAGGCTGGGCAAGACATCTTAATTTTGCTAAATAAATCAGCTTGAATTCTGCTTTAGAGAGGAAAGGCAATGCCTTTTATTAGTCTAGTATTTCTAAAGCCTTGAACACAGGATGGAGGTGTCCATGTACAAAGCGAAAACTGGATATACTCAGTGTACTCAATGGTACTCCACAGTAACTCGCTCCAGAAGAAAAAGACCCCAGCCCCATCCTTGGGAATGTAGCCAGAAGTAACATTTCTATATTTGCATGTGCTGAAATGGTAGTTTCAGGAGGTGAAGTTTCTGCCACACATTTTCCCTTTTGGAGCAGAAGTCTTTTTTTCCTTCACTAACCTCCATGTGTGTTCATGGCTAAGGACAGTGCACAGGCGCCTGCCTAGATGAGACACTGAGGTTGTGTGTGGAAGCAAGTTATTTGTTGGTGCCATGGACTTTTTCTTACATTGTTAACTTTTATTTTTACTTTAGTGTGTCAGTTACTGAAATCATGAGAGAACATTTTAATCTGTCTTCTGTGCAATTTCTATTTATTTTTTCAGGGTTTGAGGACCCTAAGTTTAAGCAAATACTGGATCTATAGAAAAAAGTCACACCTCTCTTTGTCTTACAAAGTCAAACACTTGGAAACACTTTTCATCGGACCCTGAAAAAGAGAAGGCAGATCAAGGTGACAGAGAGGTAAGAAACAAGACACTGTTTTTTTTTATCTCAACACAGATCTCTTTGCTTTTTGGTCTCTGTGATTTCTCCAGGATAATTTACTTCCAAAAGACCTACACACAATGAGGGTTAGGTTTATGGGAAGAAGAGCAAAGAGATCTTTGATCTTGTTCTGTGCTAGCGTGAACAGAGGTAACACAAACCTACCTTCTCACTTGACTCAAAGGCTGAAGGAAATGGGATAGCCCTTCAGCCGCACTGTTCCACCATGCACATGCCTTTCTTTGGAATTGTTGTCTTGCACTTATGGCTGGATTGTTGTACTGAAGCCATTTCTAAGATTTTACATTTCTCTCTTTGCTGTTCAGAGTGCACACTCTTGAGCTATTTTGGCACAAGTTTGCCAAAATGATGTTGATCTTCTATTATGTTCTATTTAAAATGTAACTGAAACAACTGCATGTCTGAGAAAAAACATAATTCATAAACTTATTTGAAAAACAGGGCCAAACCAGATATTTTCTACAATCCTTGAAAAATTCTATTTTCAATCAGTCAATTATTACATTGTGATAATAGCAGTTAGCAAGTACAAAACCTTGTATTCAGTTTTGTTTTTCGTGTTTCTGAAGAAAATTAGTAAGGATGATGAAATGATATGCCACTTCCCAAGCCTAGCTAGAACAAACTGTTTGGATTAAGCTTAATGCCATGATTTATAACTCCTATACTAGCTGTTCTGTGGGGAAGTTCTAAAGGTACAATTCTGTGAAAAAACAGCAAAAATTCAATTGCCTGTGACCCTATGGGTCCAGTGCTTTGAGAGGTCATAAGTTTCAGAGCTGTTTCCTCTCAGTGCTTGCCTGTGCTGTCTGTGTGCTGATGAGACCTGCTGCTCTGCCAGAAGAAAATTCCTTTGTCTGAAGGTAGTGCTGGAATTGGAGGTCCAGCCCTAAGCCATCTGCTCGTGAATCAGCTTCTCATTTTGCTCTGTTGCTCTTTTACCTCAAGCATTATGTTAAGCCTAACACATGTTAAATGGTGACTGAGAGGTTTGTTTTAATCCTGAGTTAATTAAGTTCCCTCCAGTGACACTTCTGCTGGAGTAACTTGTTTGTTGTACTATTTGTCTGCTGGCTAAAGGAGTGCTGCTATTCAATCCCCTCCCTGCCTCAGTGAGGTAAGGACTTGAATGCGTTTAAACTCAAGGCAAGCCTGAAAATGTTGAGAGAAAAGGAAAATAGTTTGAAGAACGCCAGTCCTCAGTAATATCCCTGTGGTATGGGAGAATCTACCTGCCATTTAGTATGTCAGCCACCTGGTCCCACACTGTGGCAAGGGGTTGCCCTCGCAACACTTGACCTGGCTGCTACCTGAGACATTGTGATAAAAAGATGCTTTGCAAAAAACTATGAAGAAACCACCACCACAAAACATGGAAAAGTGGTGCTGTTTTGTAACTCTTTTAAAAATTCCAGAGGAATGTGAGTTAAACAACACAGAGCAAAATTACACATCTACTGAGTTCTGATAAAATATGCCAATACAGAGAGGAAAGGTACAATCACATGGCTACAAATCAGAATCTTGCGGGAAAAATCAATCTTTGGAAGCCTGTTGATTATTTTTTTTTATTATTATTATCAATGGTAACTTTTGCTCCTTTTTTTTATTGCTATGACATGTGAACAGTTTTTTAGCAGTTTCCCTGATTGTAGATTGCTATTTATAAGGAATGTAAAAAAAACCTCAAACAAACAATGGTTTATATATATAACTTGGGTTTGTGCATACAAGGAGAAATGAAGAAAAACCCTCCTATAACGACAGAAGAATCACTCAAGTCAAATTCAAAGACAATTCAGACAATTCGAATATTTTAATTTAATGCAAGGATGAAAACTCAGTGTATTAAGAAAGAGTAATTAAAATGTCCTGCATTTCATTACTCCTGAACACGTGGCAGACCATGACTAAAATTTTGATGATAGCTCCTTGAAATTACTCTTTTCTTTCCGTATTATACCTTTTGCTACAGTAGGTACTAATAAAGTTTATGTCATGCAAATGCATTTTGAAAAATAAATAAGCCAACCTTAATTACACTTAATACTGTATTTTTTTACCATTTTAACCAGTAGCCTGAGATGCCTTTGTTATGTTGTATACCAGCTTGTCCATATCACACAACCCATAATTATAGCTTTCAGTTGCTGTGAAATATGTGGTAAAATCTTATGTTTCTATAATTTATTTCTCTCCCGCTTCCAAAGCACACACCTCTAATTATATCTGCCAGTCCATAATTGTAAGAATATAAAAATTCCTGAATGATGCAAAGATTTTCGTGGCAGCATATGAATAAATATTACAGAACAATGCAATATGGGAAACAAATGCATTGGTAACGCCTCTATGTGTGCAGTTTGACATTTTCTTTAAAATCAGAGACTACTGGGCTTTGTTTTTAACTTGATAATTTAATTATAGAAAAGAAAGTTACAGATTCAGAAAAAAGATGAATTTGATGCAAGAATTTTTTCTCTGTTTTTTCTTTTGTTTGAATGGACTTTATTGACCCATGCTGACTACTACCTTCTTGTCCTTATGTTCAGAAATGGCTTTTGAAGGGAATGGATGGATTTGCAGTGTGGATAATGAAGGAAGCAGGACTAAATTCATGACCTCTGATTTGTCATGTGTTCCTGACGTAATTCATGTCTTTAGTGTGATTTCAGAAGGACTTTTAAGAAATGTGGGTGTAAAGGTGGCTTTCTTACTTCTGTGTCATAAATGAGGCTGGGAGATAGATTCTGTGGTTATACTATGTAAAATAGCCAAGCTTCTAGATTCAACTTTCAGCAAGAAAACCATTGTTTGTAAGAAGTTCTAGGTGTACTTCATACACCTATGGAATCAGAGAGGTTTTTTCCTTCCTTTTTCTTTACTTCATGGCAGAGGTTATAGGTCGCTTAATTTGAACCTGTTGAAATACTCATTTGAAGCACAAGCTGAAGGCTTGACCTTGGATCTGTGAAATGGCTAGTCAGAGGGATGGAATTTCTGTTGTAACATACAGAATCACTGAATGTTAGGGACATTTGTGACAGGTATGAACTGTCAGAAAAATATTTTGTCTATGGACTGGGTGGATCATATATTTTCTTTCTTGGGGATTTGCCTGTTAAAATAGAAATGGTTTGCAAAGCACAAAATTTAAATCCACTCTCCTCCCACCAGCAAAATTAGAAACATTCTTTGATAAATCTCTAAGTAATTCAATGACACTTAAAAAGCAGTCTTGCAGGGCAGTGAATTGTTTAAAAAGTAAAGTATGGATAAAATAACCATTTAATTTGATAAATCACCAACACAAATATTAGCTAATTTTCAACTGGTTATTCTAATGAGATCCAGGCTTTTAAAAGTAAGGAAAGAACAAATAACAATATTAATGTAGGGTAGCACTCTTGTTCAATTACTGAAGAAAAGACATTTCATAGGATAAAAAGCGAGGCATTATTTGCTTTTTTTCCCTATAGTTACTTTAATTTGCCTTTGGTGTTACTTTTTCTATTTATTTTTAGAGCCATTAGAATTTACGCTTTTTTATTGAAATCTAAAATGAAAGAAAAAATGTATTATCACCCAATTTTCAGGCAAACCTTCATCTGTTTTTATGCTGTGAGCCACATTTACACATTTTGCTATGAGCCCCAGGTATCTGCAGACTTAGCAAAGACCTTGGATTAAAACGTCAAGTAATACATGTATTTCACCCTCTGAAATGGTAAGAATATACATGAATGGGTGCAGAAAACCTGACTGATAATTTGACAAAGACAGCAAAGCTGGATTTAGATGGGTCATCTTTTATGCTCTTTAGTTTTAGTACAATAAAGTGCTTTGGGGAAGAAATAAACATTTCATAAAATTGTATCAGTTTCAGTGGAATCCCCATGTGGATGGTTCCCCTGAGATCCAAAGGAAAAAGAAAGAGGTAAGAAATCAATGAATCATCTTCTAAATTTATTTTTATAAAGTGGCTTAAAGTATCAGAACTGCAAACTTTTGCTTTCATACTTAACTTTAATTACATTTCACCTAGGACATTGAAGTCATATGTCTCACAACACAAAATTTAAGCACCTCAATATGGTGTTGGAAGGAATAATTTAGAAAGGGGACAGAACTCCAAGTAACTATTCCTGTGAATTTTCACAAGTGTTTGAGAATAATTCTCATTTTTGCAGAACATGTGAAATGATGTTTAGGCATGAAAAGCTTGAAGAAGCACTGTAGTTTGTAAAGCAATATAGTAAAAAAATCCTGGAAATGATTCCCCACCCCTCACAAAAATGCTTCATGTAAACCAAAGCACCAAGAGAGGGCATTACCCCAAAGCAGGATAATATTTGTAATTTAATTTACTCTTCTATTTCTGCTTATGCTATAGCCTGGAGAAAAGAGCAAGTCTCCCTGAAAAAAAAAATCATTCTGCTTATTAATTGCTAAAGCTTGTATGTATTCACTAACAATATTAATGAGAAAAGTTCTTATAACCAATTCATTGCTCTTTTGTAGAGATTTGAAGCAACATTTTGAGAAAATGTGCTTCTGGTGAGCTTGCATTGGTTTATAAAAGCCGCCCCAATTCTTCTTCCAGAAAACCTTTGAAGCACAGTATTTAAAGAAAGAGCATATTTTGAGAAAACGCTTATAAAAATAATAGAATTCAATTATCATTTTACAAGATATTGTAAATAATTATATGTATAATTATATTATATTGTAAATAAATTATATGTATAATTTTCTTAATTTTCTATGTCTAAATATGATCTATATCTTTTTCAAGCCTTGTTGCTGGTCAGGAGGAAAAGGTCGTTTTTTTAGTCTTTAAAAAAAAAGATTTTGAATTATGAGATGCTTTAGTCATCATAGAAGTGTTTCTAACCATGGGTTTATGGGTAGCTGGGTGTCATTGTTCCCCTAGTTTCCTCACCAGTCGGGGGATATAAATAAGGACTGTTCGTCTTAAAAGGATAAATGTCCTGTGAGTTACTTCCAGCAGAGAAAGAGGAAGCCTGCAATGCTAACTAAAACTACTTGTTAGTTGCTAAAAATTTTTAGTCAGATAATCCACACTGGCAGTGTGGTAGAAGTGTGTCTAAGTGTGTGTTAGAAAACAACGGCAACAGCAAATTCTTCATTTCCATCAATGTCAGAAACAAAAAAAGACCTTGTTAGACTGGAAGGACTAGAAGGAAAAGACTAGAAGGAAAAGGAACTTATGCTATAATTTTTAGCTAGTATGTCTTTCCTGATGCTCAAAGAGAAAAATTATGGGGTTTATTTCCTTTGATATTACAACTGAAATGTACAGGCCCAAAAGCAGTGGACGCTATACACTGCGGACAAGTAAAGTGAACTCATGCTGGTCAAAGTTCTCTGAACTTCTAACTCTAATGGGAATCCATAAGGCAATTAGGGTTTCTTAACCTCTTTGAAGCCAAGTTATACCAGTTACGTGATGGCAAAAAATACGAGTACAAGGCTATTGAAAGACATAGTATGAAATACTAGAAAATCAGTTGTTTTGAAAGGAATGAAAACCCTCTTGCCTAGTTTTTAAACCAGTTCTTGAAAGTTGAGAAAATGATGGTACTGTCATTTTACCATCCGGAAAATAGAGTGGAGTAGAAGTCACTCATTGCTTAGTTAAAATAATGGAAGGAATTAAAAAAAATCATGCTTTTAAACTCTCTGCAAACAAAGTCTAAGTCTTTCTGCAACATGGAGTAATTTGCAAACACAAACTGTTAAACATAAACTTTGCATAATCTTGAATTATTGGAAAAATACAACTCTGAGGCTGGTTGTTCATGCTAATTGTTAGCTTTTTTTTACTATCAGTCCTCTGAAAATCTGAGATGCGCTGCAATGAAGTGGTGTCCTTTTCATATGGACTGAGGAATACCAAAAGTCAAAGTATTGCACTGGAATCTTGTGTTATTCTCCAGTTAAGCCCTTTGTGGGGTGTTTATTGCAGATATTTGTATTGGATACTTCAGGCAATGTTCTCTTTCCTTCCATCTGTGAATCGCAGATGTTGCCTATTTTGCTTTTCAATGTACCATTCTGCTTTTGGGAAATAAGAGTACAGAGCATTTCTGGCTTTATGAGAGAGAGCAGTTTTCCAGTAAGTGAACAGCACATTGGAAAAAAACAGTATTTCACTTTCTCAATGGGTAAGCAGCAAGGTCTTTCCAAAATTATAGCTTAAATTCACAGAATGTCTTTAAGTTTGCAGAGTGGCTGCTTGCCCTAAGCCATGTTGAGGTAATGCCAAATGCCAGAGTACTTTTATGCTTTGACATAAAGTTCATATTCAACAGGCTGCTGCTCTTTATTTCCATATTTACTTCCAGTTAAATGAACAGAAAGATGGTCTGAAATAAGTTCGGGACCTCAACAATTTGAACATGTCTGAAAAATTGCATTGATCATATGTAATGGATTTGTTCACACGTTCTTACAACTGTAGAAATGTATTTTGGATATCACCTTCTGGTTAGGTGGAAAACTTGAGCTAAAACATTTGATTTTGGGTAGAACATATTGTAGTTGAAGATACCATTTAATAGAATTGTTAAAAGTCCTTGATGCATGTCTCCTGCCAGACTGGCTTAGACAGCTGTTAAAGGGTTTGCCCAGTGCCTATGGAAATGAGTGGAAATAATCTCACTGATTTCAGTAAGTTTTGCTGGTTGACTTCATCACCCTGTTATTCAGTATCTGCTCACTTCTGCTCCAGGAACTTCCTCACCTTGCCGCATCTTTTAACTTTTCTCTATCGCTGCAACAAAGAAAAAAGAAGGGAGTGTTGAAACAGGGTGGTGAGCTAGGAACGGAAATGAATCATTCAGTGGCCTGGTATTCTGCTGTGGAAATGCATTGTGATTGAACACAGTGGAATAATTTGAGTAAGTGGCTATGCCCATGGAAAAGCAATACAGTGGGTCTTTTTTAGCACTTAGGAAAGGTTTTCAAAACAAGCTACTCTGGATTTTTGGCAGTTCAATAAGATTTTGCCATAAACTTTATTTACATTTTCTCTGCAGTGAATGGAGAGCCTGGAAATAGCCTTTCTTATTGCCAAAAATATGTGTGTTTTTGTATGTAGATGCAGTAGACTGAACAACATGTACATTAAAGATTAAATTTAATTCCTGATGAAAACCTAGCTGTATTTTCCTGTGATCTCTTGGACCTTACTCGGTGAGGCTTTTTAATGATTTCCATAGTAATCACACTTCCAGCATTGTAAAAGAGAGTACACTGTACCATAAACAAGGCTTTATCACAGGTTGAGGAAAAACAGCTGTGATTTTCTGGTTCTTGATTAGATAATCTTGAGAATAACCTGACTGGAAAAGGGAAGGAAAATGCTCTGGAGGAGTAGAAGGGATCACAGAATAGTTTCAGTTGGAAGGGACCTTCAAAGTTCATCTCTTCCAAGCCCTCTGCAATGAGCAGAGATATCTTCAACTGCAATAAGCAGAGGTTGCTCGGAGCCCCAATCCAAGCTGACCTTGCCTATTTCCAGGGCCATCTGCCACTGCTCTGGGCAACCTCTCTCAGTGTTTTACCACTCTCATAGCAAAAAAACCCTTACTTCCTATATCTAACCTGAATAAATCCTCTTTCAGTTTAAAACCATTGCCCCTTTTCCTACCACTACATGCTCTTGTCAAAAGACCCTCTCCATCTCTTTCTTAGGCTCCCCTAAGGTACTGAAAGTCTGACATACGAGTTTTATACATCAGAAGACAGTAACCCATAGTTTATAATTGTATACTTGGCCAAAGAAGGGAACAAGATAAATCACAATGGTAAAAACTATAATTTCACTAGGACCATAAAAGAATTTTTAGAAAAAGTTTGCCTAAAACTCAGCTGAATAATAAATCCTTTTCCATATGGATGCTGGAAAGAGGTTTGACAATGGCTGGCTCAAGGAGACAACCATCAAAGGGAAGTGTTACGTTATGTGAAGGGAATTTGCTTAAAAATCTCTGATTATTAATCTATTCATGGAGTGCTAATTGTGTGGGCCTAATTCCAATATTTTTCAGCTTTAAAGCAGACTTCAAAGAACTTCTTGTGTGGAGCTAATAAAAAAATTTGAGATTTCTACATAGACTACAATGGGCATTATTTTGCATAATTACTCTGCTGGAAAAATAGCTGGTTTTGAGTTAGGACTCACTGCAATAAGCCCCTCTTTGTTAGGCCTGGACCTGCTTCTTAGTCACTTCTTCTATAGAAATGAGATTTCTTTTCAAGTATGATTAATTGGCAGCAATACTATGATTAGTTAAACATCTCCTCCAGACTCTTAAAAGTAAAACTCAGCACACCTTCAGTTAATCTGAGGATGTTGATGGAGAGGTGCTATGAAACCACTGGGATTATACATTTTCTTGGTGCATAAACCATCAAGTAGAATTACAATGCCGAGGATATTAGGAAATTGAGATATTAGGTAATTTTCTTCTGTACAGACAGATGAGTAGTTTGTCTATAGCTATTGGTGATATAGTACAAAGGTTGAGCCTTCTCTGAATTCTATTTTTATGCATGCAAAACACATGAAATAAAAAACTCGTTTGAATTGAACAAGAAAGAATTGCGCTTTTTGTTTCTTAATTCCAGAAATGCTCCATTTTGTTTTGTATACCAGCTGTTTTCAGGCTTAAAGGGAAAGAGCCCATAACTTGGTGCCGGTGCCTGGCTGAAACAACTACTTTTATTTTGTACCTCAAGACATAAAATAACAAATAGCTAAGGATAAAACATTGTGGTCTTCTGTGTTATGGACAGTTCCATGGGGAAATTACATCTGAAAACAAAAGAGAAAACCCCTACCCTGAAACATATATCAGTCCTCTTCTATCCCTTCCCCATATTTGACTAACAGGACAGTGATAGTATCTAGAAATCATCTGTTTCCACCTTTTTCCCACCTGCTTTTCAATCTGATGCAGCAATGTACTTCAGAGTAGGAAAATCTGTCTATCAAAGAGAACCCAAAATAATTTTGTAAACCAGGTGAGTGTTGTAAGTATTGAAGCAAAAAGACTGTGAGAAAATGCTTCACTATCCATGGTGGGATTTAAAGTTGATTATAAGGGTTACTAATTTAGCTGTCTGTGCTTTGATGACATGGATATACTTGAAGTGCCATCCCACTAAGTGCCATCCCATATTTCTACACTTTTGGCCAAGTGTAAAAATATGATTATTTCAGTTATCTCAGATTCACGTTTGGAAGGTTTTGCTGTTTTTTCCTGGGATATAGTTAATTTCCTTTACGGTAGCTGGGATGGAGTTGTGCTATGGATTTGTTCTGAAAATAGTGTTGAAAACATGAGGATGTTTTAATTATTACTGAACAGGGCTTACACCTTGTCAAGGCCTTTTCTGCCTCTCACTCACCCCATCAGCGAGTGGGCTGGGGTGCACCAGAAGCTGGGGTGGGACACAGCTTGGACTGCTGATCCCAACCAACCAAAGATATCCTGTATTTTATGGCATCATGCTCAGTGGATAAAGCTGTGGGAAGAGGAAGGGAGTGTTTGGAATGATGGAATTTTTTTTCCCACATGCCTATTACATGTGATGGGGCCCTGCTTTCCTGGAGATGGCTGAACACCTGTGTGCCCATGGCAAGTGGTGAATTAACTCCTCGTCTTGCTTTGCTTGTGTGCACGGCTTTTGCTTTGCCTATTAAACTGCCTTTATCTCAATCCATGAGTTATGCAGCTTTTACCCTTCTGATTCTCCCCCCTATTCTGCTGAGGGCAGGAGTGAGTGGCTTAGTTGAAGGCTGGGGTTAAACCATGACAAAGGTCCACTCAGGTCATGGGCACTATGGCTGACTGGAGTTACAACTAACCACAGTTTTTCTTTCCTAATCTTTCAAAAACTTTCACATTTTTCATTCCAGCATTCTATAAGCATTATAACTCTAAATATGGTTCTCATGAGACTGTCTTGTTTATATGTTTCTTATATCTTCTTATCTGGGCTTGCACAGACCTCTAATGAATTTTTCCTTTCCTCCAAAAACACAAAGCCTCAACATATGTTTGAAGGGGATAAATAATATTTACATATTTCTTTAGAAAAATACAAAGTTAATTTTATTAGCTTTGACATGGCCATTGTTTAAGAGGGATGTTATTTTTAGTTCTTCCTAGTCTCATGGACCCTGATTTATTTTCTGGTTTACTGGAATGCACCCTTGGACATAAACTATAGTAGTACGTGGAAAACCTGATCTTTTCTGAAAAGGATACATAGCTGATTCGTCTCTGGTTAATGCAATTTTCCATCAAAACTTGAAGTATGTAAAAATATGATGTTTCATATTGACAGACGATGCATTTTTCTGACCTGATTAATATATGAGGTACATCTTCCACTGAAAATAAAACCTCAAGCCTGTTAATGTAGATGAAAGCATGGTAATGACCCATTTTTAACTCAAGACATAAATAAACATGTTAATGTTTTTTCCATTCCTTTATCATGTAGTTTTTTCTATTATTTTAAGGTGAGGACTATCCTTCTTTACATCAGCAGCTGATAAAAGTGGTCATGTCAAAGGAATGTAGAGGTAGGAGCATTTATTTGCCTAAAGACACAAAGCTGATACCAAGGCAAGGAAGTATCAGGTCTGAAAGCAAAGATAGAAAATTGCTGAAGAGAAAGCCTCTATCAAATGGCAATTGTATACTTAATTTAGTATCAATGCCTCTGTGCTTCACTCATGATTTTTAATAATCAATTTCTTGATGATATTGACAAGACATAAGTCCCTTTACTTCATAAATCATTGAGAAATCAGGCAGGGAGTGTTCATTTCTGCATTACACACTCTTGATATGCTTGGATAAGGGGAAAGAGCATGACCTGTCCAGAAGGCAAATCCTTCTTGGTGCCAGGTGTAGAAATTTAAAATAATTTAGAATGGAAGGGTCTGCCACAGGTCATCCATGCTCAGAAGCTTGTGGCTCTGTAAGTTTTGCCATGCAGCTGTCAGGAGAAAGAAGAACCTCACCTCAGCTCCCATCCCCATCTCTCTGTCCCCTAGAGCTCTGAAGCCACTTTTGGTATGATCACATTTGCTCTGGCAGTGTCACCAGTACCCATGCTGGTGCTCAGAGAAGGATGACCACCCAAAGGCCTCTGCACTCTTTCTCTACCATCCCACATCTGGGTTCCTAGCAAGAAACACATCTGCAGGACAGCAGGTCTAGAACCAGCTCCATTCCCTGTAGCAGGAGTCCAAAGCCACACCAAATCATGCATTCTGCTGTAGCTAGCACAGGCTTGTTTCTTAAGAAAAGCTCCAAATCATAGGGTGATTCAATATAAAATGAGATTTTCTTCAGTGCTTGCTCATCTTCTGTCCCGTTTACTGTATGAACAGCCTCCGGTATGGTGAAAAAGAGGTGTGAAAATATGCCCTTTCCATCAGGGGAACATGTCCTTTCCAAGTCAGTTAATACCCTCAATGGAATTTGAAGATGCATTTTGGGTACAACTGCTTACTATACATACAAAAGTCTTAGTGTCAGCTGCTCTTTTAAGGGTGTTTTGAAAGCTGTTGGATTTACAAGAGGAAGAACTGAGACATGCCCACATGGCATTTGACACATTTTTATGTAAGAAAAAGTCTGTACATTCAATTCGTTTTCCACATGCCAAGAACTTTGGTATCTTCACGTAAAATAACAAGGAATAAATAAAATATAAATTAGTGCAGAAGAATAAACATCTTTGTTTGCTCTCCTCTGGCCCAAAAGTTGACTTAAGTCATCTTTTCCCATTCTTTTTCCATTATAGAAGTACTACGTGTACACATGTCTCCAAATTTACTATTGACATTCATGATACTCACATATGGCAGTCATTAACTGCTGCAAAAATGTACCACAGTTGATTTAATTATTTTTCTAGAACATTATTTGAGGAATTCAGGTACAAGCACACGTTCCTAGAGACACGCTCTATACTTTGTATCACCTTCTACGGAGGAAAAATACATATTGAATTTTGGAAATAAAATTATATACCTGTCATGACTGACTAAACCACATCTGATTCATTTCTCAATGGAAACATTAAAGGCAGACTCAGTGTTTTGCAAGGAGACAGATTAAACTGTAGTCTTGCAAAGAAAATTAGTGAAATATATCAAGCTCAGAAAACTGGAGGGGTCTTAACGTTTCCTGATTTCAGAGCTAGCTGGTTCTGAACCAGATGATACAGTATGCCACCAAGAAATGTTCTTTCTTGGTGTCTTCTGACATCAACCATTACTGAATACAGGTCAAAATATGGCTTTCCTGACCCATCTCTCTCGATTGTCACCCATAAGATTCTTTTCTATCACCAATTTTAAACATCTTTGTCCACCTTTATGGGTAAAGGTCACCCAGTTTTTACATAGCTTTTGACCCAGGTCAGTTTCCCTGACTTCCACTTTTCTTCTCTTCCAATGACATCTCCCTTCCTCAGCAAGATCCTCAGGATTACTCTTGCCTGTCCTTGTCTCCTACTTGTCCATATACCTCTTTTTCTCTCTGCACCTGATCTGATCCTGGAACTGAGGAATACTCTTCAGCTGATGCCACAAGACCCTTGGCTAGACTCTAACTCCTCTCCAAACAAAAACCATGGAAAATCACAACTATGTAAACAGAAATCAACACAGTAAATACCTCCTCAAGGGCACTGGGAACTTGGCAGTATGATCAGCCATTTGGCTGGATAATATTGTGGTCTTCTGGGTAGAGGTTAATTAATACAGACCAGCAGGGTCTAGCTTATAATTTTTTCAAGTTGAATTTCTACAATGTTAAGTCAAATAATGCCTGTACTGATATGGTGTCTCATGAAGACCTTCCTTTGTCAAATTTTTGCAAAATTTGGAGGTATAAGGTGCATATTACTAAAGTGAGGTAAGGAAACTTTTAAACTTCAATTCACCTGCCTCCATCAATCTGAACATTAACTCTCTAGTGCAGTCTTGCTGTTTGGGTTCTCCATGTATTTGTCAGAGAGCAAGAAGTAACTCCATGATTAATGAGAGATATCACAATTTTCTTACCTTTTATACTTCCTTGCCATAAAGCAAGTGTCCGTACTGACTTGAACAAAACTGAGGTGCTGTCATCGTGAAGTTTAATGAAAAAATGTTCCTGGATTTTGATCTCCTCTCAATGTCATTGTCATTCTGTCAGAAGGAACATTTATGTGTGCCCATTAGACACATTTATTTGTTAATGTCACATTTTCAAAATGGCACCTTTCACAACTTTTTTCCCCACAATTTTTTTTTCTCTCTACTCCAATTAGTTCTAATAATGTATGGAAAAACACAGACAGTTCTAGAAAATAAATAATTTGACTTTTCAGTTACTGACTTTAGTATGCCTAAAATGCTACATATCTATCTCTATATACATAGATATTTCTATCTCTATATGTATCTATCCTTGAAATTTTTTCAACAAAACTACTTTTTCTGGTTATCTAAGTGGAAACAAATGTTGATAATGTCCTTGAAAATTCCTGGAAACTGGAAGAATTTTTTATCCCCTTTAGGGCTGGTAATATAGTTCTATGAGTTTATAAAATACTTTGTTAGGCCAGTTTGCACTTTGAAACTCCCACTTTGTTGCCAAAAGTTATAAAAATAGTTCCCAGTGTAGTGTCAATGATTTCATTCACAGCAGCCATGCAAGAGAACACCCGCAGCTCAAGAGGGCCACTTCGTGCAAAATGGGTCTGCAGAGAAAGTACACAGATTGACAGAGGAGTTGTGTGCTTGGAGAGGTGTGTGCTAGGTTGAGGAAAAGCTGCTCCACCCTGAACGTCAGCTGTGGTGAACATTTTACCCAAATCTGCTTTTGCCAGAAAAAAAAACAAAATCAGTCAACTAGCCTGTTATGCTAGAGAAGATTCTGCACTTCATATACAACCAAGGAGCAGCGTATTAATCAGTAGATTGTGCCACATATTAGAAAAGATGTGGTCATATCTGGAAAGTTGAATGACCTAAATGGGAATTTCTTCAAGCTTGTAAAAGCCCCTAGAGCTTAAATAATAAAAAGGAAATGGAATTCACCCTGAGTTAGGTACAGATTGTGGTTTTACTAGTATATTGCTATCAGTCATTTCACGAAGCATTTTTATGCATGACTTGTTTGTGTCTCCTCAGTTGCTTTGTCTATTTACTCTGAGTATCACTAATGTTATAACATGAAATATGCTTAAAACAACAGAAATCACAAATCAGCAACTTTCTAGTTTCATTTGACAAGCTGTTGCATGTTACTTCACTTTTTCACTGAAGTGTGCATGCTTTGAGTTAGCTTAAAAAAAAAATCATTACTGCTTCTCTGGGTCAGCCAAGAAGCAGAAGTCTGTGTCCGGCTTTCCTGAGGGTACTGCTATTTATCTTAGAGATTTACAAACGTGTCCAAAAAATCCCCTTTTTTACAGCACTCCTCAAAACATGCCTGTCAAAACTTTGATTTAGATTTCATTTTCAAAGTTAGTCTAAAAGCAAACTTAATAATGGCAGAAAAGTACAACTGCAGGTTTTCCACTGTTCCGGAAAAACAGATTTTGTTTGCTTTAAGAGGCTGCACATGTACACATGAGAAAGGAGTCAGGACTTTCACAGGCAACAAGAACATAACCAAAACTACAGAGGAGGTAGAGCACCACGTGTCCTCGAGAGGTGTCTGTGCTCCACCTTTAGTGTCACAGCCCTTTCTGGAGAGAGGCTGTGTATTCTTTCAAAGCCTCAGCACCCATCCTTGCAGTGACCATGGTCATAGTCATACTACCTCATGGAGCAAAATGGCATGCTGGAATAGGATTTATGGAGCAGCTCAGCTCATATTTTGTCCTTGCTGCTTCCCAAAATATTCAAACTTTAATTTTTATTTTTTTTCTGCAAGCACACAGAGATTTGTCAGTCATTTACAGTAAATCTTCGGCTTTTTTAAGGCACGTCCTGCCCTCACCTCCACACTTGTCTCCTCTGAGGCCTCAGTGGGCTCATGAAGGGACTTAATTGCATACACTGCAGGTTGGACTTAGCATAGATTGTAAAACCAGATGCTATAGAAATACATGGTAGGGGACATATTTCCTAAATAAGCAGGCCTTCTGCTTACCTTACACTTTTGCCTTAGACAATAAGACTAATGCGGACACTTAAGAGTGAAACATTTTGATGCTTGTCCCAAAGAAGAGTAGGAACAGCATGAAGGAAGCAGAGGTATTATTTGTAATATTCTTTCTTATGTTATGTGCTCACAGGAAATGTAGGGCGACTGAAACAGAAGGAAAAGAAATATCCAAAAATATGATGTGGTTGAAATTAGTCATATTCAGCAATTCTCTCATACTGTGGAAGGTATTTTGCAGATTTCAGTGGTCACACTCTCAAGGGCTGATGATAATAGAGGAGCAAGGAGAAAGAGGGGGATACACCACTAATGTAGCAAACACAGAGATGAAGTGGGCCAAGACAAGCTAAACAGATTTTTTTTCTACCCTTCTGGTTATATAGGAGAGATTTTTGTTTCAACAGTAACAGGAAAACAGTAAATTATTAAATGATGGACTGAAGTTGTGTAGCCTCACTCTTCCATTTACTTGCTTGATTAATGGTTTTGAAGTACTTAAAAAATCCCTGGAACCCTGTCCCATACATGTGTGCACTGTAGAGCCTAAATAGGCACCTGTGTAGCCTGTATATCCCGGCTGCTACTGATTATCTAAGAATCTGTTGCTGAGAGTGAACATTAGATCTGATTATAATAACAACCCTTTTGTTCTGATTTTTTAGCAAAATATGTATAATAACAGGAGCAAAAATAGGCAGCAGTGAGGATTGCCAGCAGATTCATGCGGTGGGAGGACCTGCTTAGAAGTTGCTCATTTGTGTTTTATAAGTTATTTGCAAAGCTTTGTGTGCTATTTGTGCTATATGCTGGGTGTAGTGGTGGTTACCGGGTTTGGGTTTTTTTTAATTGACTTTACAGAGGCTGTGTTTCCATATGTATTTCTTTGGTGACCATACCTGGTTAAGCAATATCTTCCACCCTCTGCCACGCTCTGCACAACCTCAGAATAAAATGTTTCTAGGGCAGTTTTCTAAAGTGGATTGAGAAGATGATCCAGCTGAAGACAAAACAGTTTTTCTTCCCAGCTAAATACATTCTTCCTTCCAGTGAAAATTACAGTTCACTAACCAGCTCTGCTTATGTAGCCCTGAGTGACGTGCAAAGAAGAAATGTGCTACACAGGCAAAACCAGCTCAAGCTGTCTAAGGTCATAAATGCATAGCGTAGCCTCAAGAGGGTTTCACCCCTTTTCCCTTGCCCATTCCTTACTCCTCCAGTGCATTGGCACTGAAGTTAGGCAGATTGGGTGACAAGTGGGCTCAGGAAGCTGGAAACCATCCAAAAAAGTAATGGGCAGTTTCTGATTTGGCTTCCCTGAGTTGTGAAGTACGTGCCAGCGTAGTTTCATTGTAGGACAGACTACATTTAACACTTAGTGTTAAACTTTGACATCTATGAGTTTTTATACTCAAAGCTTATACATCCATCACCTTCTATCTCTCTTTCTTGTCTGAATAAGGCTACAAAATATTAATCCCCAAGTTGTAGGATTTATGTGGTTTTGAACCTGTCCTAAATTATGCATAATATATCCTGAAATTCCCCACAGACTAGGAAATTTTCTTTCTTTGACGAATGAAGTAATCTTGGTTTCAGGAAAAAATAAGAGGATATTAGAGATGACAGAGTTGTATTGATATTGCCTGTGGCCTCTTCCCCACAGAAATGCAGAAATACTGAAGACAAAAATCTGACTGGACCCATACATGTTCTTTAGTCAAGAAACCAAGTAGTTACTGTGTGCTGTGATGTCATAAATAAGATACTGATGGTGATGAACCAATAATAACCCACCTCATGGACATGGATAACTTTCTTGGTATTAAAAAAAAAAAAAAAAAAGAAGAAAAAAAAGGGCAGCACGTGTTTCTTTTTCTAAGGAAAATCAATACCCTGTATTTCTAGTGTTCAGCCTGTGTCATAACTTAAAGCCATTAAATGTTGTATTTGTTACAGTAATGTTAAAGTATTTTATTCTTTCTGTCTTCAAATAAACCATATACGTATTTCAGCAGTTATTATTCTTTCTCCTCTCTCAATTGTAGTTCTGCAACATTTCCGTAAGGCCATTTTTTTCAGATCACTTACTTGCTCTCTTCTAAACATTTGCAATTACCTTCCACAATTAATTTACGTGTTTCATGCAATCTTCCACTCTCAATTATGTTTTATCTCAAATCTAACATTCTTTCTGCTTTGAATAGAATGATTCCTTAACATGTCTTTTTCAGACTGTACCTCTGTTCATATATACATGATTTTTTCTTGTAACAACATGGGTACTTAGTTTTGATAGTTGAATCCTATCTCTTCTTATGCTTTTTTGAATTAATATAAACATGTTTTTTCCCCCCAATATTAATTTCATGTGTCTGAGTCTTCTTTTCCAAAGTGCATTTATTCCAAAGTGCATTTATTCCAAAGTGCATTTGTGGAATTTCAGTTTAAATTTTCTGAGCACGTTGCCAGTTTGTGAACAATATTTCAAATTCTGTCTCTGTTTTCTGCAATACTGGTAGTATTGCCTATGTGTAGTTAATGTTCCTGAATTCAGCAAACACTTTCCCTGTTTTACAATCACTGCAAATAACAAAAGAAAAAAAAACAAACAAAGAATGGTATCATAAAAAGACAGAATGGCCATCTACATTTAATGATTCACTGCTTAGATAGTGTTATTGCACTTATAAAAAAATTATTAATTAGTCTGGAGACTTGTATTTTCATGAGGAGTGATACATAAATGGAAAACATAAGCACATCCTTTGCATGTAGTATCTTAATACTGCCTTAGAAAAATGCTCTGTAAGGCCTGGTGGGACAACACATTCATCTTCTGGTCCATGGCATATCCAGCGACTTGTCAGCACAGATCTCCCACATAGAGTAGGAGTGGCTTTAAGCCATGCATTTTATTTGTTTGTTTTGGCAATTAAAATATCATCTGCACATCAAAGACACTTTCTTACTGTTTCAAATTTCCAAACTTTGATGTGTTGGTAGATATTTAGAGCCAAACCAAAAACGGTCCTGCTTCTAAAGACTGCATAACACAAAGTCTATGCCAGTAAATTATTCTTTGGAATAATGTGGTTTTAGGTTGTGTTTACTTTTGAGAGTCTGATCTGCTGGGATGTGATCTCCTCATATACCTCATGAGAGTTCAGCTTTGTTCAACACATGATAGGATGTTAATCTCCGTCAAAATGTGTACTCAAAGCTCTTAGTCAGGCAGTAACAGAAGACATGTGTCATGATTTTGCCAGCCCAGCAGCAAGTACAAATAAAAGTATTCTCGTGGTCTTGGGAGAAACTTGTCACAGGGGTAAGGATAAACGTAAATTGTAAAGACTGGCAACCCAAACAAAAGAAGTCATGTTCCTGCCTGAGTTAGAGATGGTTCTAAGATGCTACAGAAATGGGTGCCTGGACATGCCTGGATACTCCATGGCAAACCCAGAAGACGGTGAATCTGATTCTCAGGTCGAGGCTCTGCTCTCCCTCTTGTCTCTCACTCTTTATTCCACTGATATTTTCAGAAGCAGCTAAGACTATGTGTGATTTCCAATGGGATTTTAAAATGCCATCACTTCCCTATTACAAGGACCTTTCTCCAGCTAAAAATTCAAGCTGTTGCAGGAAGTGGGGCCCTGTCTCACTCTTTCTCAGCTGTATGTACTACAGGATGTATATAACAGCTTCTTGCCATCACCCTGCAAGCACAGACAGGGCTCACTCTGCTCGGAGTTCAGAAAGTCTGAGCCATATTCCTGCAGATTTTTGGTCACAAGTCTTACTTTCATAAATCCATGAAATTAATTTAAATTATTTTAAACATATTAATTCTGTGTTATTAAATAAATGAAAAAAGGGACATCTCTTCCCCAAACTGACTTTAGGGAAGAAAGCTGAAGTGGAAAAAACAAAGCTTTACTTTTTTCAGACCGCTCTCTTACATTTTCCTCTAATACAAATGAAAAAGAATTGCACAAAAAGTCAAATATCACCTTTCTTAGAGAAAGAGACATGATTGGAAATGTTCTTTCCTTCTTAGAAATGGGAGGAAAAATTAAATAGGACTTAATGAAAAAACGCAATTTAAAAGTTGCCTTAGTTAGACACATAACACTAACCATTGTCTGCGGTAATTTTTTTTAATGATACCATCAGAAAAGCTTTGCTATCTGTTAAATTAATTACAATGAAACAACTATGAGTCTTAAACCAACATTTTACATATCTTTCATTTGAACATAGATGCACACTAAATGAATGCTATTCATTTTAGCCGTAAAATGTTTTCCCAGGTGTGTTGGTCAAGCAGCAGTGCCAAAAGACATCCTGTGGGGAAAAATTAGAGTAGGCATGTCTCCTGACATTTTTTAAACCTCAAAATTCCCCTTAAAGGAAATACAGGTATAGATGGTAGTGAGCATCCTATAATAATGAAATTACATCAATGGAACATAAGTCATTGTCTTAAAATAAAGAGTTACTGGTTACATTTGTCTGTTTTTCAATTTTTCAGTTGAAGCCAAATTTTACCACAACATTATTATTTGTCTAAAGTAGAAAGAAAGAAAGGTCTGTTTCATGTCTGTAATGGGTTTAAATTTGCTTATGTGTCTGAAAAAACTTTGCTTAAGCAGCTATGTACCCATATTTCTTAAAGAAAAGGAAATCCATTAATTGAAGACACATTTCACTACTGCATTTAACTTGAAGTCTAGCTTATAAGTGAATGAACGAAATAATTTTTCCTGTATTATTCAAACTTTACCCTGAGCTGTAGCCAGGATATTTGCTCTCAGTTAGGAGTAAGCGTTGTCAGTTCAACTGCCTCCTATGACTTCTTAAACTGTGTGCTGGTGTCTTATGGCAAATGTAGAGTAGCAAGCAGGTCACAGCTGAAAGCAAGTAGTCTAACCTCATCGGTGGATAGTTACCCACACCTTCTGACAATAAGGATTCAAACTAAAACTGAAGGCAGGAAATCCCCTGTGATTTAGGATTTATCAAATGACAGGTGGCTGAATTTGGAAAGCTCTAGTTCTTAAAGCTTGAACTTATTAGTCATTAGCTTTACTTTCCTGTGTACCATCATTCTTTGACAAACCACCCAGGTTAGTACTGAACTAAGGTATGCCACTATATTAGAGTTTTGATTTGGTTTGGGTAATTTCACAAGATTGGTTGAAGAAAAAAGTATTTGTATAAGGTAGTTGTGAGTTTATCCAACTTCAGTTGAGCCTTAGGTTTAATTCAGTGGAGAATTAGCTCCATGACATACCATGGCTCTGGATTTTAAAACTTCTCACCTAGAAGAGTGCTGCCACTTGAACTGGTAAAGCTAATGTTCTTAATTTTAGATGAGCACTGAGCAAGGAGGAAATCTGGCAAGAAAATCTAACTGGACAGTTAACCTTGCCAAAAAGTGTATCAGGGGAAAGGAGAGGATTTACAAGAAATGTAGGTATGAGTCTTTGAAGTCTGGATATCATAGAATAAATTGAGAAGTACAAAAATATAATCGCCAATTAAACTTTACAAAATGTTAAAATACAGTCCTGGTGATCACCTTACCATAAAAATGATTGACCACTTCTCCTGACACAACAGTGATAGGCAGACAAGTAACTCAGTAGTAACCACCAGATTAGTTGAATATTTGACTCAGTTTTCGAGATGAAGTATAACATTGACTGGGAGGACACCTTTGGGGAGAGAAAAACAAAAGTGTGACAGGCATGGTAAGCGATGGGAAAAGGCTGTTCTGAAACCCACCCCATTCATCTCCTTGGTGAATGTCAGCTCCAGGATTTGCAGTGAAGGTTCAGATTAATTTCTGTCTGGCTGCAGGTACATATAGCAGATATAGGGAGAGAGCACCATATTAGATTTAAAAGAGGTAGTAATGCTTATAAATAGAAAGGAAAGGAAAAGATCCAGGCAGTTGCCTTTGCTGTCATGGGTTATTTTTTCGCAGCAGCATGAAAAGATTTAGGAAACATCTTGAATGGGAGAGTAATTAAAACATGAATGTTAGAGGGGAGTGTCATAAAGAGCAATGCACATTTACCAATGTTGTATGTGCTGGACTAATCTGAGAACTTTCTCTGGTATAAGAGCTTATTTTCTAGAAATAAACTCTTATAGAAAATGTAATAGATTTTATCTTTCTGGATTTCTTCAACACATTAGATAGGGTGTTTCTTGAAAAATTATTAGTTAGTTGGAAATGATGTGGATAAGCTCAGAAATTTTGAAGTAGGTGATGAGCTGGCTGAAGAAAAGATAAGCACATAGCATTTTGAGATTTCAAGGCCACTTTCTTATGGCTCTTTCACTGTTTCCATTGGCAAACAAATGTTAGAACACTTATGTGAAAGGGACATAGTCCTTGTGAAATAATTAATTCGGAGGATGTTGAAACTGCAACATCTATCTGGAAAGAAACCATGGCTAAAATGAAAGTTCACATGCACCTAAACCAGTAACAAGAATTCCTAATGTGGGAGTTTGAAAGTTACCAGAGTAAAGTAAAGGGTTCAAATGTGCAATGAGGCACCAACAACTTCTGACTTAGTCAGCAGTGTTAATGTCATGCACTGTGAAGCACTAGGAAGGTCACATTTCATGTCCTGTGGTCATGTCTGGCTAATGTCTTCAAAAGCAAATGAGGTTAAATTACAACAGTTTAGCAAAGGCCCATTAGTGGTACTGGGGGCATAGACAGCCTGTGCAGGGAGCAGACAAAATAACTTGGCTTACACGGGAGAATGAAGGAAGGAATGGGATAGAGTTGTTCTTCACACAAACTGTGTGTAAGAGGATGTGAGGATGGTCTGGCTATGAATTGAGACAGGCTGGGTAACAGAAGAGTTTTTGCTTCCAGAAGGAGAAGGTTCTGTGACAGCCTTCTAACACAAATAAAAGGGGACAATAACTGTCTGCTTGCAAGGTGACACTTGACAGATTCCTGAAAGGTCCTGAGCAACACCACTCTGTGATGCTCCACGAGGCTGAATTCAGCCTCAATTTACAGCATTTCCCTGTGCCTTCTGACACAGAAACATCCTCAGATTTTGCTGCAGATTTGCAATAATCTGTGGTATCAAAGTTTAAAAACCATTTCTATTAACTGGAGTCATCCACTAGTGAGAAAATGGAATTTCTAAAATCCTTTTCAGCATTTTGCTAAATCTTTTCCTGAATAATCATTTTCATATTTTTTCCCTAAGGCTCTTAAAAAAAACAGTACTGAAACAGGCCTGATAATAATTAGGGAATTAGCAGACTGTTACCTGAGGAGCTGCAGGCTTGTACAAAACTATGGAAATGTTTATAAGTTAATGTTGGGTTTGAGAAGATATATTTTTGAATTTTGAATTAAAAAAGAGATGTGAAGAAGACAGTGTTTTTTAAAAATACTTAGAAGACAGCTTCTGAACAGAAAAGGGGGCTAAAAGTAATCACAGTTATTCAAGTGAATTGGAGCTGCTCTAATATTTTCTTTATAAAACAGTGTTTGAATAATCTTTGAAGTCAATATCAATATAAGGCATTGATAGATTTTAATTCTTTGTAGGAAAGATAGAAACATAATACTGCTTTTGAAATCTCACATTTAACTTACCCAGACAGTGCTGCAAATACTAAATGACAATTCATGTTCACTTTCTAAATTCAAAACTATGAAATTATAAATTTTTAAACTTTTCCCCCAACATTTATGCATCCACAGTTTTTCAGATCCAGTGTACGAATGTCCTGAGCAAAGTATTTCTCTGAACTTTCAGTCTATGAGGTGCTATGAATATTGCTTTCCTCATTGCTAAAAAGAACATTATGGAAGTGAAGGAATTTTCACTTCAGCCTGTGGAAAAATGTCTGGTTTTGACGTTTCAAGAACATTCATTAAAACACAAAACGCTCTGTTTTTTTTTTTTTTAAACATCCACAGATTGTATCAAAATTTGTTGAATAAGCATTGCCACTGTAATGTGCAAATAACACTGCTGAGGCACTGCAGGGACACACGTGCTTGTCATACTCTGCTATTACAATGCTTCCTATAGGGCTTTTGGCTTAGGTCACCCCAAGTTACCCAGGTAATCCAAAACCTGTGGTTTGAGGAACAGCGTGGGTCTAGTCACTTTTCCAGTTTGGGACAACCTTAACAATCCGTTCAGTTGTGATTCCATACCACTGGAGTAGTATCAATGCCAGGGACTGCTGATCATTTACTGCTCTGCAAGTAGCAATTTTAATTTTTTATTGCTCTGTCAGCTAAAAGGCCTTTACAATTTCAATAGAATAAAGTTCCAACTCCCATTTTCTGTAAGCAGGTGGGGTGTCTTTTCCTCTGAATTCTGAGAAAACAAAGAATAAAATAAAGTCTTTAAATTAGCACCCAAGTACACAGTTAGAACCCCAGCCATGTCAACTGCATAATGTTGCTGCAAGTTAGAGGATGCTCACTAAGTCACTGTAAATTGCACTGTCCTGCTGACTGCAATGAAAGTATTCCAGCTAATGTTATCCCAGGTTCTGGATATCTCAAAGCTTGTCATACATACACCTTTATAAACTTAATACAGGCAGTAAATATTTAATTCTAAGTCTGAAAAAGTCTTATTTTGTTTTCTTTTCTTTTGTTTGGCAGTGAATGAGACATAAACACATAAACACAGGCTGGGTGCCTGCAGGATACATTATGTCACTGCAAAGATGATGTGATCAACTGCTGGTTTTAAATAATATTCACTGAAGATTAGTCTTTGCTAGTTTTACTTAGTTTATTTCTGTGTATACTTTCTTGATTCACTGCAGTATGAGTACACATGTAGGAAGGGACTAAAATGAATCTCTTTTGGGAGCTTTTGAACTCATATCAAGACTGAAATACCTGAAGTATTCTGTTTTGCTGGAAACTGTTCTGATAGCTCACATGTGGCATGGGAACCACCTCCTCTTAGAGTCTAAAGGTACAAACTGGTAAACAGTTAATATTTGTTTATCCCGTTTTTGACACATACAGGAAAAATAAGTTATTTAGGTATTTTCTTCTTTTTGGAATTTTACTCTTTGTTGAAGCAACAGTTATGATGTAGATTTTGAGGTATTTTCAAGCGTGAAAATCTATTTGGGAGCTATGGCAAACAAACCTCAGCTGTTTTCCAGGGTCTCTGTGCTAAAATCTCTGTCATCTGGTGTTTTGCCAGTTGCTTCAATGAGCCCAGAATCAACTTTTGCCTTACCGTTCATGGAACTGGGAAGATCAGAAGCCCTAGTACAGCGAGCAAGCTGGTAGAAAGCTTAATTTAAACAATTTCAATTCCTTTTAACATGCGATGGAAAAAGTCAAAGACCTTTATTTTCATTTTTTGCCCATGTTTAGTAATGAATTGGATAAAAATTTGCAGTGTGCTTTTCAGTCCAAGAAGTCCTCAAAGTTAGGTACTGCATTGTGATCACTTTCTGCTCCTTCTCTCAGGAAATTGTGTCAGATTCTTTGAGACTTTATGAGGGAGTTACAGCTCAGACTAATGAATGTTTGAAAGAAGTCAGCCAAGAGATTCAAGTGATGGAAGAATTGTTGACAGTCATGATGCTCTCTGTGAGAAGAAGGGGAATAACTCCATACAGTTTCAGGATGGCATCTGCTGATGGCAGTTTCGTGAGAGAGCAACATTTTGTATAAAACAAAATCTACCGGGGCTGTGTCCATGATGCGCTGTTGGACTTCAGTTCTCATTGTCCATATAATCCATGGGCTAGATTAAGAATAATCTGACAAAAAAAAAACACCAATTTTTTTGGGTTTTTTTTTTGGTTTTTTTATTTGGTTTTTTTTTAAACCCAGATCATTTTCTCAGCCTGAGTCACTGAGCAGCTGCATAGGCCATTGCAGCAATACAGAAGCAGCTGCAGACATGAGGGAGGGGGAAATAGGAGGAGGAACTAGGGACCAATAAAGCAGGTACTGCTGTTGAGTGGAGTTGTTACTCAGGCTCTGGCTCCTAGGAAGGGAAAGGAATGTCTGCCTGGAAGGGCCTGGCAGGACACACTCTCAGCTGACATGGCCTAGAAAACTGTGTTTCCACGATTCAGTCCGTAGTCTCCATTGACCACACCGAGACCCTGTGTACCTCTTCGGTGATGGACACCCTCATCAAAACACCTGCAACAAAGTTAAGGGGAGCCTGAATTTCACACTTCATGTTTGACTCTCATGTTGAGAGCCACATCTGTATCTATAACCTGAATCTAAAGGTGAAACCTGCTTTGACTTGTGGCCCTTCATTCTTGCTAGCATTAGTGGGCTGGAGTTGTATGCTTTTAGATATGGTATGACAGAGATTAGTAGAACAGTTAGGAGGGCTTGCTGGATAAAATACATACAATTTCTAATACTGGCCCTAGTTTCTTGGTGCATTGTGTGGGTGCTGGAAAAGTTTCCACCATCTGTACTCTGCTGTAAAAAAGCTCAAAAAAAGAAAAGCTCAAAGTGTCTAACACGAAAGAGACACACATTGATGGGCACAGCCATCTCTATACAGAATATCTCAAAACTGAAGGGACCTGTAAGGATCATTGAGTCCACTATTTCATCTTTCAACTTCAGGTCACATCTTTAGAAATTTTGATATTGTCCAGTGAGACTTGGAATATCTTCCAGCAGAAATTCAGTTTCAAGAAAACACGATGCTTTGCCATATTTCAATCAGCACTCAGTGAAGGAAGTTTGCTCCATATGCAGAGAGGAGGCTGTGAAGCTTAATTTGTGGTAGTGCCAATTATTTCATTTATTATGTTGAGTAAGGGAAAATGGTGACTAATTGCAACACACAAAATTTAGATTAAACAAAAAGAAAAATGTTCATTTCAGGAGGGATGTAGAATCTCTATCGTCAGAGATTTTCAAGAATTTATACAAAACCCTGACTGACCTGGCATGATCTGAGCTATAATCCCATCGTAAGCAGGAAATTGGATTGTGCCATGTCTAGAGATCTCTTCCAGACAACATTTCTATGGTCCAATTGCCTGATTTCTCTGACAGTATCCGAACATCTTTTTCAGTACCTGCCACAATAATTTGTCTTAGTAATTTTGGAGATCTTGATGTTACTGTAGTCCATATTAATAAATACGGCATTTGAGAAAACTTCCTGTAAATTCTACTCTATTGAACAGTTATCTAGCAGTTTTTGATCTACACACGAGCTTTTGAAATGCAATTTGTACACTAAAATTTGTTTCCTGCCTTATTGCCGGCATACTATGCATCTGAAATCCATGAGGTCTTCACCATGTTGAAGAATTGTAGTCTGTGGAAATAAATATGAGTGTTTTTAAAAAAATTCTGTCTATAAAACCTTACACCTTGCACACTTCAGTGGTGTTTTTCTTTACCCATGAACTTTTGAAATACTTTTTGAAACACTATTTGCGCATTAAAATATTTCTACTTTGAAATCTACTATGCAAATAGTTCTTTTCATAAAATCAAGAAAATAGAATGTTAAATATGTACAGGAATAGTTGCCAGATGGCCGGAGCAACAGTCTGGAGCTACTAAATGGAAAACATTCTTCTTTATTAGTTCAAGGCAAAAACATATCTGTTAGACAACACCCTAAGTCAGGTATTTAGCCATAAAACACCTCCAAGTTCCCCAAGAGACAGTCAGGAAATTACCTTTAATCCTATTGAGCTGAGGCACGTCTGTGGTTAGGTCGAGAGAGAGATGTACCTTCCTCTCTTTCCTATTTCTGCAATCTGAAACACAGCACAGTTTCAGAGGGTGGGGAGGTAAAATCTTTGTATATTTAGTCTCAAATTCTCTGGCTTTCTCTTCTAATTTATGGCACCGTTATGTAAGAACAAGTTAGTAAAACTTTTCTTTCATCTCTCTTCTTCTTTCTTCATTATTTTGCCCTAAACTTTCAATTTGCTACCTTGAAGCTGTATCAAGAGAAAGCAATGACATAGAAATAATCATGGCATTATTGAATTAATGTACATTTCTTTTGGATCAATGTACATTTTATTTACATTAACTTGTTGTCAACCATGCCAAATCCTTATAAAATGTTCCAACTATATCATGTGCCTTAGTAAAAAATAGTCTATTCAGATACCATTTTAAACCTCTTTAGATAGAGAAGATTTAAAATATTTTTCAAAACCACAGATAATTTTTATGGTGCACCATATATTAACAAAGATTTTTTTTATAGCACGAATCACTAAAGAAAAATAATCAAAACCTGCCTTGCCCCACTTGTGAACCACTGAGGACTGTTCATGCTCTGTGCAATGCCTTATTGAAGAGAATGTCACAAGTAAAGCAGCACAAGTTTAGTGATGCAGCTGATTATTTATATATGGTTACTTTTCAGTGAGATGTAAAAATATTATTGCACAAATTAATTTTAAGTTGTAATATTCCTTTAAGCAAATCAGCATTGCAGATGATTCAGTTGTCTTCTGAAATCAGCAGTTCATAAACCCCTCCAATGTGTCTGTTTTGAAATTTCAGATTAGCCTGCCTTCTGTGAAGGTTCATATAATTTCTTTCTCTTAAGAAGAGCATTATTACTTTTCCCCTCTCTTTTTTTTTCAGAGCTGCCTTCCAGCCATCTGTATTGTTGCTTGACATTATTCTGTTCCAAAGACAGATTCTGCTTTTGCTAATCTTCAGTAGGTTTATCATCTGTAAAATTAACTCTAGATGTAAAATTATTTTACAGTAGATATGTATTTATTAGAGGACTGAAATCAGACCAAATCAATAATCTCTGAAGGCCATGTCTACATAGCAAATGAAAATGTGATTGCAATTTTTGCTAGCTTTAATCAAATAAACTCAGGAAAAAGTATAACAGTTCAGCAAAGACCAACATTCCAATGGGCTTGGACTGACTCTGCAAACATCCTTGGCAACAGGCTGTATTCATGTATGCTTGTAGAAACCTGGGCAGTCTGGAGTTAATGCCTTGCTATTCCTCAAGCACCAATGACCAATCAAGTGGACAACTTAGGACAGGATGTGGCTGGACAGGGGGGCTGTACAGAGGTATGGCAGCACCTTCTTGGGGCCAGCTTCTCTCTCCTGGTTGGTGGTGGCTGCACAACATAAAGGACAGTGCAGGTGGGGAGGTGGGGTCAAGAAGTGGGCATGCACTGCACACCAGAAGACAGTCAAAGGCCCATGGCCCATGCACAGAAAGGTCCAGAAGAATGGACTGCTCATGGTCACTCATTTACATGAAGAGCAAGAAACCTAATCCCAAGAGAAGGAAAACTTGCTCTTACTACCCTGGACACTTTGTCGACTGAATCAATGGACCCAGGACTGGTGATCTTCTTTCCTCTCCTATCTGATGTCTCTTTCACATTCTGCTTCTTGCCTCTAGCTTTTTATTCTTTTATTAGAAGACTACTATTAGAAGATAGGCACAAAACATATACCAATTTCCATGCCAAGTGTATAATTTGTTAATAAAGCTTAATGAACTTGTTTTTTTGGAACCCTTTCGGTTTTTGCTATTCTCTTTTGACCGTGGGTATCTATGCATCTTGGATGTTCCCACTCTACCTTTCCATGTGGGAGTGGGATGCCACATTTTTACTGGTTTCATAGGCAGAATGCCATATCATCATTTCCTTGCAGGAACATGCTTAACCTTAGAGTAGAACCGTTTTCATGAACTTAGAGAAATACTGCTTGTGGGTAGATGATATTTGCATACATGTAAAATTTCTGCCAGGTCATTTCCATAGAAGCTTCTCACAGTCACACAATACTGGATGAGCCCAGTGATTGAAGCACAGGTTAAAGAAAAAAGGAAAACACATCTACAAATCTCTTTATTGCTACTTTGCAATAGGCCACTTTTTGGTGTAGGAAAATTTGTTTATCAGTTATCATTGATAAGCACTTTACCTTCTGATTGCCATTTTTGAGGGTTACTTTGCTGATTTACCTTCCTTCTTTTGAGCTTCCAGCCATATGAATCTTCTTCATACACCTCAGGCAGAAGTTTCTGCCCCAGCACTTAGAGACATAAGCAGTTCATTTACAGGCGAGGTCTGAGAGAGGGTAGGCAGGAATGGATGCAAATGTAAACCTCCTTCAGACATTTCTGAAAAGGGAATTATTTTCAGCAGGAGAAGGAAATCTCTTTTCCTCTTTCGCAATTCAGTTCCATGCCCCTCTCCAGATGTCAATGTCCCTTGGGCTGAATATTGAATCGACAATTTGTGTGACTGAACTCAGAGTTAGCCACCAACAAAATTCATTTGAGAGAAACAAAACCAAGTATTTGATTGGTCTTACAATGAAAAATAAATAGCCTTCTTCTGAAATGTGGGGATTGAGTATTATTTCCAGTGGTTGTTCTACAGAGTTTAGTACTTTTGCGCATTAAAGTACAAAATCCTGCTAATTTCTAATCCTGGATGAAATTAAGATTTTAATTATCATCTTAGAAATCAGGGATTTGTATCTTCTGAGGTTGGCTATACTATGGGAGTAGTAGTAAAAAAATAACTTATGCATTTAATATTCAATTAAAACAGTGCTTTACTATTTTTTTTTTGTATAAGGCTGCTAAGTAAAAAGTACCAGGGGCATGCATTTAGAATATATTTATCTAATTCATGCCATATTAATTAATTTCATAGTACAAGTTTATTTACTGGGATTACAAATTCACTAGTAAAATAGAAATAGAGAAATACAAATAAAAATAGACAAATATTATAAATAGAAAATCTTCACAAAGTTGCAACACAGGCAGTTGTCAATGCTGACACTAAAAAAGACTTTCTGCTGGCTTTTTTTAGATATTCAAACAAGAGGAAAATCTGTTGAGGACAAATAAATGAAATGAGACAAACTAGAACGATGGCATCACAACAAAGGCGATTAGCAGCCACAGACGGCACAGGGAGGTGAAAAAGTCTGGTGCAGGATCTCAATATCACTTCTATATAAACTGAGTCCCAGAGCAGAGTGATCTGCTCTGTGATTACTCTCAAAATGAACAGGAAGTCAGAATGCGGTTTCACAACCCAGCTTAAAGTGCGTTCCCTGACACTGACTTCATCTTGTAGGACAGGCTGTTGTGGTCCCTGTGGCTTTGTTCTAGCCCTTGCTTGTTTTCTCCTGTCTTTAATGCTTTTGTCAGCAGCAAGTCTTGAGCTTGAGCATGTACCAGGCAAAAGAGTGTTGAAGAGGGAGAGCATGAGCAGCTTGTGTGCTACTGATATGGCTGAGACATCAGTGCAGTCCCCAGCCTTTTAGAGATGGGCATGGACAGAAAGTCTGTTACAATTTCCATAGAAGTTCCAGGGCATTTAGAGCAATGGCAGATTCAAATACATTAAAGAAACCTCTTGGCTCATCCAGGCATAAGTTTTTTAAACTGTCTTATTAACATATTTATCTCTTAACTTTTGCTTTTAGGGCACACGGTTCAGAAAATAAAAGAAAACAAATCTGTTTTGGTCTGCCTGTCGTGCTAAAGAAGGACCAGGCAGGCCTTTGCCACCTCCATGAAATAGATTCCATGATCTCTGCAGACAGCCTGCTGCAGGGCTTTGCTCCTCTGAGAATTACAAAGTCATTTCCTAAATCCATCCAATGGCTCTGATTGCCAGTAGAGCTGGTTGGCACCTTTGCAGTACCATTACTGCATCTTTTTTTTCTCCCTCCCCTTACAGCTGCCCCCTAGTTTGTCCTTCTCTCCTCAAAGAAAAAACCTAGTTCCTTCTGAGTTTTCTCATCCTTTGTTCTTTTTTAAAACAAATTAACCTATAATTTTCCAAAATGTCTTATTACTCCACACTTTTTACTGGATCACAGAATTTGCCTTTTTTTTTAATAGGAGAATCATATTTATTAATCATTTTTTAAAAATGTTAGTGACCTTCTGCATCCTAATCTGCCACTCTTCTGCCTAGTCAGCTATCTAATTCCTTCAACGAGTCTTCCAGCCTCTCAGTTTGGTGTAACCCACCGACTTTATTGAACTATTCTATACTTTTCATAGTATTTCAGGAAGTTATTAACCAAACGCAGTAAATGTATTTATGGGATCCTAAGAAAAATATATCAAGCACTTCAGGAAAAATCATGGCTAATGGCTTTGAGAATCACTCTTCAAACATGTTCACCTTGTGGTGATTTCCTCTATTCCACATTTCCTTGGGTTGCATATGGAAATTTCCCCACAGCAGTGTGAAAAGGCTCATAGAGACATAAAGCTGAACAATGCCATGTGTTGGCTTTCCTTTGCCATCTACCATGAGAGAGAGGAGAATTATTTCACCGGCTGAAAAGCATAATGGCCAATACGGTACCACAATGTAACTGTATGTATTACACTCTTCATGTTCTGTTTTGCCCTGTCATTAGAGGTCTGGGGGTGGATGCTGTCCACATTTCTTAGACATATGATTTTATTTAACCATGGTAAACCAGCAATTTCAACTGGAGGACGTATCTTCCTAATCAGGAGTAGCCTGATGCTATTGCTGTGGAAGAAGTTTTTATCCAGTTAATCCTCGTCACTAATGGGAGGCTGCACATGATACTGTGAAATTTTGTCCAACAAACCTTCTGCAAATGAACTCAAAAAAGGGTTTCCATGCCATGAGTGCAGAACTAGGCAAAAATTCACCATGCAGATTACAGTAAGAAAAAATAGTAAAGATAAAGGGCTGTATGAGAGGATGGGAGGGCAGCATTGTTTCACAGCTGTAGCTCAGGAAAAGTGAGTCTCTGAAGCATCTGAAGCTGCAGTAAATTTTAAAATAAAAGTTAATTTAAAAAGCCCCTGTCATTATCATAATTAATCTTGTTTTCACCGTATCTACATTATCCTCTCCTGGAAGTAATCAGGATTTGCTGAAAGTACATCACACAAAATTGGGGCTTTGGGACAGCAATTATTACTATTTCATATATTATTTTCACTGAAATAATTGTGCTGTGCAAATTTCTGTTGCTGCATTGTTCATGAGCCAAACATTTTTTATTTTACTACGTGTTTTCTTGCTTCCTCATCGGTCTCCCAAAGTGTTACAGCATCTCTACTATTCTCTTCAAGAAAAATAAAAGGTAAGACAAGTAATAAGCCCAAAGCCAGCAAAAAGGAGGCAATAAACCTGAAAATGTATTAAAATTAAGCTAAATAGAATTGCACTAATGTGTGAACATCTGCTACTTGTTCCAGAAGTACACTCATACACAGTGGTGTATGACAAAGATAAAAAGATGAAAATTTGGATAAATTTTTTAGCCTACAAATCATAGTAGTTCCAGAAAATGATGCCATTTAGTGGCTATGACTCCAAAACCAATACAAATAAAATGGTAGATATCGTTATCATTATGGAAAGTAACATCATGTTTTATAGCAGTTTAGAATGGGGCATGAAATGGAAGCTAGGAACAGAGCAAGGGCTGAAGATCCTCTTCTCCTGCTGCATCCCTTGCCTGAGAGCAGGGAGGCAACTCCCTGGGGATGTGTCTTGAAGTGACAGCCTCTTAACCATTTTCTGAAGGGCAAGCAAGCCAATCCCTCTGAGAACACTCCACAGACTCCAAAGATTGCTAGGATTTTTGGACGCTTGAACTTGTTAGATACCATTTTGTGTCATTTTCCAGAGTGTTTCTCAGTAAGCTCTCTCCACCAGCAGCAGGGTGTCTTGGCACACTCAAAATCCCTGGGCATGCTTGGCTGCATCTCTGGATGCTTTGGACATACCTGCATGGTGTGCCAGGCTGTGGCTGGGTAAACATAACCTACTTCTGATCAGAGGGGTACTTCAGACTGGCAGCCCAGCTGGGCTGCTGCAGGACACTGCCACAGATCAGCTTATTCCACACTAAATCTGGCCAGTGTCCAAATATCCACAACTGGGGAACCAACAGGCTATTTTTAATCCCACTAGGCTAATTTTTAATCCTCTAAAAATAGGATGTGGGAAGCAAACACAATGCTCTTACATGTAAGATTGATCATAACACTTGAGTGTGATTCAGTATTCAAGGTCATGAGCTATTTCATGTTTCTGCTTAGTAAAAGCTGTTTGTAGATTCCACCCACTAGCTGTAGTCACAGTGAAATCATTCTTCATTTACTCTTAATAATCTTTTTAAGAATATTATTCTGGAATGGAGTTCCTCAAACATGAAGTGTAAGTCTTCAATAATTCTATCTTTCATAAGGTTTTTTTTTTGCAAATTCAGAAATATTTCTGCTGTAATACTACTAGGAGCACTTTTCTCATTAAAACTGAGTTGAACATTTCTTAGCCTTCCTTTATTAGGTATAAGTTTAAAATATAGACTCCCCCTGATTTCCCACTGGTATGTTGTCCCCAAAGTAATGCAGCTCTTCCAACAGAAAACAAATAAATCATAATTTAACCCAAGTACAGCCTGCAATCTGGTTTTGCTTTGCACAGCAAATATTGTGTTTCATTTAATTTTTCTGTCCTTTATATGTTCTGGTAGTTTATTTGTCTTTAGCTGTACCCACATTTTAGACTATGTTTCATATATATTTTTTTATCCACAAAGACACAATTAAATCTCCAGAGCTTCCTTGTTTCTTTCTGCATCTGTTTTTGACCTTGGAATCAACTTCTACAAGACCCATTAGAAATGTTCCACATTGTTTCAGTACCTTATTTTTCCTCATATCCTACACAGTTACCAGGTCACTGCTTATTGTTGCTGTTGTTTTTATTAGATGCAGTTTCAGATGCAGTCATCTTTCTGCTCCATGAGGCCAATAATGTTGATCTTTCTGATTCTAAAACCATCTGTTTGCAGAGATGGACCTTTTTTTGGATGCACTTATACAAGTAATAATTTCAAACCTCTGAATGTCCAGGTACTGTCCAGAAGGGAATAGTCACTCTATAAACGTTCTAAATAATTTGAATTTTTTGTCAGGGTTCTGCTTATCTCCCATTCTGCTGCAGTGCTACTGCAGTTAATCAATGGCAGCTGTTTGTGACATATAATTATCTAATTTTATTATTTATTAAATATTGCAAAAATTCAGAGATCACATTAGACTACAAATTTTGTATGTACATCTAAGGAAGCAGAATGTATTTCCTGAAAATTTTATTTTCTGGAAATCATGAAAGCTTCCACAAATTTGTAAAACCAACAACATTCTGAGGTGTTATGAGGTGGCCTGACACCTCCTAGAGGCTGGATATCTTAGTGAAACAAGCAAGGTGACAAAATGTTGGCAGGGAAACAGAGGATGCTTTGCCCTGGCATCTCTCTGCCTTACAAAATTTAATTACGACTTTGGTCATAAAGCTCAGGAAAATTACCTACAAGGAGTGCAGCAACTGCTTCATGAGGGCCTGATATGGGGGGTGGAAGATAACACAGCTCTCTGCTTTAATGTACACGGAAGAGGTGCTGCTTGGCTTCTTGGCTACCTGAGCACTTCAGTGGCAGTGGTGCTAGGTAGGCTGCCAAAGAATGAGAAAGCAGCAAGGGCACATTCTTACCACTGAATTCAGTACCAGTAAAAGGGAAATCCCTTTGACTGGGTATGAGAAAACCATAACAGGGACTAATGAAATTAGTATACTATCTAAATTTTGTATATGAAAGAAACTGGGTCTAATGCACTTAGTTTTAGAAGTTATGTGTGTAGCTTGTACATATGAATATTCTACTACTAGCTTGGGATTTATGGAGTGGATTCCCAGACCCTTTTCAGTTCATAAATTAACACACTGGACTGAGTCCAAGCAAGTGCTCTGTCTGAGTTGAAGCCCAGTGCCTTCAGAGAGCACTCGTTAGCTTTCTGGCAGGCACAACCCTGGCCTTGCACTGCAGTGCTTCCAGGGGTCACCGCTGCAGGGCAAATCACACAAATACACCATCCCATGCTTACTTTTCTAAACAGAGGCCTTAAGCACAAGGGTACAGAATATTCTGTAATGTGTAATGACTCATGATTTATTCCCCCCTCCTCCTTCTTTTTTGAAAACTTAGTGTTTTGCAACAAAGGCTTGAGGAGCTGCTGTGCTTGACGAGTATCAGGAGGAGCTGTGTAGATCAGCACTACATTCAACTGGGAAGGGAAGATGTTCTACAACCACTCCTTTATTTTTTCCAGGTTATGCTGAATATATTCAAATATGTACAGAGTGAACTTAAAAGCAAGGGCCTGTGTGCAGGACCTAGCCCAGTGGGGTGTTACAGAGTGGCCCAAAGTATTTTCTTTTGCCTGCTCTCTTTCCATCACCCTGTGTACTTTAACATGGTAAAGCTTCAAAAGGACAGGTGCAGAGTGCCTCACTCTAGCAGAGAAAGTCTCATAGAAGCTGAGGATATAAACCTCTGCAGACTGAGGTGAAATCCAGATCTTTTATCTCCTCAATGAGGAGAGTTGCTAGGTAAGAGATGGCTGCCACCATCAGAACCTTCCTTGCCTCCTTCTACAGTTTTTAAAAGAAGAAATGTCACTATTCCACCTTAAAATCTTTTGGCCAAAACACATTCATATTTACCAGACCTAACAGATCAGATCTGTCAGTCAGATTAAGCAGATGAACATGTGGATTTGAAATGAGTGTCAGTTTACTGAGCTCTGAAGTGTTTCTGGGACTAGGAGCCCAGGTACCTATGATCTTCAAAGTGAAAGAACAAAATACCCACAGAACCTATATACTTACAGCTTTAGGTGATCTGACCATTGAAATGACTTTTTCTCAATCACAGCTTGGGATTTATGAAACTAAATTCCATTTAAGTGTCATATTAAGTGCATGAGCCTCTTCCTGGATTTTAGCCAGTCTCCAGGCTAGGAAGCTATTTGGCCCAGCAGTTTAATGGGTATCTTACTGTGTGAAAGTTACCAGCATGCTGTAAAGCAGAATAAGTAAGCCAAGTTCTCTGTTTCACACAAAAATTCCCTTTAACCTCCTGAAGCCCTATAACATTTACATTGGTGCAACTTGGAATTTTTCCCCAGGAGTTAATTTTCTTTTGCAGGCTAATTTATAGCATTTCTTTGATTAACGGCAAGAGAAAAGCTAATTACTGTATGCTAAGGGTGTATATTCATGCTTAATGAAAATGGTAACAGAACATGGTTTGAGACTGTGAGAAAGTTATAATGGGGAGGGAAGAGGTAGCTTGTTAGTGTCCAAAGCCAGTCCTGTCATGCTCTGTTTGCATGGCTCTGATGAATGTGTACGTCAGTGATGTGCTGGGTACAAACTGTTACCTCTCAGAGTTTGCTTTCAGTGATGCACTCCAAGGAATGGGAGCCCTGAGCACAGCTGTGTAAAGAAATGGCATGGAAGTTATTTGATTTCTGGGAAATCACAGCTCTCGCTTCTCTGCAGTGGGCTGTCTAAAGGTTCTTCTGAGAAGAATGTCAGCAGAAAAAGCTTCTGACCTCATCCTATATGGAGTTATGATTAGAAAATCTGAACCTTACTATAGTGTAGGTAAAAGAGACCACAATTGAAGGAGCAGATTCCCAATTGGTGAACTTGTTAAATATGACTAAGGATGATAAAAGGAAGAAAAAAAATGTAAAAAACTTGTTGTTTCATTAGCTTGCTTCTTTGCTAGACCTGCTGAAGATTAGCAGTGCCTTTGTGTGATGGAAATACTGAAGGAATGTTTTTATATTCTATGAAATTGTGCAGCAGTTTGCAGTGGACTGGCAATCCTGGTAAGCTCATACAGGTGTGACACCTCCAGACACCTGAGCTCTCTCCAAATGTATGTTTTTATTTTCTAAACTTATCAATGTAAGACATCCAGAGCAAACAGGAACAACTTGCATTCACAGTAGGAAATATTCTCTTCTCCAGGATGAACTGCTCCAACTGTCTCAATCTGTCTTCAGAGGAGAGATATTTCAGTCCCTTCATCATCTTCACAGCTCTTTGCTGGACTGTCTCCAGTATATCCATATCTCTTTTTTTACTGAGGAGCCCAGTACTGAACCCAGTTTTTTTAGATTTGTCTCACTTGTTCCAAGGAGAGAAGGTTCACCTCCCCTGACTTGCTGGTGGTGCCAATTGTTAAGCAAAAGCTGCAGTTGCCAGAGTGTTTTGGAAGAAATTTGGTGTGATGTGTCACATTGACTCAGATGTATTGGGTCTTTTGGGTGTTTAGAAGGAACATGTCATCCCTATATCACAATAGAGTCAGCTGTGGGACAGCTACCTTGCCAAGACTGAGACATCTTTTGATAATTTTTAATCAATTAACTCAGAATTTCAAAAGCTGTGGGAATAGTCAATTTGTAAAGCAAAGCATCACTGTGCAGTTTAGCAGCCTCCAATACTTAGCAGGGACTTAAAGTGGAGGTAGGAATGATAACACTGGATAAAGGTGCTTAGTTTCTGTTCCAGCAACATTTTCCACAAGTGAACACTTATGTAAAAGATGGTTGTTGATCAGAAGTTCTGTGTTACAGGTAAAGTGTGAGCCAGCATAGAGATTTCTGAGTTTTATTGCTAATGTTTCAGAAAAGGCTGGCAGGCAATGCCAGTAATGCAAATATTGTTCATTGCACTGGCATTAGTTCATTCTGTTTTGATGGTATTTGGAAAAGGGTAAATGCTATTTTTATCACTCTTTAAATGGGAAAGGAATTTATTTCCTTGCTAGCAGTACCTAGGAAATGTGATAATATTTGTAAAAATATTACCCTATGAAAGGTTAGAATATTTTTTAAGTTTGTGCCTTTGAATTTTTCAATCTAGGCATAAATGCTGAATTGTAAATCTTGATTTAAAAAACCTTCTGGAAAATTCAACCACGTGATTTTATGAATCATTAGTTAAATATTTTTTGTAGATAATTTCTATCGAGAAAGGAATTTTCCTTTAGTGAAATGACAATGAAATATCATTGTCTTTGCCACTCTCTAAAGAATTTCTGAAACCTTTGATGCTGAGCTGAGGTCAATGTACTCAAAATATGTTTACATAGCTTTGCATCCAGAGATTTGCTCATTCTGTAGGTGAAGTGTCAATTAGACTAGGTGCTGGACCACCAATGAGTTCTAGAGTGAGTGACTGAGTGTCTATAGTACATAAAACTGTACTTACTGTCATAGGGTAACATAACTTGATTTTTTTTCCAATAACCATTTGACAAACAATCATTATAATATAATTGTATAGCAGTCAGATCTACCCATTCGTGTAATTGGGTGTATTCTCAAAAGGTATTAAGGTATTACAAAAATGCAGTTACAGCTGTCCTAATGATTAACTTCTGGCTAACAAGCTGTGTTGAAAATTTTTTAAGGAATAAATCCATATAAAACATGTATCTTGTTTTCTTTGTCAAATGAAAAATTAGAAATAGCAAGTCGAGGTTTATCAAAAAATATCTGATAAGAAAACACTTCATTATTTTTAGATATAATTTAATCACATTCCATCCCATTTCATCAATTTTGTTCTGAAATTTCATTTTGAAACACCAACTGAAAGATTCAAAAGTGTTGAGATAAATGTTTCTTCCATTTTTAATCAAAATTATTCTGTGAGCTTTATATGGGTTAACATATACAATTAATAAAAATAAAATAACAAGTTTTGGTATCGTATATTTGTTATACTTCTGAACATATTTTTCCCCTTCCATTAAACATCATTTTATCTTCATTAATTTTTTTCCTTTGAAGTCTTAAGATCAAATTAGTAATGCAAAGATTAGCTGCTCTAACTACAAACACATGGAGATACGAGATCACAATGCTCATGAAGAATCCTAAACAGCAGTAGGACAAATGACTCATGCTACTTTTTATGTCTCAGCACACTTTAGTATGGAATAAATGAGACAGAATTGCTGGTCTGAGAATTACAATTGATCACCTGAGATTTTTGTTGGTTTTTTTTTTAGGAGGCAACCAATATTTCTGAAAATAGTTTTTGAATCCTTATTGTAGTTTATGCTTTCTTAATAATCACCACAGTTTCAGTTAAGAACATTTAGCCTGATGGGCCTCACATGAACCAGAATCCAAATCAGTAGTGAAGAAATTCAGGTTACATATTTATCTCTTTTATTTCTTTCATTTTCTTCAACAGCCTGAGCTGGAGTGTATCACTTAAATTTTATTTTATAAGGTGGACATTGGCTTTTAAGACATTTCCCTGCTCTTCAACTGACAAATGTCAAGTGATTTGAAAAGTACTCAGGTACCCAAAACTGAAAAAATTCCTGTGGTACTCAGTGCTGCAATGCCTGAAAGACTGGTTCCTGGCTCTGGGATGAGAAGTTATGATATTGGATTCTATGGGGGAGAAGGGATCTGTCTGGACCAGGAAGCCTCAGGCTGATTTTCTGTTTACACCATGGAGAGACATGACTTACAGCCTGTGTTTTAAGCTGGACACGGAGGTGCTGGGTGAGCAAGCTCCTCAGTCTGGAAGACACTGCTAATCCTGCCTGTGGTACCTCTGCATTTACCTCTGTGGCCCCGTGGGAGAAGGCAGCTGCCCACCCCAGGCAGGAGAGAGGGATCTGCTGAAGTTCACACCTGCTGTTTTACTCGCCAGGTCCTCTGCTCTGCAAGTGCCGCAGCTGAAACCTCTTCCTTGAGTTTGAGAAACTCCAGGCTCTTTGCGTGATTTATGGGATGATGTGAAGCTATAAATCTTCTGCTACAGCTAAATGCAACAATGATACTGTTTGTATAACAATTTGCGTCAGCTTTGCTTGACCACATCTGTGTCAATGCTGAATTGCTGGGGGACTGAGTAATGGCTGTACAGAGAGCAGGACTGAAATAACACCAGGCTCCCTGGCCACCAAAGGGAGCTGCTTCAGCTTCCCCTGGTTCTCAGGGAATTACCAGAATTAGTATAAACAAATCCACGAGAGCTTCAGTTAACCTCAAACGAGGTGACATCTTTTGAAAAAAACTAAAATAAACCCCCTGAGGTTTAGCTGGCAGAAATGTCCACCAGCAGTGGAAGAATACTTCTCTGCGCAGGATAGAATATACCTGTCACCATCACTGTCTGGACCAGAATGCCAGAGAAACATCAAGAGCTCATTCTCTTCCTCCAGTAGCAAAATTAAACTGAAAATTCTTCAGCACTTTTAAGACTTGAGTTTTACTTCCTCACTTCTGAATTTTGGATTGGTGCCAAAAGAGGAAATACTTGACTGCTGTAAGGTGCTCTATTTAGATTTTCCACAGCTGAGAATAAAACTGCCAGAAAATGTGTAAGAAATACTACACTTTGTGAAATTTACAACCTGTGTAAAATAATAGACATTTGGATAAATACAACTTCTGGAAGAGCTTTAGTTTTAGAATAAATGTTTGGCCTTTACAAGAGATGTGTAAGATCTAATGGGTGTGTGCTAAATCCAGCCTTTGACACAATTCAGCATATTTTCACATGGTCAACAAGCTGCCTGTATAATACCCAATTGTAAAAGCAAAACATTAAGTCTGAGACTGAATCAGTGCAGGTTATTTCAAAGGCATGTCAATAAAAACTTCTCTTACAAAATACACTGTCCTGGGGCTTTTCTACACTGTATGCATAAAATAAGGAAATTGTTTTAGGAACATTTAGAGAATTTGCAAGAGACTAGTGGAAATAGGTTTTTTTAATGTTTCCTTGTATCCAGTAAGTCTGTCACCTAGAAGAAAACCACACATTTTTAACCTGAGTTCTAATTGACCATTCTCTCAGTCATGGTTTTCTTTGTTAGTCACATGTGCTTCATTCAGAACTTTTCCAGGATTGCAGTCCTTTTCTAGGACCATACTGAATTCTATGCAACCAATAGGACTGAAAATTCATGGTTTCTGTTTTATCCCTTTTTAGAAACACTTCTTTAAATGTTACTGTACTTCCTTTCTCAGAAAATTCTTCAAGGTAATATCTTTTTATTCTGAGGTTAGGTCAGTTTCTTTTATCTCCTGGAAAAGAATTCATCAGATACAACCAATTAAAAACCATTCAATTCTCCAAGTTTACTTTTGCTTGTTTGTTTGTTTTTTCATTCTACTCTAGACAAAGACCTGTGCTCCTTGTCACTGGAATTAACTTTGTGAGCAACTGGTCTGATTTGTCTGGGGAGCACTGTTGCAAGGGATTACAGAAAGCATCGAGCTGCTTGGCGATTTTCCCTTTCAGTGTTCCTGCTGAACAAAACTTCTGATGCTTTTGTTGCTGCTTAAGAACTCAGCAACTACATCCTGGTACTCTCATGGTGTTAGTCTCATTTGGGTTTTTGCCTTGACTTTTCTGATATCCACTCTGTGTGGTTGGCTTAGTTTTTATTTCTTGTTAGCAGTTTCATCTTGTTTCCACTCACTGTGTCTTTTCTTTGTGTGCTGAAGGGGAATAAAAAGCTTATATGAAAGTCAAATTAATTTCTTACTGCATTTCCTATTTTTTCAAGGTTAGACATAATTTGTGCTTGTGTTCATCTCTTTATTTCCATCTATGGTAGTGCCAGCTCTTTTAGGTAATTTTTCATGTTTTTATATTTCATTTAACAACACTGCCACTTGCCACTATCCAAATGATGGGAACAGAGATATTGCTCTGCAGTTATTTAACTTGGGCCTTCAGTTCTTCAGAACCTCAGCTACAGCCCATGTGTTCTATTGTGGTTTTTTGACCAGAGTAAGTGGGAATTTTCATTGCTTACTTTGAGAAAAGAATAGAAACCCAAGTGGTAAACAAAATTGATAAGAATTTTAAGAGTTGAAATGAAAATCCTAAACAGTGAAGAATTTATTGTCACGAAATAACACATGGCAACAAATAGGGAAAGTGCTTTTAAATGCAAATATTGGACAAAACCACAAAATAATGTCTCAGTAAGCAATTTTCATAACTTAGGGAGCCATGAAACCCAAAACAGGCAGGATGAATGCAGGAAAACAGTAAATTGCAGTGTTATTATCTACTGTAATATATTTGCCCTGTATCTTTAAGCCAGCAAATACACACACACACAGAGGAAAGCACAAACTGCTGCAAACTGCCAGATTTGTCTTTTCAAGAAGCTGAAAGATGATGGTGAAAGGCTGTGAAGCAATGAGAGCTTTTCAAAGACCCAGATGGTGTTTAAAGAGCAGCTGAAGGTACTCATCACATTACATAGCAGAAGCATGTACTCCTGACAAAGATGTGTGCAGATGTTTCATGTCACTTATCCTAGAAGTTAGAAATGTAGAGGCAAGGAAAATGATTTATGAGTCCTTGTGCTTGTGGCTTTCTCCCATGTTTTTTTTTCTCTGAATAATCATAGAATTATGGAATCATAGAATCATAGAATGGCCTGGTTTGGAAGGGACCTTAAAAGTCATCTAGTTACAACCCCTCTGCCATAGACAGGGAGAGAGCTCAGAGCTCTGGTATCTAATCAGCTCCATCCAGCTCCTGATATGTAATCAAAACCTACTCTCTTTGAGAATAATGAAAAGTTTGAATTCATATCAGAAGAATCACACTGGTTTAGGCCTGCCTGGAGAAGAAAACTGTGTGCTTTAATTCAAACACCTTTATTGTTGAAATAGTTAAGACATGTTCTGTCTCTTTGATCTCCTGTGATAAGGAAGACTTAATGATTGATTTAAGCAAAAGTCCTAAATAAGAAGTAATGAAGGAAAAGTTTGAAGCACTAAGAATCCTTAGGTCACTGACAGATTTTTGTCTCTTTCCTGGAACTGCATAATTGAATTTTAGGCACTGAAATGCATGTAAATTCATGTTAATAATTTAAAAAACCCACTAGAACAAATATACAGCTCATAATGGCTCCATGAATCCCAACTTTTAAGCAGATAAATACTTAATCAGAAACCTGTTAGACCTGTTATCTGACAATGTATAAATAATTCCAGCGAACACTTCAGTGCAGTTCAGTGCAATGTTTTAGAAGGTGTAGTTCTAAAGTGTTAAATTATAATAATTTGAAACCAAGTCATTGCTTTCAAATTACTTTTGTGGCATGTAAGATCAGAAAGGAGGGCTGTTATCAATTTCCCAAAAGTCTAAAGATGGAAAGGGATTCATTAAACAGAACAGTTCTATCAAAGTGTGGAATTGTGCCACATGTGGTGACAACTTAGTTGTCTAAAATGCAGAGCAAAAATGAATTTTCTCACAGAAAGTCCCAATTTCTTTGAGGAGAAAAAAAAATTAATTCTGCACAAGCCCAAAATACGTTGACTGAAAAGCTCCCATGACAATCTCTCCTGGAAAGCGAGTGCAGGTACCTCACATGACTATGTTAATGAGCATTAAAACAAAATCCATTTCCATAATCAATTTTTGATGCCTTCTCAGTGACTACTTTATTGTACATTTCACTGCCACAGAGACACTGTGTGTAGTCATTTATAATGAATGATTCTGCCTGCTTTAGAATTTTGTGTCTTCTGCACTGACAAGTGAAAAGAACCCTGAGGGGCACTATTTTCTGCACATCTTAAGGACAAGATAATGGACAGTTGTGGGAAAATATGGAAATGAGACACTTCAAGCTACTCAATGGCCACAGAAAGCTCCAGGGACCTCAGCTATCAGTCCTTGTTTTTTAAGAATTTGGGAGGTTTTTATTGGTAGTAGCAGTAGTATTAGTATTACTATTAATCTTGTGATTTTATAAAAAATATTAATTTTCACATTAGATATTTGTGTTTTATGAAAAGGAAGTACTGATCATCATCATCATAAAATGCCCACTTAAAAGATATGATCTGAGAAAAGGAGAAAAATAACTTTTTTTCTACATAAATATGATAAAACCGTTATTGGATGAGGGTAAACACAGGTCTTTTTCCCTTATATGTGGCAAATACTCTCTTGTTATGAAGACCTCACATATTTTGAATGGTTCATCATTTCCTTTAAACAAGAAGGCAAGCAGTGTCTTCTACACTTTTCCTCTTTAATGAGATAGGACAATGCACAAACCAAACATAATCATAATTTTTCCTCATGTAATGTGTGTATGAAGCAGTTGTATCAGTG
>VWZV01012916.1:762745-788506 GCA_013397155.1 Irena cyanogastra | reverse complement strand
TTTTTTGAGGCTTTAAAAATTTATTATTATTATAATTATTATTATTATTACACTTAAGGTTATACTCTTTACCAGAAATAACAGAAACAATATTTTTTTTAATTATTTATTAATATGTGTATAGGCTTTATTATGTGCTGGCTATATTTCTTCATATAATTGAAAATTATAAGCACTCCCTCAAATGTTTTTACATTTTTACAGCTAGTTAAAAGTTGAGACTGCCTAAATGTTTTGACAATGAAGTCTAAATACCGAAGATTAATTCTAACACTGGGTACCTTAAAAGACTTTAATGAAGATAGCCAAATACTGTGGCCGCTATGCATCAGGCTTACGTTCATTACAATGACTCTTCCTTTTTTGGGTGAAGAACACTCACTCAGGCTGGGAGAAACAAAGCAAATTCCCAATTTAGAAACATGAAATATCCCCTGGCTAACTGAAGTGCTTTTGTACTTACTGAAAAGGAGACTGAATTCACTATCGTGAGCTTCACTCAGGCACATATTCACACATGGCAGAAAGCCTTATTGCTAGAAGTTAAAAGTGCCAGAGATTTTCTTGTGTTCCAGGGTGTCTGCATATGCAGGCAGACAATCCCTAGGGTGAATTGCACCAGCAGCTGCACTTCCACCGGTTTGTGGAAATAGAACATTTTGGGGAATGGTTGTATGAACCTGTCTGCAAATCACTCTGAATTGACATTTTGGCCAGCACCACCATCAGTGCATTTTCAGCTGAGATAAGCTTGTGCGTTGAGTCTCAACTAACTACTAACAAAAAACATAATGATAAAAGCAATCTAAAAATATTGGGATTGAGATTGAGATTGAGCTGGATAGAGGAAACATAAATCTTTCCTGAGTGAAGTGTGAGGAACTGGATGCAGTTTTAGCAATGGGACTTAGATCCCTTAATATAACCTGCCATGAAGGATGGGGTCACAGCCATAGTTTCTACTTTCTCTGCTTTTGCTGCAGTATTAAAAATAGATCCTGGAAAAAAACCTAAACCAAACCATACTAAACCAAAACATGAAAAAAGTAAGCTAGGGTAAATATTATGCTGGAGTTTTCTGTTACTGTGTTGGAACATTCCTTTTGTGTGAAGATTGTAGTGGATGATCTGCTTGGTCTCTGACTGACTACATTGTGGTGTGCCTGAACGTATCCCAGAAATCAAGTGAACATCGTGTCTTCACCTCACCTCTGCTGAGGACTTACAGGATTCGCCCAGCTTTAGATCAGGCTCTGGTTACCTAACTTCAGCTGTGTTTTACCCCAAGACCCTTTCTTTCCTGAATATGTGGGTGGAGAAGAATTTTAACTGTGTGGATGGAATCTTTGGTCTTAAAGACTTGTTTCCTTGCTTGTCCACACCAGCTTACTGAATTCAGCACACCACTGCCCTTGTGCACATGTACTTGGGTGTTCTTCTATTGGAAAACCTGAGCTAGTGGGATGATGGTTTCCATAACTGTCACGAATGTGCCCCCAGGTCTGGAAAGGGAAAACTCTCCCGGGTTCTCCAGTTCAGGCATATGTATTATGCTCTCCAAAGCAAAGCATTTCTCAATTTTATCAGCAGAAATAAGGTCTCATGTAAGTGAAAACTGCTAAAAAACCCACACAAACATCTATTGTGTTGAGAGCTGTAATAGAGAGAAATGTTTAGCCAGGCCGATCTCCACAGGGAGGTCTTTATTGCCTTGTGTAATTGCTTGAGCAGCCTTTTATCAAGGGTGAGCACCAGTGTTTTCCGAGCCTGTAGCTTTCTGGCTCTGCTGATAGCTGGTAGCCATGCATAAGTGAATGAATCTGCTTCAGGGACATCATGCCATCTGAAGAGAGTGATTGTATCCATGCTGTTCAGCTTCCTTTACGGTGGATTGACTCATCCACACAAGTGCATGAATCCAAGCCTTCCCTCAACCCTGCAATTCTTTGATCTGTGCCTATCCAGTGTCAGAAGTTATGTGAAGTCTGTGTTGCAGCCTGGTAGAACAAAGTGCCATGAGCTTCCTTAGAGAAGATCCATCCAGTATTTACAAACTGGTAAATTTCCACGTGTGTCCTGTGGTGTAAATATTGTGTGTTCACTTAAACTTGTTAAAAATATTTTTTAAAACTTGGAAGTGATGTACTGCCAAACTGCTATGGATATCTGGTGTGACAAAAAGGGTGATGGGGTTAGGTGGAGAAATAATTCTATGGGTGAATTAGCTGGGCCTGCTTCAGAGAGCTCCAGAATGCCATTATCCAAAACAGACTCCTTCTTTCTTAGATGCTATATCAGTAAACCAGATTCCCCAGTTAAACTTCTGTTTCAGTCAGTCATTCCCTTGAAAAAAACCCTGAATATGAGTAATTTACATCAAACTGTGTTTTAGCTAACAGCATCTTAGACCATAACCCAGGTGTTCCATTCTGCACATTGGTGTTTGAAGGCCAATAATATCTGCAGCTTTATTTTGGTGATAGTCATAACTGCACACTTTCCTTCCCCTGGATATTGAGATACCAAGAACCATAATCTGTAGAGCAAATGACAGGCTTAGTTTCAAACCTACCTTAGTTTCAAAGTCCAAGAAGAGAGTGATGTCAATCCAAACCACCGACACTTCAGGACCTTCCACTCCCAACTCCCTTTGCTGCACTTAGCAAGTGCTGGAAGCAAGATGGTCTCATGTACCAAGCCACTGACACCGTGTGTTTAAAAGCTTCAGAATCACAAGTCCTTCTCACTAGGTAATTTAATAAATTATAAGTGGAGAGACAGTACCAAAAGAAAGGAAAAAGATTATGATGTAATCCTACCTCCACTAAAACTGACAAAACTCCCTGCAGGGGTGATGTCTCCTCCCAGATTATATCCACCTACTGTCTCTGATGAAATAGCTGTTAAAATCTGTGTCCCAGAGATATATTCTGCATATCTCAAATTAATCTTACAAAGTGACCTTTACGTCTGGTACTGGACAATTAATGGATACTTCGATTTCAGCCCTGATGAAAGGCTTGTGTAGCTGAAAGTTTGTTGCAGTTATAGCCATTGCCCTAGAAAAAAACCTCTTATTTTCTTCTCAGTTGTTGAAATGACAAGGAGAGTAAAAAGAAATAGTGTTATCATAAAAGGAAAACTAAACACTTAAACTGCAGAAGTTTGCCACATTAAAAAGTACAGAGAAATGAACATAGGGATATATCTAACTAGGGAAGAGGTTTGTTACCTTGATCATGATGTTCTTGTGTGACCTGAGAGTACTTCTAAAGTGCAGGGCTTGTGCATGACCTGCCATCACCCTCCTGTTCAGCTGAGCCTGGGTCATACAAGGATTTCCTCTCCACACTGTGGTTTCCTTGAGGGGAAGACATGGTGACCAGAGTGGAGAGCGAAGCAAGACTGGCTTCTAATAGTGCCCCGTGAATGAATAAAAGAGAGTCCAGGAATGGATGTACAAAAAGTCTGGGTGTTATATTCAACATTCATTACTACTTATGTGGTAATTTTTCACTGCAAAAATATTTTTAATAACATTCACACAGAAACCACAAAGAGTTAGATCATAACCTCCAATTTGATTATAGGGCAGTGTGGAATTTTGGACAAGGAGAAAACAACTTATCCAGAAGAGCTGTTTAGCAGTTGGTCTAGGATCTTAGTGCTAAAAGTGTCAGTGTAGAGCATTTTAACAATTAAAATTATTTAATGATTAAAATAGAATTTACAATTTAACTACCCTTTGAGCAGGAGGGCAGACCATGATTAATGGCGTGATTGGGTACTTTAGCACTGCTAAGTCACAGGCTCATAGGCAGCATCTGACTGGTTACTTATATAAAATTTAGAGGAGCACTTTTTTTTTCCCACATGGCAGTTCAGAGTGGCTGGTTACTGTACCAAGCTAATTTAAATCATATTATATAACTGGGCTGCAAATCTTGACATTTCCAGTTGAGTACCCAATTAAAAAATGTGCAAAAGTATAGACTGTAAAATCATGGTGGCTGTGTACACGGCTTATATGGACAGATGAGACAGGCACATTCTGAAGATTCCCGTTGACCAAACTGAAGATGTACATAAAGCTTATTTTCTCTCTACGATCAGTTAATACAGCCCAATTTTCTTGTTATGTCAGTTTTCTGTGCTCCTGCTCACAGGTAATTCTGGCTATGAAACCATAAGCCTGGGGGCTTTCTGAACTTTGAAACTTGGGGTCTGCATGCCAAGAGCCAAACAAATTGAAATGGTTTCCTGATTCATGGGCACAGCCCTGGTATCATGGCTGCCAGTGGATGAAGACTTTCAGACCAGAAAGATTTTCAATGATGAAACTGAAAAGAATGCTGGATTTTATAATCATCTGCTGCGACGCTCCTACTGACATAACTTTACTTGATTCACGAGGAACATCAACAATTACTCAAAATACTTTTTCATTGCACGGTGTTGAAAAGTTAATTTGATTTTGGGACAAGGAGGGAAATACATAGGGGGAAATACAAAAACATTTCCAGTTCATAAGAAATCAATCACAAATGCATCTGAGTCGCTAAATAATTTTTAGAGCTCTAGTTGGCCTTACTGGAGTAGTGGGTTTGGACCAGATGACCTCCAGAGGTCCCTTCTAACCTTAAACGTGTGGTTTTGTGATTTCATGAACCACACATCCTGAACCTATATGGCATCACATGATGGCAAAAAGAGAAAAAAGTCACAGACCTATGAGACCATCCACAAACTAAGTCAAAGTCAGTAGTTTATTCAAAACCAAAATAATTTTTCAATTGTGCAGACGTGTCAGGAAAATATGAGTGAGTGGATTATTGTCACATTAACAGGGGTGTTCATCTTTGGTACAGCTTAAACATTCCTGCTGAGGGACTACTTGGTGGAATATGCCTGCCTTATTTGATGGCAGATAGGCCAGAAAGGGGAACAAAATATAGGAAAGTGGCTCTGAAGACAGTATGAGAGAATGACTGTGGGAAGGTACCACTCATCTGGGTAAAGCATTATGGACTGTAATAATGGGAAACAATCCAGGCTTGGCCAGTAAACTGATAACATGATCTAATAAGACTTTTCCATCTGTAATGTCTCTGATCTCTAGCTGGAGAAATAACAAATACACATTTGATATGCCACAGTTTTGTTCCAGACTTGCTTCTGTTTGGATTGTTGCATGACATATCCCTGGCTCATGTTTTTTAGAGCTCTTTCTGAGGACTGGAGGTGAAGGAAAGGACACATTCAGGTATTGTTCCAAAAGAGTTGGGTTTTTTTTACACACGTGAAGATCCATTACCTTGGCAATGCTCGTGGGGCTTCTGCAGGCTTGTACAGGAGGCGAGGGCCTTGCAGTGGCTACATGCAACAGTCCTGGGTTCTTGGCACTATGAGGCCTTTCCAAAGACAACCTCATCCATATCCAATTTCACACGAAAATTCAAAATAAAAACCCCGAAACAGCAGCAATATACTTCTTATTTTAAAAAAGTTCTCTGCCAACACTCCTCTTTAAAACTTGTACTTACTGTATTTCCTGTCTCTGTCCAGCTGGGATCCAGAAATGAGCTATCCTTCTGCCCTCCCTGGAAAGAACAGACTTTCTCAGTTATGTCTCAACTGCTATTTTTTTCTAGAGGTGGAACAAGAGAGCTCGATAGTCTTCTCACCACTCCATCTATATCTTCAACCACTATACAGGCACTTTGTGGTCTTCAAAGAAGACAGAAACAAGTCTTACCAGGTCCTCCAGACAAATGGACCTAGGTGTCTGTAGACAGACGGCTCTGTGTATCTGGATTTACTGTGGACCGTGGTGACAGAGTGACAGGCAGGCACCTGACCTTTGAGGGATTCAGGCACACTGACAACCTTAATAGGTCATTTTCTCTGTAGTCAGCAACCTGGAGAGACTGGGGTAAATACTGCAAATAATGCCCCAAATCACTCCTGTCTATGCCCCTGAAAACATCCCTGTCTCTTGCTAGTACTTTTTGCAGTGGTGCATTTGTCTCAATCAACAAACAGGTTGTTTTACTTCTGTTCAGCATTACAGTCACATCACATGGCTTCAATGTGCTCTTGACTCAGGCCACATATTCCACTGGTGAGAAATACAGTTGTTCCATGTGAGAAATGTGGCTGTTGGAAAACATTAAAATACAATTGGACTAGAAATTAGAGGTATAAATACCTGTGATCCAACCCAGACATGATTAAAACAGCCCTAAAATGTATCAGCAGGAGTTATCCTGAAATGAATTAATATAAAGCAGGCATGCAGAAAGCAGCACTCCTCCTGTCTTAAACATCCAGCAGATCATGACCAGCAGCATCTTCTGTTTCTTAGTGGTATATCCCTCAGCAAGTTTTCAGATGACACAAAGCTGCACAGGGCAAGTGACACGACAGAAGGATGGGATGCCATCCAGGGCAACCTGGACAAACTTGAGAACTGGGCCTGTGAGAACCTCGTGAGGCTTAACACGTTTAAGTGCGACGGCTGCGCCTGCATTGGGCACTAGGTGGAAAAAGAAGCTGAGGACTAGGTGATGGTGGTGTGGATGAAGGCTGCATGTGCCACTGCATCTAAATACACAAGCAAAATCTCCAGTTATGTTTTTACTTGTAATATAGGTGAAAGATAAAATCAAAAGTCAAGGAATCAGAGCAGATGGGAGATGCATCAGATCAGAAAGCGAAGCAGGAATGCAAGCTGACACATGAGGATTGATGAACATTATGATCCAAAGTTAAAGTGCTGATGCCATTCCTCTGAATTGCACATTCTATCATAGAGGTTACTTTTGTTTAGCAAGGAAAATATCCATAAAAGAAAGCTGGCATTTAAAGGGCACTAGTTAAAACAGCAAGAAAGGAAGAATTTTAATCTAGTATGACATTAGGAATAAATTAGTATGGCTGTAAAGGAAACTGAAAAGTCTCCTAAATAGAAAGTGCTTCTACTTTTCAGTCAACAACATGCTGGGCTCCTAATGCGATATTGTTATTCTCATCCTAATTACTCATGCCACACAGAATTATTCTCCCCATATAGAATCTGTAGCTAATTTTCATCTTTTGTGTCAGCTGTGAAACACAAATGCCATCTATCACTGAATGTTTTAATTAGTCTTGATTAAAAAAATATATATATTGGAGCTAATTTTTTCCCATATATTAAAAAAAAGATGTACTGAAAAACAACCCTTGGAAACATTGAGAGGCTTACATTTTCTTGAGACGCTTATAAAAAACCATACCTTTGGAAGAAGGGGACACAAAGCAGAAGGTGAACGTTTGAAGTCTTCACACTTGGGGTTTATGCAGAAGAGAAGTGGAGGCAAATCTTCCTTTAATAACAGAACATGAAGCCTTGTGCCACTATAAATCTTAGAAAATCTTGCATGATCCAATTACACATCTTATGCTATCACTGGGAATTCTCAGGCTCAGCACTCAAAGGAATCAATTCCCTTTCATCTGGGTCATGCTTAGGCTTTGGAATCTCTACTCAGACCCTCCATCCAGGATGGTGTTAATTGGTTCTGAGCTTTAGACAGTAAAAGAATTAATTACAATACAACTGATCTCTAAGGACTACTTCCTCTACCCACTATTTTATTAGAATACTTTGTGGACAAAGAGTGGAATTCTTTAGTTTAGTTTTGCTATTTCTGGTCTTTTGAGAGATGAATGACATGAAAGGGCTTATTAGGTTTACATTGAAGATGGTCACTTGCTTAGCACATTTTCAGCTGTCAAAATGGAAATGGTAAAAAAATCCTTCCTGGCCTTTTTTTTTAGATTTCACACCACTGTTTTTATAAAGAAATAAAACTATTTTACTTAGATAAAATTTCATATTTTGTGATCTTGTAGATTATTTATGTGCACCTTCTGCTGGCAGAACTGAAAGATTTGGGAACTCTGACAGTTCAAATTTTTTCTGCATTAGTTTTCATACAGGATATCAAAGGAAATAGAAGAAATTATTTGAGAATTCCATCACCAACTCAACTGGACTTTCCTGTTTATAAATACCTGAGAGACTACAATGAAACACAAAGTAAAGTGAGTGCTCTATTGCTAGAGACAATTCTAACTTGATAGTATGCTAACCCCTGTTTAATCACATTACATTAATTTAAATTGCTCTGCAGTGAGGGGAAATAAATAGGAGGGCAGGAGAAGTTGTAAGTTCCCCAGATTTGTTCTTTGGTGAAAGACTGTGTTGACAGAGAAATGGCTAAGCATATGAAAAGCAAATAAAAGAACATGTTGTTTTTCTTTCTACACTGGGTTGTGGAAAGATTCTTGTTCAGATAGCCAGGAAAATCAACTCCACCAAAAGAGACGTCACTGTTCATTGTAGCTGAGCAGACATCAACTGTGGTCTAAGAAGGACTGAGAGGGACAATATATCAGGGAAACATGTTTTCATGGAGGAGTGCCCTTTATTTACTGTTCTATTTACCTTATATTGTATTATATATTACTATTATATTATATATTACTTATTATTAATAGATTATATTGAAGGGTGAAGTACAAAATGCATTTTAGTGAATACCAGATGCTTTAAAATGTTATCAAAGCTGAAAACATACCAAATTTATGATATGTCACAAATTCACGTATTTATTCCTAATTGAAAATGTAAAATTGTCCTACCACAGGATAGGTTTTAAAAAATTTGTTTGCTACCTTTTACTTTCTTCCCATTTTCTGTCCATTCCTTATCTGTCATTACCATTCCATTTTCTTCCTTATGTCCTAATCTTTTTTGAGAACACAGACACATTCTTCCCCTGAAATAATCCCTGTCATTTAAAATCTGACTTGTCTGATAGCTCGTGGTAGCACAGCATTGAAGGAAGAAGTTTAAACGCAATGATTTAATGAGAATCAAATGTCCCAGGGAAAGGTGACAGCTTTAGTTCACATTTTAGATAGTCCTAAGAGCTCTGATGCTGACCTAAAAGCTGTCTAGCCCTTGCCAGGGTTAAAGCTGTCCTTCCATTAAAGCACTATCACAGTAGATACTGAGGTTGCCTTGGTGACATATCTGATGGCCCAGCAAGGCTGCACAATTTATCAGTCCCATTCTCAGACAGCTGTACTGTTCTAGGAGCAGTGTTTAGGGAATGTCATTGTGGAATTAAGGAAGGTTTTTAATTGTTTAAGGAGAATGATGCAGTTTAAGTCCATTAGCATGTGCTAAGTAAGAAAGTGGAGCATCAGTCTGTGAAAGCATATTTTGCAATTACAAATTAAATTAAAAATCTTTAGAATATTTAGAATTTGCTTTGCTATTAAAAAATATTTACAAATGAAAGCAAACACAGTTCAGCCAAATTTTTTATTGAGTATTTGTTTCAAAACAGAAGTAGAAAAGCATGTTAGACAATGCCTCTGATACTTTGGTCTACAAAATTAAGGAACTTTGAATAGGTTTTTTCTAATCCATGAATAATTGTCTTTCACTTTTTCTTAATAAAGGCAGACAACTACTATGAGTACAAAATTAGAGTGATAAAATTGACACAATTTACAGAAAACTCCACATTAGTAACAGACATTAGCAAAGCATGTTTTGATACAAAAGCTTTCAGACCCGGTCTCATTTTCTAAGACCTTTTCCCATGCTGAGTTAACTGTTTGCATGCATTTTATTTATTGCTTTTATAATCCACTTTAACAACCAAAAGACATGTTTAGGGAAAAATGAGAAAACACTTAAGAATCTCAGTATACATATTGTTATAGGATTCCTGTAACGGGAATGTGATTTCTTATAAATTATGAAATCAACATGATCTCTAATACATTGCAAGAAGCTCCTAATGTTTGCTTTTTTTCTTTTTTCAGGAGCTTCCATTAGCCAAGTTACTAGAAGGTATTTGGATATGCAATGTAGGACAAAAAAAACCCATGATACATTTAATATAAGGCATATTTGTTTGCATAGAAAAGGTAATATTACTGGTTTTATGAATTTAAACACACGATGAATTTTGACTTGTAAAAGCATACAATACTACTGAACCAAAAGTGCTATGTTAACATCTCATATTTCCTTAGATTACTATAAAAGTCACCTGAGGTGATTTTTTTTCCCTAGAAATTATCTAATTTCACCTATATTTCTTATTTAGTGGAAATAATAATAATAATAAAAAAATACACTCTGTATTGTTCCCTGCTCATTTTTAATCCGATTCTGCAAACACTTACTAACCAGCAGAAGAAGGAATCCTGTTTCTACAGAAGTTTTTGGGCTTCCAGGATCCCACCCTGCGTAGTGCTTACTATCCAGAGCAGTAAAAGCACCTCCAATGGACTACTCCTAGTGAGCACTGTGCTGGCAGTAAGTATCTGCAGCTTCACATCTTTTTGTGGCTTCATGGTTCAGTTTACATTATGTCATCGAAAAAATTTCATTTTCTAATGTTCTCATTAAAAAAAAAACCAAAAACAAGCAGTTCCCCTCAAAGACCATGTTGTTAATTTGTAATTCTGTTAATTCCATCTTGGAAAGCTTTTAGGAATGATCTAGTCTTGTCCTCCTTCTTGCTGCTCCTCCTGAAAAATATGGAAAAAGAACTTTAATTATTATCTATAATAATATGTAACATAGTAACAGTGTATACTGTATTTACTCATGAAACAGACACGTGAAAAGCAAAGTGGAAGCCTGGCGCTGAACATTTCTCTATTGTACTGGCCGCCGTGACGTTAAACTGATTTTTCAGCTTCTTCATTAATCAAAAAAGCAGAGAGCGTTATAAATCCTGTGGTGGAGAATCCCAGAGTGCCTTTTTGCCATTGTTAAGACTCGAAAGTCAGACTTCACTTTGATGGCTTTAATCTCATCTGAAACACTCTTTAAGTAAAGCACATAATCTAGGTTGTTTTCAGATATCAGAAAAAAATAATTATCAATTTCAAATTTAGTTTTTTTCTTTTTAAGCAGAAACACAGCTTTTTCTTTTGAAATCCGTATCTTTTTGAGCTTTTTTTTTCCCCTTGTGACTCTTAAGATAACTGAGAATAATATTTGATATGTGTTATAATGTTTATATGTATGGGGTTTTTTTACCTTGTGTCCTCCTGGTTGGTTGTGCTTTCCGTACAGGTGCATCTAGAAAACAGAAATGTTGCAATCAGAAGTTATTTACTGAAGCCTTTGAATTAAAACTCATTGGAAATATTGAAAACTCATTGCTGACTTTTGAAGTTTGTTCTTTAAATTTTTCAGTAAATTAAGAACTTTGTTCCAGAAGCATGTTGGCTTGGTCAGCTGAAATATCAATGCTTATAATACAATTCCCACATTTCTCTAACGCACAGTCACCCATTAAATCTTAGTAACCTTTAAAAAGTATTTTTGCATTTCAAACATATGAATGAATCCATTATCCATACTGATCTTTGACAGATGGTTACTTGATGTAGGCAGGTATCAGGGCACTTTGGCTAAGCTCTTCATCCATCAAACACCATGTGACACTGTCAGTGATGTACAAACTCAGGGTAAGGCACGGGGCTCAGTCTCAGCTTTTGGCAGCAGATGTCCAGGTCTGTTGCATTGACATTACTTCAGGAATTATTCAAAAGTGAAATGCTTGAAATCCTTACAAAATGTTGGCCGCACGTCCAGCTGTGTTTGGGGCTTGATTTGTAACTGCATTGTGATTCCAATGTGATTCCATATTTAGGGTTCAGTTAATTTTCTCAGATTTCTGCTTTAGAAGGTGGAGCAGAGCAAGGGCAATTGTATAGGTACCGTCCCCATTACACATATCCTTTTTATTTCATTTATTCAGTGAAACTATGGACGTGTTTTCCTTTTTCTTGTCAAATCTTGAGGCTTTTTTTAACCAGATGTCTCCTCACTGGGAGGAAAAACATGTCACAAGCATGAGAAATAGTTCTTCTGTTGCCATCACAGAAATGCTACTGCAGTAATTTTTCCTTCTTTACAACCATGAAGTACTTGTGTATTCACTTAACAAGCTGCAGCCAGTTCTCTTTTCATCCTGATGTACATGGTATATAAGTGCAGGCTTGACCTCATTCCAGTTGAGACTAAACACTGGATATCTGTACCACTATGGCAGAAAATTCCAGGCTCTGCACTGCCCAGACAAGGACAGAATAGCATCCATCCATAGTATACTTTCCATACTTAGGTGCTGTCCGTACAATTATGCTTTCAGATAAGCCACGTGTTTGAAGATCACACCCATTTGGCGTTCTCAGGCAATAGGAGATTCCTCAGCATGCCTTGTACTACTCAGCACTGAAGCTGTACAAACACTATGTATGAACCTTCACTCCTTGGCGCTGACTTCAAAATTAAAAAGGCAGAAACACATTTATTTAGTTCTCCAAAAGAGAATTATTCATTCTCCAAAAGCCACCATTTTTTTCCCTATGTATTTAGTTCAAAGGCTGACGGAATAATCTATTCTGCATTATTAGAATTAGAAAAGGACAGAAATACAAAAGAAATCCTAAGAAAATTACTTCTTAACTTTGAATGAAGATCATTAAACAATGGTTGTTAAAGAACTGCTGTTATAAAGGCAGAGTGAATTCTATTTGGCTCCTTTTAGACCTTTATTCCATTCTGTTTTTTCAAATCAAGAGCTTCCCACATTTAACAACAGGACAGAGGTAGGGAAATTCCAAGATCCTGTGAGATATTTGCTCAGCCCCAGAGGTTATATTCCCTGCACCCCACCCATTCCTCCACAACACTGAGAAACGCTGGCAGCAACAGGTCACATTTACACTGATGAGAAATAAGTTAAAAGCAACTCACGTGGTCTTCTTCTGTATGTGCTGCTTAAAGAAAAGTAAATTCTTTACGGCACGTGTTCCTTCAAATGTTTTACCTAAGCTTTGTGGTTAGGCATTTCCTCTTGTCTAGTATGCTTGCCAAGTCTTTTAGTTACTTTTAGCCACAAGATAAGCCTCAACATTTTTTCTTTGCAACATCAGTGAAAGAACTATTTTCCAAAACAATTATAAAAATCTTCTTGCTAAAATGCTGGCTTCAGACCTAATAATTTTTATGACTAGATACTGTAAAACCTCACCTGGAATGATCACTTTGGACAAAGCAGGTCTTAGTGATAATGAATTTTTGACAAACTAACCTTCCAGATGAACTTTCTTGATTTCTCTCTCGATAATCTGTGGCTCTCCCTCAATTACTTTAGTAACCTTGGTGTACTCAGTTCCAGCTATGGTAAGCATCAAAAACAAATCAGTTAAATCTGGCATAGCATTTTTCCATATGCAAGGAGCCCTCAGTGGAAACGATGCCATTTTTGAGCATAGGTGTTGCAGGCTACCATGCTCTTCATGCCATAAGGCATATTGTTTCTAGGGATGAGTCATTCATTGCAATCTTTGTTTAAAGTTCTGCTTCAGCAAAGATTGCTAATTGTTTTAAGCAGTTCTGGATATTTTATGAGCAGAATTAAAGCCCATATGAAATCATTCCTTTATTTAAACAGTGATAATACATTTGTTTGTGACTGTTCTCAAATTTAAATGATTAGGAGATTTTCAGTAAAAAATAATTTTATGTAGACAAGAGGGCCATAAAGCATTATCACCATTATCACCAACAACCCTAAAGCAGCATGTGTATCTGCTTTTATTGGCTAAATGTATAATAAGGTATTATCATGGCAGCCAAGGGTAGCTGACTGGATAAATCATGGAAAAGATAGATAAAAATCAAATTAAAGCAAAAGCCAATTCTGCCTACTTGGTCCATTCTCTAAAGTGGGATGCTTATGCAAACTAACATATAATAGCAAGGAAAATAGCAAGAATTCAAGAGATGATACTGTCTTCTTCAAATTTCCTAGAGAGAAACTATCTCTTTTCCATACACCTATATGCTCTAAGATGAATCTCTACAGATTATGCCAATTTAATTGTATACCTCTGTATCTGAATGATTACAAGTACAGTTATAATTGTTAGATTCTGGTATCAGACCAGAATTCTACAGATAAAGTTTGATCCTTCTCTTTGTTGACTGGTTTAAACCAATAGAACATAGTGCAGTACATACAGGAATTTTCTTGCTGCAATTTTTTAATTTCCAGCTTTTCTTTTAAACAGTTGATCCAGAAATAGACATCTCCAGAGAGCAAATCTTTTTGCACAGCTGGAATACTTAGGAGAAAATGAAAAACCCTCTGGAAGTTTCTGTTTCTGTCCAATATTATAGGTGAATTCTAGCTTAGGTCTGTAAAACTAAGATTCAGATGTTTGAAACAGAACAAAGAATTACGGTCAACTGGAGTCATGGCCCTATCTTAGCTTTTCTCTAAGACTATCTGTGTTATCAGCTAGCATATTTAAGTTTGGTGGTCAGCTGTTCAGCCATCAGGAATTTTTTTACTTGACTGAAGTATAAGTCACATCCACACAATAGCGCTTTTGAAAAACTATGAGATTTGGTTCTGTGAACTAAATGTGGCTGTAAGCTACTTTAGTGGAATACAACTGTGCAACTTACTGAAAAGTGAACATAAAATTAAATTGATTGATTTAATTTATGTCAAGAGAATCATCCATCCATATTTTTGAGCTTCTGACTCAGGTTTAAACTAACATTTACAAAAACCATATCACTTAAATTCTTTTTTTATTACTCATTGCTATTATAGATAGTTTCTCTAATCTACATTAAGCAGGGAACATTCCAAATTCATAGACAAAGATTAATTTAATGAGAAGAAGTTCTTTTACTAGTTCTACAGCTATTGGTTATATACGGCCAAAACTGTTAGAATTAAGNACAGATATCTGGCACTAGAATACAATGTTCTATTTTTCCCATTAAAATTCCACTTCTATGTCAGTCTTTAAAATGTTGAGTTCAACATATCTGAGAGGGGTTTCAGTTATCATAACCTGTTGCAAAAATGTTAGTTATAATACACTGAATTACCTCCCTGCAGAAGTCTTTTGATTTCTTCATCTTCCAGTAAATGACCATCACCTTCAATAAATTTGGTCACTTTCGTAACCTCTGATAGGACACAAGTTATGTCAAAAAAATTGATTTACAGAAAACATTTGGCAATCCCACAAGAGCATATATAATCATTTCGTAGCATTGTTCTGAATTTGAAAATTCAAGTTATGTTATCAAATTCCACATAAACACTGGAAACACCATATTTTATGACAAACATAGCATGCTATATATTAGACCTAGGCAGCCTCAGCTCTAGAGCTCCCTGAAATACAAAGATCAAGGACTTAAACCAAGATTTTACATTTGGAGTGTTCTGAGGTTTAATCTCTGGGTAAGATTTTGCAGTATGAACATAATTTTTTTAAAACATGGAATATCCATTCAGTAATTACTTAAGTTATATAGAGAGACATATATGTATTAAAGAAATTAAATAAAACAAGCATACTAACCTTCTTCAAGGATTTTCTTTAACTTCTCTTCATTGTCTGCACCCCCTGCAGTAATTCTGGTATATTTGATTTCAGGACCTGGAAAGAAAGTATGAGATAGTGGCTTTTATCAGATATAACAGGTTTGTCCTTTAAATTATATTTTCCTATTTAATATGAATGGTGATTCCATAGCTAACACGCTGCAATCTGCTTATATGACAACTTTATTTTTTACCATTCCTGAAATTAAACTGAAAGAGCATTAAAAACAGTAGGTAGAACTAGTTGTGAAAGTAGTCAGGCAAATTTAACATAATTAGAGTAATTGCCTGCTTATGTTCTTAGAGTAAGACACAACTTTAAGCTCTGTTGTTTTAGGTCATAGATCTGGTATTTCTGAAATCCATGATTAGTCTGAATTGACTGTTGCAAATAGACATTTTTCCTTTTATTATTGCCATGAATCATTTGAAGACTTAACATTTGAGATTCCTTATCAGTTTCTACAGGTTGAAAATGAGATACAGGTCTGAAATTCTGGCATTTTACATGATATTTACCATTTCATGTGGGATATTAGTGAAACTTTAATCCAAGAATTGAGAAAATTATACAATTTTTTGCCAGAAAATAGTCCCAGGTTTATTCATAAACCACTAATGCCTTTCATTCATTTATTTTCGCTATAGTAAAAAGTTGTATAATAATAACTTAAGCATGATTTTTTATTTCTGTCTTTCTCAAGTGACTTTGGTTGAATTTCAATATTTTCTAAATAAACTGAATATTAGGGCTTACAGCTAAGTCAATATGTAGTTATAACAGTGTCTTTTCCTTACAAGCTCTCTAGCAGACAGCATTTTAATGGTAGCATTCAAACTGGTATTTAAGCAAGGTGATCAAAAAGTGTCAACAGAGAACTCTATATATCACCTACTATGCTTAAATATGCCTCACTCCACTTATCAAATTCTAGGATGCTTAAAGAATCTGTAATAGGTCAAATACAATTGAAATTGGCCAAGGAATTTGGGAGTTCTGTGTGAGAAAATACAGGGATGCAGACACATATTGATTTTATCTTACATTAGCTGTATCCAAGTGTCTAACTTGTGGATGTCAGATCAAGTCCCCACCTTACAGAGAAATAGAAATCTTTTTCTGAAATGGCTGTCAAGAGAGCCTGGGATGACATGCAAAAATAGGCATCTACATATCAAACATCTACTTTTGATAAAATGAAACCTTCCTGGAGACATATAACCCAGAAGTTCAGAAAAAAAAGGTTTCCTTCTAAAGCAAGGCAGAGTACAAAAACACAATAAAAGCAGTCTCATTGTGAAATCGTAGCAAGAAGCTAGCAAAAGTAGACACTTAACAAATATATGAAAATAAAAACAAAAAAAGAAGATAAATTTTCATGGTTTTGCATGCTGTTAAAATATTGTGGCCATTTATGTATATATGTGTGTAGGACACATGGCCAACCTTTCAGAGACAGTGGGAAATGTTAAGGAAAATTAATCTGCCAAGGAAATGCAGTTTAGGCACTAGGACAGAACTTAAGATATGTTACTTTTGTATGCAAAGGTGGACTTTACTAAGAATTAATATCTCAGCTCAATTTACCTTGAATAATTCTTTCTTCTGTTACTTTTTTCTCTGTCACTTCCACAGGACGTCCATCAATGATTTTGGTGTATGTTTTAATAATTGGTTCTACAAGGATTTTTAAATTCAAGGCATTAATCAAGTGATGAACTTTCAAGAGTTCTTTTTGAGATGTGGAAACTGACTGAAGCACAGAAGGAAATGCCATAGAATATTTTATGAAAAATAAAAATGTTCAAAGGCCAGGAGCTAAATCTACTCAAAATTTAGGATGATCATGTGATTTTTCCTTTGAAACCATACTAGATGTGAACATCTCAATGCCCCTAGCAAAGAGAAGGCAGGGTTTACCTCTCTTTCTGACAAAATTGCCTTTTAATCACAGAATCACATACTACATATTTGATTGCAGGACAGCAATGAGCAAATAATTCTTGACTGAGACATATGTCAGCATGCAGAGTATTTCTAAACTCTTGACTGAAGCTATGGAACACAGCTAGGGAAAAAACCCAATTTTTTGAAATGCATGAGAATTAAAAAAGTATATGATGCAATAAAATTGCAGCACTTCACAAAGGTCTTGTTAAAAACAGAACAGCTGTCTAACGTGAATCACCTAGATAAAGTATAAACTGATGGAGAATAGTGAACGCTAATGCAAATTGAGTTGCTGAAAGCATACCAACCTCCATGAATCACTTTAGTTATTGTCTCCCCTTCCCTGACTATTTTGAACTCAGGTTCCCCTTCAATTAATTTAGTGAGCTGTGTGATAGATGGGTCTGTGACATAGGAAAAAAAACAACATGTTACAAATAGTCATAAAACATTTAAGAGTATTCCATGGGGGTGAGATGAAATGTGCATTTTCTCCCCCTACCCTAGATAAACCAGATTATTGTAATAAACAATAGATTATTGTTTAAATCCGAGAGTTTTTTTGTGGCAGCATTATACAGTCTTGTGTTTTCTCACACGAGATCTTAAACATAGATGCTATCAACCACTTACTCTTCACAATTTATTTAGTTCATTAGTTAGTTTGTGTATATGATATTTTTAACATACATTAACAACATTTTGTTGACAAGTTTCAGGCACTAAACCAGATCGTCAGCAGTGGAAAGGAAGTCTTTTTCCACATATATTGGTAAGAAGGTTACTCTGCATCTTTGCAGATATTTCACAGCCATTGCTCCACTAGTGATCAGCATGCAATCTACATAGTGAGAGCTTTTATTTTTTAAAATTATTTTTATTATTTGGTGCTTTAGAGTTTCTTTTATTTTTTTGCTTTGAGGTTTTGTATGTGGCTTTTTTTTTTTCCTTTGTATTTAAGACTTGGCCAGTGGTTACACAGCTTAAAAAAAAAATAAACCAAAAAAGCAAACTTTTGAGATCAGCTGGAATAGCTGTAAGGATATTTATCAGCATTACTGGCTATCATTATCATGAGTGAGGTCATCTTGATTACACTGATTCCAATGTATCTCTGTCTGACATGCTAAAGCAGGAGATACTAGATAGATTAGGAACACACCACCAATTAGCAGTAATAATATGGCTCTTCTCTAATGAGTGTTGTGGGACTCCTTCTACTTAAGAAGCTGCTGTAAAACAAACTTTCTTTGTTCCTTATTCAGATGCAGAAACCTAGCATAATCCATCTTTTTTACTTTCCTTAAAAATCCATTAAATATCTTCATATGAATTTTTGTAGAAGTTTATTGTGCATTGATTATTTTTCCATAATTACTGATCAGGATTTAACAAAAGCTTTTAAAGATGTGTGCCTCCTGTTAATTGTTGAGAACAGTCAGTTTAGGCTACCTTCAATAGTAAAAACCAAAAATGTTTCGAGTTTTCTTTTCAGTAGCAAATGATTGCATAAATTAGAATTTAGAGGTAAATAATTCATTTCTTTGCTGCAGATGAAATGATATGATAGAATCATAAAGATTCCCTGTTATTATAGACCCCTATTAATCTACTCTGAATTCTAAACAGCTGAAAAAACCATCACTCCTTTTACTTTTTAACAGGTCTGAATGAAAAACATTTATAAATATTTTAAAGAAACTGTCTTAGAAGACTTGTTCCCTGCTTCTATTTGAACTTGGAGGAATTTTTTGCATGTTGAGTATCCATTAAATAGCAATTTACATTGATACAAATGATGAATATAAATGATGTAAAAATTGTATTTATGAATATTTACAAATGCTTTATTTTTACATTTCTCAGTAACTGTACCTTTTCATGTGCTTGATACAGCAGATATGTGCAAACCAAAAGGTGAAGGCATAGCCAGCTATATTGCCTAGTGTAGGCTCAATCCTTTGAATATCTTATCTAAGATTTGGGTTTCAGTCAGATTTAGCTCTTTACACCTATTTAATTTTTTGCATACATTCCCAAGTAATCTTTTACATACATGCCCAAGTACAAAAAATGGAAGCGCAACACGAGCAGAAAACACTGAGACAGGAAAAGACACACACATCTCCCTCTAAACTTGGTGGGAAGAGATGTAATTATTTCTTAGTGGAAATTGCCCTTGCATCATGATCTGGTAAAATTTCCTGACAAAAATTAGCGTTTAAGTTTGCCAGCTTTTATCTACAGACTGTTGTGGATTTATGAGGTTCTGATGGCATCTGCCACTCACTACTGCTACTGAGAAAGCTCACAAGTGACAGAATTGGTTTTGTTTGGTCTGCATCTGAATCAATTATCAGCAGAAACGCTGCACCAGCCAGAGGTTGTTCCCTGGAATGTGCCCCAAAGCAAAATTACTGTACTGGAAATGGAAAGGAGTAGCCCTTCAATACTCACTAACCTTTTTTCCCTCTATTTGGTGAATAAAATATATTTCTATTTTTGACTGTACAAGTGCTCAGACATTTCATTTTTTCTTTAAAAGACAATTTTATATTAGTTAATTTTCAACTTCTAAACATCCTGTAAATCACCTAAACTATATACTCTGGGTTTAACAGAGGTATTTTCAGAGAGTGATTCATCCTCACCATAGCAAGATTTCTAAAATAGCTTGGATGGATTACCATATGAAATAATCTATCCATTTGTATTGCACTGTTTTAATCTGATTTAATGATGGAGACTGGGCAACAAAGATCAGCATATATGTCAAATGGCCTCTAATCCTAAATGGGATGAAGCACAGACAAGCTCCCAAAAAAGCAAGCATTTGTCACTTCTTCTGGGAGGAAATCCTCCCAGAAACACTGATTAAGCAGTCTGGGCAAAATTCTTTGCACGACATTTTAAACTGCCTTTCTCAGTTGAGATAAAACAAATTCCCTTTCAGCATTTTTATTTCAATGGGAAGATGTATCTCATCAGTTTTACTTAAGTTATAAAGCACAAGTGATTTTAGCAGTCCCATCCCCACATTTTTTTCTCTTCAGTCTCTCCACTAATCTTTAGCATAGGGATCATTAAGCATGATTATGCTTTTGCATGGAGAAATAAAAAAGCCAAAGATTGGGTAGATATAATTTTCAGCCATCCAACAGATATTGGTAGTTAGAACTGATTGAAAATTATAGAAAAAGGAACCAATATTTTTTTCTTCGAAGTATAAGAAACATATTGACTTTAAAATATCTGTTCTAATTTTAAAAAAGGAAATGTCTTAATTGAAAAAAAAGGTGATAAAATAAATGGTTTGAGAAAAGATTATTTAAGATATTTTTAAATACCCATAGAAAAAGGAGGAAACTCATTTGGTGAGAAAAACTGTGGGCAATCTTTTCATACAAAATATTTCAGTCAGTTCTAATTGCAATATTTGTATCTTTGCATTTCCAGCAAAGTGCTTAGCATCCTGGAGTTGCTAGGTATAAAATGCATCCCGTTAAAGAAATATATTCAGGATATATTCTGAATATGTATATGAACATATTCAGAAATATATATACCACAGGGCTCATTTACCTTCCTTTGTGATGATGGGCTGGACGTTGCTTTCAATTATGTTAATTTCTGAAAATATAGAAAATGGAATATACAGTGCATTCCATTCTTACAATTTCTTTGAGGCAACGATCATTTAGATTTGGTCTGCTCATGAGGATGTGGGTAAAATCATAGATATTCATGTGTGGAATAGCAACTCAAAAGGATCTAGAGTGTGAATCTTGGTTCTGGTTATGAAACGGTGATCCACTCAGGTCACTTGCAGACAGAATCTGCTGATAATGGTATTTGCCTTTGAGCCTTATGAAACCCATGGGTCATGGTACCTGTGATGTCATATGGTACATAACAGAGAGGGCTTGTACAATTACCCATACAAAGATTTGCACAATTCCCTGACATGCCTTATGCCTGAGTATTGCCCTTTTCATTAGGCAGCTGAGCAGGCACACACAGGAAACCTGGCATTCAGAACTATAGATAGAGCATCATAGAAAACACGCCCTTGGGAGATCAAGTTGGGCCTCTACACCCAGGGCAGACTCAAGTACTCACTGAACACCTCTGATAGTGATTTAACTCATACCCATCCACTGGAGAAGCCCACACTGATAGAGGTTACAGCCTTCCCAGTCTTTCATTCAACTAAATCTACAGCTACAGCTTTCTAGATGCTCACATCAACCTCTCTAGCTTAGTTTTTACAGGCATTGCTTCCTGTGCTACTCTCACTAGCCATGGGAAGTAGAATCATAGAATATCTCAAGTTGGAAGAGATGCATAGGGATCATCAAGTCCAACTTCCTTCTTCTCAAAGGACTACCTAAGACTAAGCCACATGACCAAGGGTGCTGTCCAGAAGCTCCTTGAACTCCAACAGGCTTGGTGCTGTGACCGCTTTCCTGGGCAGCATGTTCCAGTGCCCGACCACCCTCTGGGTGAAGAACCTTTTTCTAATGTCCCATCTGATCTTTTCCCAAAGCAGCTTCATTCCACTTTCTCGTGTCCCGTCACTGGTCACCATGAAGGAGACAGCACACCCACTGCACTGCCCTTCGTGGGGAAGGTATGGGTTGAGATGGGGTCAGCAATGAAGTCACCCCTCAGCCTTCTCTTATCCAAAATGAACAAGCCAAGTGACCTCATCAGCTCCTCAAAAGTCTTGTCCTCAAGACTCTTCACCATCTTGATCACGCTCCTCTGGACACTGGGCCCAAAACTGGCTCCCAAAACTGCCTCCAGCACTTGAGGTGAGGCAGCCCCAGCTCAGAGCAGAGTGGGACAATCCCCTCCCTTGCCCAGCTGGTGATGCTGTGCCTGATAAACCTCAGGACACAGCTGGCTACTTTGGTGCTGGAGCACTGTTCACTTATATTCAACTTGTCATCAAGATGAATTACTCCATTTTTTGTTCCAAGGGTTTTTTAACTTCAGTATGTCCATTCCCAATTTTCAAAATCTGATATGATGGTTTCATTTTGTACTGTGAAATATGGGTAGAACTCCATCAGAATTTAATCATTTGTCTAAAGTCATATTTCCTCCCAAGGTTACAGCAGGATCTTTGTCTTCTAACAGCTTGTTTCAGCACTTACTCTATATTCAGAAATTGAATGCACACCTTGAGAAAGGCTGCAAGAGTGCTAAAGAAGGTGTTTTTTTACATTTACTGCTGAAAGAGAAAATATTCTGGACAACTGTCTCCCATTCAATCCCCATATTTGCACATATGGGAAACAGGGACAAGAGGTACACTCTGTCCCTCTGGAAATATTTATGAAAAAAAAGTGTCTCAGTGCACAGTCAGTGCTCCATCTTGGAGAGTGAGTACAGTCAATGAGTACAGTACAGTCTTAGAGAGACATACAACTTTGTTATGCACCAAGCACTGAACCTTGGCTAAAAGCTGAAAAACAATGTTTTCCATATGTATCTTGTCTACCTCATGAGTTTGAACAGCTTACTTCAGGGTTACTTTCCAGTCACACATCTGGAAAGGAAAAAATACAGTAGCACAGCAGCCAGAAACATTCTACTTTGAGTCTTTCTCTTCCTTTTCTTCATTGGCACATGTTACTTTCCCAGAAATTGCTTTCTTCTTTATTGAAAAAGAGATTGTACAATTCCAAATTGGAATTGGCACCACTTAAAAAGCAATATCCAACCCATCTGGAAGTATTTAAAATGAACTTACTGTAAAATGTCAGTGGAATCTCTTTGAAGGTACTGTCACGAACAAACTATAAAAACAAGAAAAGCAATTTATTTAAAATTTTAAAAAAGTAGTACTTGCCTTATAGTTTCCTAGTGAGTGTGGGTAGGATTCACTGCTTCATTGACCTAAAAGTTAGGTGATGCTATTTGTCTAGGTTCTTTCATTCATTGTTGAGGGAGAATGTAATCTCAAGAGGATTGCTGAGATGGACAAGAATGCCTACTTTTCTTCACAGGTTATTGATACTGCTCGCTTTAATGGCATAAGAATTTAGTCACTCAGTATTTTTTTAAATAAGTGATTTGTTTTCCAAGAGTGATAAAGTGAACTAAAGAGCATATTTGGGCCAATTCACGCTGAAGTTATCCAAATGCAAATATTCTACAATTATTTGGCATTGAAACACATGACTGTTGAGCACACGGTCTCACTCATGATCATATTTGGAGCTATTGAATGTGTTGTCTGCTGAAGAAAGAAAGGACCAGAGAATCACTTATAATGAGCTCAGTTTCACAGACCCTGCCAGAAAGATAGAGGGATAAGCACTAAAAGAATACCTTAATTTGAATGTATTTAATCAACTTCTTCAGTATGGTGAGCAGCTGATCATTTCCAACAGGCAATTCTGACAAAAGAAGCAGGCATGTAAGAGGAAATACACAACTGTGTGCATTTTACTTTGATTTACAGTGATCAGGAGATGCACTCATTCTCAAACACTCATACAAGGGTGTACTAGATATATATTATTCTGTATTAGCAGAGAAGGTAGTCTGGCTAGTCTTGACTTTCACGAACTTTACTTTCCTAAAATTTCAAAATCTTGTGAAGGTTTCAAGCAAGGTTTTTCCACAAAATGAGCATTGAGGTAAATTTTCTGTTTCTAATTCCACCTAGGAACTGTATCTTTAAATTGATTACCTTTTTAAAGTTATTGCCGTTGCAAAGCATGCAAAAAGGTGTAAAAGAGTGGGTGAAAAATTTCATGAAATAACACTCACCTGCTGGATATAGGAGTTTGTCAATGACATGAATGACACCATTTGTTGCCATGAGATCAGATTCTCTTGACTTCAGTTCATTAACCAGAAGAGTATCATTCACCTGGTAAGGGATCAAAAGAGAACCCAAGTTATCAGGGACATTAGAAAACAACCCCAAACCCTACTATAACAATTGGAGAAATGCATGCCATTCTATAATGAGGATAGGCATGGAATATCATATCTCTGTTACAAGGCTGTAGCAGGGAGACATTTTCTATACTTAACTGTTTTCAAGTAGAGTTTGCCTCCTTGGATGGTTTTAAGAATGTTTGTCACACCAGGCTCAAAGCCACTTCCAATGAAAACTCCTTGTGTCAAGTGGTAAAGAAGAATATTCCTGAGAGCATTTTTGTCTCCTATGTAAAAATAGAAAAGTAGAAATAAAATAAAATGGTAGGGGATAGTTCTTTGCTGGAATTCTAAGGATTCACATAGACATGAGCTAGAAAGAAACATAGTATGTATGAAAATACTATGAACACATACAATTTGAATTTGTAAAAATGATGACAAAGGGAAAAAGTCCAACTATATGACAAAAAGGTACTCAGAGCATAATCACAAAGATCCTATGAGAAATCTTCTACAAAAGAACATAAAAGGGGTCAATCAAGCAATTAGGTGCTGAATTTGTCTGTTCTTATAGAGGACAGAAGCAGCTTGGAGAAGTCAGGAAAGAGGGAAACCACTCCATTTTAGGGAAGATTTCCATATTTTGAAGTTTGACATTCTTAAGTGGGATGAAAAGAAAAAAAAATCCAATATTTTCAAGACTGTCTTAAAAAATAAATGCGTTCTCTAGCCCAAGTTAATATCCTGATAGGGCTACTTGGGTCTGTGGAGGTTGAGTCATAGGATGGGCTGCAGAAAAACCATAACATCCCCAGAAGACAGGGTATCAAGCAGAGAAGCTTTAAAACACATTTGTTTACCATTACATGGAATATTGACCATTAATACTAGAATTACGTGCTGATATTGGTTGTTATTAGGAGTTTCAGCCTTGAGGAAACTGCAATGGGAATCTTGTCTGGTCATATTCTTTTCCTGATGTCTCTTTCAGTGAACATTTTCTGGTTTTTCCCTGTGTTTTTGCTTTGATCACTGATGCTACTGCAATTTACTTCACTACTGAAATGCAATTAAATTATCTTCTTCTTCCTAGTAAAATTGGCACTGATATTTTGTGACTGGAACATTCATAGATAGCATTAAATTCCATAAAAAGCCTAAACATGGCCACTCCAAAGATTTTTGCAGCAACTATCAGACTACCTTTGTAATTATGCCACTATAGTTACTGGTTAAAATAATCTTTGGTTTGTGTCTTTCTTACAAATAAACAAAGTATTTCTTTATATTTGTTTTAAAAGTAACACACTTTAAGGTTTAATCTTTATGGAGAAAGGAAGAAAATAACTTAAAGGAAAACCAAGACAGAATTCTAGAAAGCAATCTGGCACAAAAAAAAAAAAAAAA
>VWZV01012916.1:595913-762708 GCA_013397155.1 Irena cyanogastra | reverse complement strand
ACCAAAAACCAAACTGCTGAAAAAAAAAAATATGAGGGCCAAGGAAATCATTAAGTAACTGAGTCATAATGATAGGAAAAAAAAAAACAAAAACCAACAAAAACGGTGCATAAAGCCTCTGGAAAAGCAGAAGGGCAAATAAAATTGTCTTGTTAACTACAGAATTAGTCCAATATGGCGTTGGCCTTGGACAACTTCAAGTTCTGAATTGAAGACAAAAATAATAAAAGGAAACAAAACTATGGAATAATATATTGAGGAGTGAAATTTAAATTTAAAAATCAGGTTGGAGTTTTTTTTTCCAAAAAGACATTTTCTCAACGCCCAAGAAGGAAATAATTTAGAGGATTCCTATGACCTGCTTTTTGCAAAAGGTAAACTGCTTAGGAAGACAGCTTTTGTTTGAGAGGTGCATTAGTCTCCTTTCCAATCAATTTTAATTTGCTCATAATTCCAGGTTTTTTATGTTACTTACTTATCAGTATGTCCTTGTCATCATCAGTCAAACCTTTAAAGGCATCATTAGTTGGGACAAACAGAGTCCACTGTCCAGGCCGTGACAGAACATCATCCAAATCTGCAGCTTTCACCAGACTGAGGAAAACGCTGTTTACAACAAACAGACAAACAACAAATACATTTTGTTGAAATGTGGTAACTGTAATTGTGTCCAGGTACTTAGTTCTCTCATTTTTATTTCTGATAGTGTTTCAATTTTCAAACACTTTTACTATTTCCCAGAAATAAAGATAGTAGAAGAGGAGAATGAGAAAAAAAATAGGAAAAGACAGTCTTGAAAGCAGCACACAGAGGAAAAACTATTTGAAAAAAATATATTTGCATCTTATATCAGAGCAGGATTTGTCAAATAAAAACCCTTGTACTTCAAACAGAATAAAAAGAGGATGCAAAGAATAGGTCTTGCTCTAGAAGTACTGACATGCTTGCGGGAAATGTATGCAATCCTGCTGCACCCATTTGGAATTGTACCGCTCGTTGATCAAAACTCCAGAGTCTACTGCATTTATAGCTCTGGATGTAACACTCAATTCTTCCTCTCATTCTAGTGACTTACAACCCTCTGTGCCACGAAAAAGCATCCTAGCACAGAGTGTGGAAGCCTTTTCAGTATGCAGCTGGAGAACACTTTTCTTTTCCCATATTTTTTCCCTTTTATGTTATTTGTGTAGGTAATAAACCCTTCTCTGCCATCCCTGCTCTAAAAACCCCAACAACTCGCATGCTCGCAGTCCAGAACTTTTTCTCAGACCAGCTGTGCTGTATATATAGTTACCATCTGCAGGAAATCTCAGTTCTGCCAATATTGCTACTCACCTAAAACGCTTATCATTCCTCAGCATTTCATGCAAAGTCTTTTCTGCTGGATTGATTATCTGTCTGAAGATGTGAATAAAACCATTTCTTCCTTCTTTGCTTCCTCTGACCATGCATGAATTTTCAACACATACAGCCTTATTGAAAGAGAAACAAGTGTAGTTGTTTACACAATGTCAGAAATAACAACTGTATGTATTTCCTACAGTCAAACTGTGTGTTCTTGCCAGGAAATTTGGCATTGCTCAAGTAAGCAGAAATAGCAAAATCTATAATAAAATAGCATGATGCAAATATTTAAAAACTTGACCTTTTTTTTTGATGTTTGTGTTTTTCCCTTGAGAATGTTCTTAATTAGTTCTAAAAATGAGCTTTAAAATTTTGTAATCAATTGAGCACCCAATATGAAATTCTGTTGCATATTCCCAAAGAGTTGTCCATGCAAACAAAGCTCAGATTGAGAAAGATCAAATTTTCATTTCTTGGTGTCTTAAAAGTTGAAGGATTTTTTGCCAGACAGTCATAATGGTAAATGTTGGGGGTTTCATTCAGCTTCGCCTTTTATTTATTTATCTATTTTTATAGTTGAATGCATATTTTTAGAAAGACTCATTCACTTACTGTGCGATACACGAAGACTCTAAGTAGTTTTCCTCCAATTGTTTCCAGCTCTTGTCCATTGTACAGTTCATTGAGCCCAATTTTCACTTTTATAATGTGATTCTGCAGGATGGTTTTAAGAAGACGTTGATCCAGCCTTAAGGTGTCATCTACAAAGCCATTTAGATATTAATGTATAGTAATTTATATAGTGAATTTTTATTCAAATATAGTTAAAAGAATCTGGAAATACTGAATCTTTCTATGAAATGCTTGAGTTAAAGCATGGACATATTTTTGTATACAGAAGGCAAATTGTTTTGACCATTCCTCAAATTCAGTCAAGAACTTTTGACAAAGCCATACTTAATTACTATAACTAATATGTCTGATGATTGATAGGTGTGCCCGCTCCATCTTCTGAATTACTGATATAATTTGTATTAGAACTAGTCCTTTCCACATGTGCACCCAAAATCTATCAAAATTTGCTCCTGCAGTAGTGAGACTACACTCTAATTCTTTGAGAAAAAGCAAGATATCCATGCGGTCACCTCTGCAAATATACAAACACCTGATTTCCGGCATGTTTATATGAGTTTCTCTCTGCTTTAACGTACTGATAAATACTAGCTTCCTTGTATTTCCTGGATTTAACTGGGACAGAGTCAAATTTCCACCTAGCAGGTCCCACAGTGCTTTGTTTCGGGTTTAGTATAATGTTGATAACACGCTGATATTTTGGTTGTTGCAGAGCAGTGCTCACTTTAAGCCAAGAACATCTCAGTGTCTCATGCTCTGTGAGTGAGCAGGTGCACAAGAGGATGGAGAGATCATGCCCAGGACATGATCCTGGACTCGCCAAAGGGATATTCCATACCAAACTTGCCAAAGGGATATTCCACACCACAGAATGTTGTGCCCAGTGTATAAACTGGGGGAAGCTGGCTGGGAGGTGCACCTGGGTATAGGTCAGGGTAATTGTATCATGCATCACCTGTTTCTCTTAGGTTTTAATTATCCATTATTATTATTATTATTATTATTATTATTATTATTATTGCTATTACTAATATCAATATTATTAATATTATTATTTAACTTTGTTACGATTATCAAATTGTTCTTATCTAAACCTATGATGTTTTATTACATTTTCTTTTCCCTGATTCTCCTCCCCATCCCAGAGTGGGGGAAAGAGGGGAGTGATCAAGAGGATGTGTGGTGCTTAGCTGTTGGCTGGAATTAAACCACTGCATACATTTTCTGCGAATAAATAAGTTTTGAATCTAATGGAAGCAATGTAACACTAAGGAAATTGGCAGTTCATAAATATCTTTCCATTCCTACAGTCCTTCTGTGCGTATTTTATATCTTATTTTAGTGCTACTATTTCCACTAGCAAAAGATATGACTGAAAACAATCTGTAGTGGTCAGGCTTGTTTTGTCTTTTAACAAGGTATGTAATTCGAAAGGATGAAGTAATTCTGTTTGTCTATGATGCTCTTGCAGTGAGACTTGGAACAAGTACTGGGAGTTATTTGGAAAACTGTCAGGGTAGCACACATTCTTGTATATTTTGACAAACTTTATGGGCTACTAACCTGAGAAAGCACCATTCAGAGGTGCCAGGAGAGTGTATTGGCCTTCTGGTCTCAAAGAAGATGCCAGACCTAGCTGTGCTACTAGGTCCGTAAATGTAGTCTGCTGAGCACCCCCAAGCTCAATGACTTGTTTGGCTGCAAATAAAGAATTAAGAAAAGATATTTTAACACACGATATCTTCCTATTCCTGATCCGGATTCTCTGTGCTTATCCAGAACTATATATCTGAGGGAATCTGTGTAAGGTTATTAAAAATATCTTCAGTGCAACAAGTTTTTCATACACAACACTGACCAGAATCAGGAATTAGCACTTGATCAATGAGGTGAATAACGCCATTGCTTGTCACAATATCTTTGCGTTTCACCATTTTCACTCCATTCACAGTCAGACTTTCACCATCACAGCCAACTTCAACAGTGTTTCCTTCCAAGGTTTCATAGACAGCTCCACCTGTGATGGCTTCAGAGCACTGGAGAGTGTTTAATATATGGAACTTCACAAGAGCTGCAGAGAAAAGAGCAGGATTTTAACAGATGTAAGTGTTCGGACACATATTCATATACATATAATTCACATATAAGTGGGGAAAAATTATTCCAGCTACTCTATTTTTAATTAATGTCACTCACAGATACTTTATTTAAATTTAATTATATTGTAGGCCTCTAAATAACATTTATGGTCAAAACTATTTGGCATCCCTTATATTATTAAAACTATATAGTTTATGCTACAATCTGCTGGTGACTGCATATGATATGCTCCAAAAGGACCTATGAGTACAAAACTCCACAGGCTGTGCAAAGGTATGAGAGAATTTCATATTCAGATAGCGCTGAATTCTAGGGACAGGAATGTCTATCAGACCTAAGCAGCTGAGCTATTAGAAAGTCAATGTGCCTACACTTTCACAGTTCCCTTTAAACTGTTCTGGAGACTAAGTTTGCAATGACTTTCTATCCTTAGGCAAATGGAAAAATTAGAGACAGAAGAAATAACTCTTCCTACACACATGAAAGTAGAGGTGTTTAATTCCAGAGCTGTAAGGGTAATGCATTTTTGCCTCCTGATCCACTCATACATATTTCTCATTTGCAAAAAAGTTTAAATACCTTCAGAGGCCACTTTGTCACCCATGATTCTTTCTAGAACTCCCCTTGGAAGTCTCTCAAAAGCTTCATTAGTAGGAGCAAATAGTGTGTAATGACCAGGTCTTCCAAGAATATCCATGACACCTGATGTAATGGCAGGAGCCTAAAATATATATTTTTTTCTTTTAATGCTGATTATTTGAAATATTACCAATATACATTATCTGTCTAGTTTCCTCTCATGCCTGCAGATACTTGAATGCTAGACTGAGATCATAGGGTTTGAGAAAGATAGATCATGAAATAGAAAGATGAAAACATTAATCAACAGGAATTCTTTAACTGAAAACTAGAAAGTATTTGTTTTTATATTGAGCTTTTTAAAAGATTAAATGTTGTGGTTGCCTGTAATTGTCGTGAATTGGATTTGAGGGATTCGGAGAATCTTCTCCACCTTTATGCTTCTGCATTTAAAATACCTTTTTGCATTTATTAAGGAGATAGAAGATGGAAAAGGACAACAGTTATCTGCAAACAAATTACATATTTTTTAAATATGCAGCATGAAATCCCATAACACTGTTCAGACACATTTTTCAGAAGATGGAAAAATTAGAAACTTGGACAATTTTTAACCATACTTCTTCTGTGCAAGAAAAATACTTCTTATGTACATCTGGCGCTCTAAAACTTGGTATGAGTCAGGTTCCGAAATTTATTTGATGTCTTTACCATTTTTTATCATCTATTTTGAAATTGTTCTTATTTATCTAGCACCAGACTCTGTAACTTCATGCTTACGTTTCATTTTCTCAGTGCTTGAAGAGAAGACACTTTTTGTGTCAGGGATACATTCTGTCCTATTGATGTTACCTCTTTATACAGTTAGATTTGCAATATTACCTGGACCTCTTAATTTATTTCTCTCTCTTACTGAGCTAACACTTCTTGCTTCCAGGTATCATAAACAAATTAAAAAGGAATAAAAAACCCCCTCCTTAAATAAACAGAGAAGAGTTTTTATTTTTGTGAACTTACTCTAAATGATGAAAGATCTTCCTCAACTTCAATGAAATCTTGAATGGTATTTCCAACAGCAGTCAGGACACGATCAACAACATGGACAACACCATTGGTAGCAATCTGGTTGCCATGGATGATCCTGGCACAGTTAACAGTAACAACCTATATTTGAAGAATCAAGTAGTAGAAGATTGAACAATAATTTGATCACAAGCTTGGAACCTGACTCTCACAGACTGGCAGTGTAGGTACTGTACATTGTGTATTCACTGTTGTTATTTCAGTTGGGTTTTTTTTCAAAATTTGAAGTAAAGCCTAGTAAGGTTTGAAAGCTTGACCAAGCTTCTGAAAAGACAGCAGCAGATTTATTCAGGTTACATTGATTTCATATTCATGTTTAATTTCTTACTGCAATTATTCTGATTTGGTTTTTCTTAGCTGGCTAAAATGTTGATTGTACTGATATTTAGCAATACAACCGGTAGACAAACAGACATTTTGATGCATTTAAGACAACAAACATGAATGACTTAACAGGGAGGTTTCTAGCATTTATAAAATTTTTTTTCTATACGAATAGTGGATGTATGTTTCCTACAAACTTCAATGCTCCTACCATGCACTCAAATTCAAACAAAAGATGTTTTAATATTATTTAGCAAAACAGTGAAAATTAATAGCAGATTTTGTTGTGACATGTATTATGATCACGTATTTTGACCACAAAATGCTTTGTCTTTTATGAAGAACGTTCATTTTCATTTGAACTTTGATTTCTAAATAGCACAATGTTTACTCATTCTTTCTTAGTGATTAGTTCAGTCTATACAGCAGTCAAAAGTTCTTCAAGAGAATATTTATTTTTGTCAGTGGCAAATGACTTGGTAGATAGTAAACTTTTGATAATATATTTTCTTAGTTATACAAGGAAATAAAGGAAATAAAGGCAACAATTAAATAAATATATTAGGAGTAAAAAAGAGAATAGACTTACCCCATTGGGATAATGGTTAATAAGTAATTTCTGGCCATCATACATAGACACCAGGGTCATGCCATTCTTAAGATCTTTTGTCAACATGCGCTTGTTTAACATGTGGTGGTGGAGAGCATTATACAGTTCAATATTTACATTGTCAACCAAATTCCTGTGAATTTCCTGAAGAAAAAAAGCAATTTAATCAATTAGAAGCTTCAAAACATGCTGCCACTCAGAAACATGTATGTATTGTTTTACCTTAGTATATGATTTCAACATATTCAGCGTCTGTTTGGGAAGATGACTTCAATGCCTATAAATCTGGCTCTACTTAAATGATCTTTAAGTCTGATTTGCTCACAAATGGGAGACGAGGCTTCATCACAGACAAGTCATTGCAGAAGCTTTAATTCAATGTTTATTTAACTAAAATCATTACTAAAAGAAGGACACCTGAATTACCAACAATGTACAGCCATACATCATGCAGCTGCTGGAATTCCTAAGAGTTTCCCCAAAACTATGCTAATGAAATTAACAATGCTAATATGTGTCATGAAAGTGCTTAAATAAGAAGCAATTACAGTTGCTTAGTACTCCTGAAAGTAAACTCAGCCTCTCTAGCTTCAGGAATGTATGTTGAACATGTAGAATATTTCATTATTACATGTATTATGTCCTTCTATGTCTAAAATCTCAACATTGTTTCCAACCTAATTTGTCCTACACTAATGGCTTCAGCTAAGACGTTTAACTTATGCACATGCACACAGACACACAGACACACTTACTGAATCTAATTGGTCCCAGGCTTCATTGCTTGGTGCAAAGAAAGTGAATGATCCTCGTCCCTCAATCTCTTCTCTGAGCTTTGACATGTCAGAGTAGCGCTGTGTGGAGGTAGCTCCCACAATACCAAGCGTACCATATACATGATCAATAGGAGCAACTAAAATAAACACGAGGTAAGAATACTGTAAGCTCTTCAGTCCCCTAGTTTACCACAATCAAATTTTCTTTGTGTCTTTTGGATGCATAATAGTTCTGAAACTGTTTAAGTCAAAATTAAACAGTATGTTTATATTAAAAATTTCATTGTCAACATACTCAAAAAACATCTAAGCACATCTGCTTGCTATTACTTTTTGTGTTTTTCTTAATGAAAAAATAGATCAAACAATACTGAATATGGTAAAGTTTCATTTAGAAGAGCTGTTGCATTTTGTATCAATCCAACATGAAATTGGAGGCTATCCATTTATAATCACAAAATTTTCAGTGGAGTGGGTCTCGTTCAGTCACGATGGACCAGAATTCTTTTTGTGAGGCCTCTTACTCTTATTTCAGTGCCTGGTTTATGCATATACTGATTCATCCAGAGAGTAAGAATGGCCATAGTCTCACAGTTAAAACATGGATACATGAGAACAGCATTCATCTCTCCTGATTTTAGGCATCTGGAAGTGAGACATTTGCATGCAATCTACTGTTTCTTGGCTCTTTTTATGGTTATGGAGAAGAACAGAAAATTCTAGTTTGCGACCGATCTCACCCTAACGTCAGCATCTGAAGGCAGGTTAATTTATCTAAACAAACTGAACTCTGCATTATTGAACATAAAAGGATTATTTCAGTTATAGGGATCAAAAACTATGAAATGTATTCCTTCTCATATTACTCTTTCCTGCTGCAGTTAGTTTTATTTTTACAAAGCAGAATAGCCTAAATAGGAGACATAAAGAATTTCTGTCTTCATTTTCAATCTTCCTTTGACAAAGGCTATAAGACTTCAGGTAAATTAGATTCAAGTTTTTTCAGAAAAAGGCAAACACAAAATTTAGATACGCTCCACCTTGGGTCCTGGCTCTCTGACCACACCAGTAGGCTTTAGACTAGTTTCAGATTTTACGAGACTAGGAAAAGTTCTTTGGCAGCTTTGGGAACTGAAGACACTATCAATTCTCACCAATCCAGAATCTGGAAGGAGCTTGGAAATTCAGCCTAAACTTTATGATCAAATTTAGTGCTAGCTAATTTTTAACTGTGTTTGCTGCATTCAAATGAAGCTGTGCATTCTTAGGCAGTCCTTAAAAAGAGGCAATCCTTTCTCATGATGACCACCTTTGAAACTCTGCTGTAATTGTAATTCTTTCCATATGCAAACTTATCCATAAGAAAATAAGCTCGTACCTGCAGGACATCCTCTTGTACCATCCATCTTCATATAGCCAGGACAGCACTCGTATAAGACAGTTCTGTGGGATAGAGACAACAGCACAATAAATATTATGAAGGAGAAATAATCTAATTTTAACTAAGTCTAATTTTATTTTTATTATCAAAATTTCATTGCTAGCACATACTCTCCAGCTTTTCGGCCTTCTTTTTGTCATTCAGCATTTTTTTGTACTGATTACATTGATTTTGCATTGATTTACATTGATTATGAATTGGTCATATTTTACTAAAAGTAAAGTTTTTGAATTTAAAGAATGACTGCCATCACAAAATTCAAGCTTTGGGAGGGAGCATGGGTGGGCTTGTGGTACTCATATAGAGTTGCCAAAAGATGATGTGACTAGAACAGCAGCTGAAGAACATTAATTTATCTATTGTGTGTTGATCAGATTATGACATTGAACAAAGAGGAAAAAAAGATGAGGATATTAAAATAAAATCCTGATCAAAAGGTTGTGAAGGAAAAAGACAAAATTAAATGAATAGAATAGAATTTAAAGTGACAGAACTACATGATGTCACCTACATACTGGTGGTAACAATTTCCAATTACGGGAACTAACAAGTATTTCAGAGAAGGTCCTGTGAATTGTATGGTGATAAAATGTGGGATAAGAGAGCCCGTGTTTTCCAAGGAAGAATTTGAAGAAGCTCAGGAATGAGGGAGAGAACTAATTAAGAACAGACATAAAACTGGTTACAGGGAAGGAAGTCACTAAAAACTGGATGGATGGACTCAAGGGAAAGTTCACAGGTAAATGTAGTAAGGATGAAAACCAGAACACAAAAATCAAAACCAGAGTTTAAAAAGCTTGTCATCACAGCATACAAAGACTTTAACATTGCTAGGGGCCAGGAAATGTTACATAATTATGTCAATAAAATAATCTCATTCTCAAATACACGTAAGCTACACATAATAGCAAACCAGGGCTGAATGATGATTCTAGAAAGTAATGTTTATTTTAACATTGTATTTCCTATAAGATATAATGTCTTCTTAATTAATAGACATAAATAAGAGTTCTACCATTGACCTGTTTGAAAAATCCTCCTCTCTTACAGGACAATGCACATTCACTAAAGTTATCACAGAGGTAATTTTGCCTCCTTGGAAGAAATTGAATACATTAAACTTCAGATATTATTTTTCAAATTATGGTACACTGTACAGTATATGGTACACCATAATGACATCACTGTTTTACATAATAGATTTATTTTTATAGGTGTGGCTGATGATGGCAGTTCAAAAGTTCTGAACATTAATTCCTTGAAGGTTTTTACTTGATCTTTAACCACTACATTCCAGCTTTTAATTTGCAGAATCTTTGGTGAACAGCTGAGTACATTTCTCTATTGTTTCATAATTTAAAGCTGACAAAAAATTAACCATAACCACATTAAAATGAACAGCTTATTCAAATGAAGAGTTGGTCTTAATATCTTCAACGTCCAAACTACTCCAAGAGATTTCAAAATAAAGTAGACTGAAAGAAAAATAATAATAAACAGCATGATTGGAAAAGTGAGGACTATCATTCCATAAAAGAGAGCAATCTGATAGAGGTAGTGAAGATGATTTCTTTCTTAAACACAGTCTTTTATTTCTCCATGATATGAAAATATTTTTTTCTCCATTCCCTCACATGCATATACATACATGACATATTCACCCTTCTGCTATGTGTATATTTTCAACTGAGAAGTCATATATTGAAAGTATTTGCACAGTTCTTTTAGTACATCTCTTTCTTTAAAGCAATTCACTGAAGGCTATGTCTTGGGAATCCATGGGTAGCATACAATATAGGCTACAGATTTTTAAGCTAATGATAAAGCTTTTACTCTTAGTTCTTCTTGCATCCTTGCCAGAAACTAGTAATAAAACCACAATAATCTGATTATCTGATTAAAAAAAAGAAAGTGTAGCGGAATAGGAATCAAAATGTTCTCCTGACTGTGTGAACTGCATTGTCATGAGAAAATATTTTTTCCTCCCCTGGAATAGAAAATCTTTCCCCCTCATCCCATGGGAAGCTATGAAAGATTGCAGTTTAATTAGCTTTTGGAGAAAGGAAAGAGGCAGCTGAGTTATAAGCATAGAGTAAGTCACAGCAAGTTTAATCCTCATACCACATCCAACAACGATACAATTAATGAAAGACAGAAAATTGGCTGAAGAACATAGATAAGAAGAAAACTCTTCTTCAGCCAAGCATTGCAAGATCAGTGCCTTTTTAAACTCATATCTTCTTATGCACAGCTCAGGCTTCTTTTCAGTTATCAAGTTCCTACTTACATTATTCATGTTCCCTTACAGTTTTCTGCAGTTAGAAGTTTCTTTAGCTGTGCCCAAAATGTAAGAAAGATGGAATGGGAGAAAAGATCCCACAATAAGGTTGGAACCAGATAATATTTGGTGCAAGATGCTGTTTATCAGTACCACCTGTGTGACCTGTGTGTAGGCAGAGCACTAGACACAGGAGAAGTGCCACCTCAGACCAGACCAAAAATTATCCTCATATGCATTCTTACTAGTTCAGTATAAGTCTGTGGCCAAAAGAAGAAAGAAAGAAATTATTCAGCTAAATAACCAATGATATATTCTTGAGGTTTTTGTGGCCTTTGTTTCTTTGTTTGTCTTGTTTTGGTTTTTTTGGGGTTTTTTTTTTTTGGTTGGTTGTTTTTTTAATTTGGATTTTTTTTTTGCTTGTTTGTTTGTTTGGTCTTTGGGGTTTTTTGGGGGGGTTTTGGTTTTGTTTTGTTTTGTTTTTTTTTTTCTTAGTACAACATTGTCCTGACTCCATCCAAAAGGAGTATGTTCCGAAGGAAAAAGACAGAACAGCACTACCTTAATCCTTGTTATTCTTGGCTAATAGAGCCAGTTTTCAGTTTATTCAAATCAGCTCTGTGACTCATCTGTTTCTATTTCTTGCTGGCATGGAGATAAAATACTGCTGAGAAACAGTGGAAAGACTTTTGGTCCAACAAATGCTGATTTTAGGAAATTTGTATGTTACACTCCCATTGTAAATAGGAATTGCACATAATAAAAACTTTCAACATTTTATAAGTTATGGAGGACTTGTTAACATGGAGATAGTGACATGAGAAGAGATGTTGTCCTTTGGATTAGCATCCTTATTGGAGAAGTCTCTTAGTCTTGTCTGTATTTCTGGGTTTAGTATGCAGAGTATAAAACTCATTAATGGCTAAGACTAAGTTACAACAGATGCTTTATTATAACCACAAGAACCCGTTAAACAACCCTCAGGAGTTCTATGACTCAACTTATTCCCACACACACTCTTTTCCTCATCTAGCCTTGCTCTGTGAGTGCCTGCACGATGGTAGAGGGGTTAGAATGGAAGGGAAAGGGCAAGTGATAATTTTGTGTAGACTGTCATGACCAAATCCACCCAGCCCCACTGCTCAATATCTTCCTCTGGTTGGCTGTATTAGACTTTTTCAGGCCTTGCACAGGGTTTGTAAAATGTTTTACCACTAAGATTCCTCTAAATTCTAGTCACGAGGAGAACAAAGTCTCCATGTGACTTCAGTTCAATGAGTCTAAACTGTTTCAAACTATTTTTCCTAACACATGAAGTTATCTATCACTGCTTCTGGAGCTCAGCAAAGTAATGAATTCCCTCAGATTCATTCTGAGAGCAGACGTTCTTTCATGAGAAGACATGATATCTATCTAGGAATAAAACCACAGAAGTAGATTGCTTTCCAAAATTGCCTCTGAGAATATTCAAGTTCCACTCTAAGCATTTTCAGGAAATACCTTTCTTCCCAATGTGTCTGTGGTAGAATAAAATTTAGTGCCAAAGTTGTCATTAGTATGCCAGATTTTACTGAAAAGGTTAAGTATTTTGGATGACTTGCAGTGTGCCCAGAAAAGGAAAGGGGAAGTCAGTATTGCAATGCCACCTGGAGGAGAAGTAAAGATTCTAACATAAACTATAAACAGTTTGTCTGCAAGAAAAGGAGTTTTCTAATCGAACATTTTATTATCCTAGTCAATGGAGAATAGTTTGGAAACACAGCATACTTACGCTTTCTTTCCACAGATGGCTTGCTGGTACCAGTTTCTGCAAGTGCTGAAGTATTTCTTTCTTGTTCCCATGACTTGCTGAAGAGCACAGACGTTTGGGCTATGGGTGCAGTGAGAAACATTTTAAAAAGAAGTTTTTGTAAATGAAAAATTTTACATGAAATAGTAGCAAATACTTTTCCTGTCAAGTACGAAATTAACATCTGGCTTCAGTTCCCAGGACAGGTGTGTTTTGAAGTAGCCACAGTGCAAGCCCTTGGGACTGCCCAGCTGGATTCCTTGGCAAGTCCACCCTCCCTGCAGCAACAGAAGCTCCCCCTTCGTTCTGGTTTGACCCTGTGTCTCTGATGGGCAGTGATCACCAGCTGTGCCTAGGCAAGTCTCGATATCCATTTCTCCCTTCCCCCTGTGAATTACCAGCCACCGAGGGCCAGTGAGCACCATGAGGCTCTTTTCATTAAAGTTTTTGTCTTTTACACATCTGTGCAGCTGAAGGTCATGGGGAGATGAGGAAGAAAAGTGCCTTGTTCTTTATGTAGAAGGAAGCCCTGTCTTCTGTCAATCAGCTATATTGATTACCAACCATTTTGAGTACCACAGGCACCTAAATAAACATTCTGGGAATTACTGGGGACCAAAGGGTAAATTGGCATGTAAATAAAAGGAGTCACAGACTTCACAGGAGGAATACGTGTTCCTTAGCATGGTGGTGTACAAAGATGAATTTCTTATGGTCAAATTCCATGGAGCAAGGGCATTTCATCCCTTACTTTTTATATTCTGCAATTTAAAAAATTCATCAGTTCAGAAGTTAGAATGCATACTTCTCATCACTGGGAAGCCAGTGAGTTTTTTTTATTTGAAAAGCTAAAAAAATTTGAAAAGCATGTGTGTGTAGCAGGCAGTGGGAAGACAGGGTGGTAAACAGTTCTTATTCACAGAATGTTTTTTGCTTAAGAAGACTGGAGGAAAATATCTTTAGGCACATGTATTTCCCTGACACCAGCTGTTCAAATGATTTCCATGTCTCCAAGCAGCCTGGCTTGTAAGCGTTGCCTTTTGGAAGCCCTGCTGAGCAGCTTGCTGCACTGCTCTAGCGGGAACAGAAGTTTCACAAAGGATTCCCAGTATATATTCCCGTATTAGAAAACAGTTAAATAGAGTTAATGATTTTCATGAGGGTGGAATAAAGAGAGAAAATACTGTGGGTAGCTATTAAATCTGCAGAAGTTTGAAAACACACTAAATATTTCTGATCTCCCATTACAATACTTACGAACTGAAATTAATTTTGGTGATTCTGAATCACATTTTATCCATTGAGAACTGGTGATTTTAGATTTCTTTCCATTTTATTAAGTTTAACAGTATTCTGTCTCCTTTTAAAACTGTTTTTATTCAGGAACAATCCTTGTAAAATGAATTTTAAAAAGAAAATTCTACTTGGATGACAGTAAAAATTCGTAGTGAAAAATTACATGTAACATAATGCTAGAAGAAAGGGGAGAATAAAGATTGACAAGCTTCCTTTTAAATTAAAAATAAAAGCCAGTAACTTACCCCTGGTCGCGTGCCCTTATTCGACTATGAGTTAAAATCTTGTCATAATGAGCAAAAGCAGCTGCTTGTTCAAAAGCAGACAACAAAAAAGCCGAAAAGGTGAATAAGAAAAAGATCTTCATCTTTAGTCCTCTGTTGCTTCTGGCAAGACTAGAAGAGAGAACTGGCAAAGGGTCTAGAGAGCTGACAGTTTATATACATGCTAGAAGGTGGTGGGAGGGAACCGCAGGATCAACCTGAGACTTTGTACCACCCCCCTTAGAACAGCAGCTTTTGCTGCCAGCTTCAGTAACCTAAATCAGTACCATAATTAACCATATAAATAATTTCTTTTAATCCCCAGTTGATTAATTTCTTCCTTATTACAGAAGGCTTAACATTTTATTCTGCTGAGACGACAACAGAGAGAGTTTAAGAAGTTTAGACTTTGACTTATGGTTTAGTATTTATAGCACTGAGGCATCCAGAGGTCATGATCACTGCGTGTGGTTTTATTCAAACCCAGAGGAAGATGTTGTCTGTTCCCATAAGAACTGCATTGCTTTCCTTTGTTTTCCATGTCCTCACAGTTATCAGCTATGAGCTGTTTAACTGGTGAAGTTGATGAAAGTTTAAAATACAGTTGCCAATAACCTGAAATAGCATTTTTGTCTTGAGAAAAAAAGCTGCATTAACACACATTCTGATTATGAAGTAGTCACTCAATCAAATGCAGTATTAGTTTAGATATTCATTTTAATTCTAATTATAACAAGTATTGTTACATAATGCTTTCATTCAGAGCTTTATGTAATATATGATTACATATTTCAAAATCACAGAGTATCTGAAAATTTGCATGTATACCTTTCTGTACTTATTAGTCAGTCCTTCAAAGCCTCTTGTACAGTAAATGAAAAATGTCATTCTGAGCTGTTACTGAGGAAACTGAGGCAGAAATGATAGGCTCAAGTCTCCTATGAAGGGATAGTCTTAAGGCTCCAGGGGCAGCTGGTGTGTGGACTGCAATCTAGGAGTTTGAAATTTTCATGTCAAGAATAAAATGCTGCTGTTTATATAGATGTGTTTGCAGAACACTTCATGGTCTCTAAGATTAAGAGCAGAGACATTTGATTAAATGGTTTGTGGGCTTCTGTTCTATTGTGATCTCTACATACCCAACTTGCAAAAAACTCAAGATAGCTCATGGAAGTGTCAGCACCTCCTGATGTATGAACTCCATGCCTGAAATCTCACTGACAGATCCCCTGATGCAGGTGATGGGTCAACTCTGTGATTTCATATTACAAGCTTTAGGAGAATATCAGTGCTGTGCCCTTATTCCTCTCAGAGCTTTTTATTTCTTTCCAGTCTTTGCGGAAAGAAATACTCTGAGAAATATCTCCTCTTAAGTACCTAGCTGTGATATTTCAAGCTGCTAATTGGCCTTAGTTGAGTAGTCTTTGCAGTTCTCAACTTAAAGGTCAAAAAATCAGAAGATACATTGCAAAATTAACTTGGAAAACTTCAGAAAGTCCCAGAACTGTCCCAGTAACCTGTCTTCTCAGGAGTCCCTCCCTCATCTCTGAGATCTCAGCATAGCTCAGGTTCTTCTCTTCCACATTTACCATGTAGCACCAAAAAATAAATAGCTAGTAATGCTGCTGGCATGCAGTGAGCTCTTGTTTACAGAGCTATCCACCACAGTTAATGATGGAGCAATCTGAGCAAGGTAACCATTTTTCTTTCCATAGTTTTCCAGTCTTCTGATTAGTGACCCTACCTCAAATCTCAGAGAATTCTGTTTGTTCTCTGCATTGAGTACAGTAGGCTATAATCCAACACTAAAGAACAAGCCTGGTGACATCATTATACTATATTTAATGACGCAAGTGTTAGCAAAAAATAGCAAATGCAGAGGTAAAGTTCACTGAAATAAAGTAACCTAAGGAAATAAAATAATGAACACAGGCTTCATTTTCAGAAAAAATATCTAAATTCTGGAATAAGTTATTCAGGAAAAATAAATGCACAGATCCTAAAATGGATAAAGCTTATCTTCTAGTGGAGATTACTTTCTTGAAAATATCAACCCAAGAAAAATGGCACATTTTCAATTTAAAAATTTTTAGTAATAACAAAACAAAACAAAAAGCATAAAGAAGAAAAAAACCAGTCCAATTACATGAATCTTATTCCTCATTTATGTTTATGTTAAACTAGACACAAAAAACAATATTGAGGCCAAGTTCTATTTTGTTTGTGATATAATCACATGCTGAACTGCACACCAGAGTAACCATTTTATAATGTGCCAGCTTAAGTACTGCTCTAGTTAGCCAACACTTTATTCACTTGTTCCTATTGCTACTTTATTTATTTTAATGTGTTCTTTATTTAGCACGTTGCCTACCCCACTAAGCTGCCACCTTAGTTTTTTTCTTCCTTCAGCTAAATGCTTTGTGCTATTATATTTCCTAAGTGACGTGATGCTGAAGTTCCAATTATGAGTGTTAAGTATCTAATTATAAAATAGATTAAAACTCCTAGTGGATTTGAATTATTATCGTAGTAATAGGAATCTTTATTATCTACAACAGAAGGAGCATATCCAACTAAATACCTGAAATAATGTTAATTTTCATCTTCCAGGACATACAAATAATGTCAAGAAGCAAAGTCTAAAGCATCTGCTATTCTGAGCTATTTCTATTGTATTTCTCTAGAGACCTCTAGTGGAGAGAAATCTGTAAAGTCATTTTCTGAAACCTGTGTTAATTGTTTGCACTAAGAATTTATTGTATGATAAGCAATTCATTTTATTATTCTAAAGAGAATTAGGATATGATACAAATGATATGATACAAATATATGAGAATTATATTATACAAATTCTTTATATTCAAGTGTTTAGGATTGTGAATAACTTCTTTTACATCAAATTGAAGCCACAGAAACATCTGTCTATTACTAATTTGTGGCCAACCCATAAAAGTGAAGTCTCAACATGATAGCAATACGGTTCAAAAGAAGCCAATACTAATTCTGGACTTAGTTTGATCGGGTCATTTACTGCAGCACTTAATAAAAAGGATTCTGCTCCTGAATAGAAATTATTTTTGTTTTAAAGTTTAAATTTCATTTGGCACACATTGTCAAATATTTTTTCTCCTCATAGTTCCACCTTTTTTCCATCAATAAACTTATTTTATACATTACTCTGTCTTTCTAAGCTTTAGCAACACGAAGGGGTTTATCAAAATAGCTTCATATTATTTTCTCCTTGACATCACCCATTGAGTGTGTGACATAGCATGTATATATAAACATCCACGGGAATTAAATCACAGAAAGCATTGCAGAAACATATAGATAGCTCATAGCCATCTGAATTTAGAAGAGAAGAAATGGAGAAAGGAAGACTCAAAGTTGTCATTCTGGTGATTCAGAGCTGTAGATACTGATCAATACTTTGGTTCCTTCTATATTATAAGGAAACATTAATCTTTCGGTATCCTCAGAAGCTGTAGTTATCTGGCTCTAAGCAAGTCAGCAGGAACTGTAAAATCAACCTGATCTCTTAGAAAGTGCTATTTTATAGCCAAATTTTGATGGAAGTAGAGCTATTCCTAAATTTTAAAATATCATGTACATACATCTTTGTATATTATGAATTTATTCTATCATTTTTATGCATAATGATTAAACTTAATGTTCCTACATGTTTTTCTAAACTAAGACTGAAAGTATCTTGCATGCCAATTTGTGGATCTGTTTTTCTTCAGGAAACTTTATTTAATAGTGATTTAGAAAACCAGGGAAGGATTGCTGCTAATGAATCTCTCAAAAGTTTTTCATTGTATAGACTAATCCTTCTTATGCTTTTTGGGAAAAATCTGCAGCCTTAAACATCAAAATATTCTGCTTTCTCTGTGTGAAAGTGACCCTAGAAATCCCAACATACGGATTGTAATGTGCACATGGGAAAATTTTATAAAATGTAGCAGTAAAGCATGAATTATATATATATAATTCATATATATGTATGTCTGATTCCTCAATCCTGATCTGCATATTCAGCTCAGTTACCCTGAAAAATTAAGTAGGGATTAGCCTCACTCCTCGGGAGAAAGGAATGTTGATTTCTCATGCAACAGCAGGTGATGCTGTTGCCATTGGCAAACAGCTGCTTTCTTCCTTAGAGAATGAGCACATCTTCTGACGAGGCTGCCTGTGGTAAAATCCAGTTTATGCTTGTAAAGCACGTGGTAAGTGTCAGGGCAACAGCGAGATAAGAGCTGAGGGAGCCAATCAGTAGGAGTTCAGAAGTCATTCAGGCAGCAGGAGAATGTGCTAGAGGGTCCCAAAGACACGGTAGAAGCTACATGGGTGTTTGTGTTGGGCACCACTAATTTTTTCAGGCTGCCTCGAATTAGATGGTATGATAATGAACTACACTGTGTGTCTACACTGTTCTTTACTGCTTAAAGGAAAAAGCACAGCCAAGCTAACAAAGAAAAATCCTGTGAATTTTTCAGTGCCATCCAGTTTATTTAGTTAGTGAACATGCCTTACAAACAACATTTTTTTTGGTTGAGGTTGAAATGGCAGCAAATTGTCAGTAATACGAATCCTAAATGGCCCAATTAAATGCTTATCTACTCTGCTGGAAAGGAGAGATTTACCGATTTCAAAGGTCATTTAAACTACTCTAGGGAAGGTAAAAATTATCACACTTCTAGTTAATCAAAAGGTCACTTATTGCAGTGTCTGTATTGTCATGAACACTAAGGAGTGGTCCCCACTAAGGATGTATATACTACACATATGGTAGCTGTTCAATCTGGTTTGAATTTTGTGATTGCTGCTGTCAAGTTAAGGCAAAATTCAAAGCTTCTTGTTGTTTACAGGCTGTATAATCCTGAATGCCAAGTCTTTCCTGTAACAGCCAGACTTTGTAACCTAAAACATACAAGGGCATGAGCCAAAATTGTAAGAAAGATGCTGAAATTTATGGATGTGGTGGAATGGTGGGTGTGAAAAACACAGGAATAATCATCATTTATAATGAAAGAGATCTTTTAAGTTAGCCTTTGGTCAATAACACTATAATAATAAAAGAGCTACTTTTGCTTTACATTAAGTGTAGTATAAAAACACTTAGAAGTGGCTTGAAGAAAAACAAATACTTTCAGATTTTATAAGGTTAGACACAAGAAAGACAGCATTCTGGAAGATGTGAAAATAAGAATTACCAAAATTGAGGTGTAGTGAAACTGTAAAGCTTAACTTGTTCAGTTTGTGTGTGTATGTATGAAAAGGAAATGGATTTGACATTAAAATTATTTTTCATTATTGATCTTTTGTCAAGTTTCAAGTGCACATGACATACCAAGATAGAGCTTTTGTTAAGTAAACAATGTAGTACTGTCAGCTGAACATGGGAAAAGAGAAATGGTCTAGGAAACTACATAAAGTTTTTGAGAATTATCTGTCAGATTCTCAGAGATTTCAGGAAACAGAATCATTATATTGTTAGAAAAATCTAAAATTACTTTTTGTTCAGATGATATTTTTAAACAGAAGTGATGTGTCACTGAATGCAAGATTGATCTCTGATAAAATAATGATAAATATTAAAAATACAAAAGTATTAATATTTGAAAAATATATCTCAAAAATTAATAAAAATCTATTTACAGGGTGATTATAAAACACAGTTTAAAATCTTGAGTTTAAAGAGCCGCTGGAAAGCCACAGCTTCCCCTCAAACTGAGCAGGGAGAGATTTGACCCTGGCTTCCCACACTGTGAAAAAAATCCTGCTCTGTATTTGTCTGACATTCAAGTTTGTTAACTGTACAGGGCTGAAATGAAAGTCAGGGAACCAATTCTAGACATGAAAAGACATATTGCTTTCCTTCTTGCATCTACATTCCTATATATCCTGTCTGAAGACAGGGAAATTGCCTGGTGTCTCTTTCCTACAAACAGTTATAGTACATGGCACAAATTTTAGGACCTTCTTAGTCCTAAATAATAAATAGTATGTGATTGGGATACAGTATTGTAAATATGGAGGTAAAAAACCCCAGTATGGGTTCTAAATAAAAGATTCTCTGTATAAATATTCACTACAAAAAGTAGTTTCTTTGAGTTGGAGAAGCTTAAGACGTGCTAACTTTTCTAGGAAACAAAATATCTCTTCCAGGAATTGAAGTATTTAAGGTTTTAAGTTTTAAAAATTTATGAGTTCACTTAATTAGGTCAATAAATAGCTCTACTAATAAGAACTTGATGCTGAGGTATTGTCTTATACCAGTGAGACCTGCACTGTGCATTAAACAAAGGACAATGAATAAGACCCTAAATATGGCCAGATTTTAGTTTTCATATACAATGTGATAAGGTCAAAACTTAAATGTTTTTATGACAAAAAAAACGTGACTGTCTTCACCATGAATATTTCAAAATACACATGTTGCCTTCTGAAGGGCTAAGATTGCATGAAAATATGAGCGTTGCCTTTCTAAAGCAGATCATACAAACTAGCTTGAAGAAAATCAAACCTGTTTTTAATTGAATTTCATATAGATTCACACTTAAAAAAAAGGTGTAGATGGATATGACTTTCAAATTTAGATTTCAATTCGTCAAGTCATGTGAGCACATTTATTGCATTTCAGAATTTTCAAAGCATGCACAGTCAGATTTGATCTGTACTATGTGTATCCGGATGCAGTTTTTTTGCACATTTGCACATCAGTTTTATTTTAGGTTCTTTTTAGAGTACGTGACTTTTCATAAGAAGTGACACCTACTGTAGCTTTTATTATTAAACTGAAACTGTTCAGTTTAAAGATCATACATGCAAGGCAAAATTACTCAAACAAAATCATGCACAATATAATCTCCCTTGACAAATCAGTAAATCTAATTCTGCAAGGTTAGAGAAAATTGATTTTCTCCTTGGCATAGGTATAGATTTGAGAAAAAGATTAAGGATATCAGTATTGTACTTTGGAGAGAAAATTAAACATTTACACGTAATGTCAGGCACACAATTATTATTTCACTGGTTCAGTGAGTTACCATAGGAATACAATCCAGTGGCTTTTGAAACAACTTATTTATCTTAGTTACTGAGGGGAGGGGTTATTGTATTCAGAATGAAGCTGAATCAAAATGAGGGAATTTTTTTTTACTACAATTACAATGAACAGCCCATAGCTTCACAAAATTAGCTTATTGATTACAGATCCGTCTTTTGAAATCAGCCTCACTTCTGTAGTTGATGCATGAATGTACTGTGAAGAACCAAGTGTAAGTCACTTGAGTGGTCACTTTTCTTGTTGTAAGGACCATGACTTGGAGTGAGTCTTACTTATTTTGTGGTGTTTGTAGAACACTAGAAATTATAATTAAATACACAGCTCATTGGTATGGGCTGGCATCAACATTGGTTTCAAACCAGTGAGAAAAGAGTGCAACAGAATTACTGTTTGATTAATCTGTAAAAAGATAAGTTTTATGATTTCTCATATCACGTAAAATACTAAAGTAAAAGCCCAAATACTGTACTATGAGTCTTGGATGCCATATCTTCCCTGAAGACAATTATTGCAAAAAGAGACCTATATTTTTTGAGGAATTGATTTTTCTTTTCAATTGTACATAAAAATTTATGCTAGATTGTTTGAGTGATTGATTGAATCTGTACATTTTACAGTAAAGACTATACTGATAAATTACATGCTACAGATGGTACCAATCTGTCCAATTATTGAATAAATTTTAACTTCACAAAATATGCTGATTTTTAATGAAATGATATCTAATAAACTATTAGATACATGGCAGCCAGCTTCTTAAATACCTATACTGCAATTTTTCTCACTTCGTAGCTACTGAGTGCTGTAGAGTGTCAATATCAGGAAATTAAAATGTTATGTGTCTGAATGATCCTGAGGCTATCTGAGGAAATAACCAGTGCCTACAGTTTGTGTAGAACTCAGACTGGTAACATTGCTTAGTGTTTATGATGTGGAAAAGATTAGGTTCTTAGACTCTACTAATACAAAGAGAAATTGGTTTTTGGATCTAGTTAAAACTGATAAGGGACAAAACAAAAATTAACATATTCCACTAACTTTCAATGGACACCCCATTTATAAACCACTGAGTGACAAATTTGATACTTTAGCAAATTAGAGGATGCATTCTCACACATAGGGAGAATTCCACCTACAATTCTATGCACCTTTAAATTATTTTGAAAGCCTGTCCTCAGAACTCCTCTAAAAAGGTGATGTATTTCAAAGTAAGGACTAGGGCATCTGATAGTATGCATGGCCATAGTTCCACTTTGAGAGACTGAAAGAGAACTTGTGGAATACAGAATGCCCCAATATGGGGTCAAACCTTTGTCCCAGTGGTATAATTGTTGTCAAGTATACAGTGCAGAAAAAATGTCCAGTCTGAAGAGAGGTTATCTTAGACTGAATTTCTGGGGGCTTTTTGCTCTTTTTTTTCCATTTTAGGGGGAAAGTTCTCTACTGAGCTAGCCTAAGAAATGTAAGGGTTACTTCAATCCAAGAGAACATGTGATATGTATCATGTACCCCCCTGCCCCTGGGAAGGAGGCTTGTCGCTTTTTTTTCAGACTTCTATATTAGACACAATCATTCCTTGATGTGAACATGTCACAAAAGATAAATGGAACAATATTTGGTCAATATTATGTCTTATGTTACTTCAAAGTGAATAATAATCCACAGTTCTAGCATAAGTAATCAATAGTTCCTAGGTTTCTTTTTTAGGACTAGGTTGTGTCTAAACTAATTTAGAGTTTCTTCCTATGTTCTGCTCACACAGGCCTTAATTTGGATATGATAATTCTCCCATCTGTAATTAAATCCTGGAGTTAAAGAGCATAACAGGCAAAACATGGGAGAACAGCCCTGGGGATATTAAGACTGATCTTTCTTTCTAACAGATGGTGTAGGCATGGAGTTTAATACTGAAAAACATAATGCTTTACTCTGTCATTTTTAGCAGTGCTTCCAAATGCTTTGACCTTTGTCGCACCATTGCTTAAAGACACTTAAGTCCTTCTTCTGTTTCGTATAGCTCCCTCTGGCAGAATAAGGATCACTGAAGTGGCAAGGAAATAAACCAATGTGCACTTTAGGGAAGCCTGTAAGACTTCCAGAGTAAAGTAAGAAGAAAGACATACGATTGAAAATGAGGCTGTCAGAATAAATTATAATCAGTTCATGTTGTATTTAAAGTTGATAGAAGACTTTTAAACATACTGCTAACATTTAATGAGAGCTGCGACTACATGTGAAGTTTTTTGCTGTTGCAGAGCAAGAGCATTCATGTGGATGCCTTACCCAGACTTGTCTTAAGGTTGCGGCTGATAACATCAAAGCTGGAGCAAAAAAACCCTGAAGTCTTGAACTGGGTGTAGACATAAGGTATGTGACTGAGGGCACAACCCAGCATCTGAAGCCCTGTGTGCTGGGGAGCCATGTGCATACTGAGTTTAGGAAACTCCTCATTGCTGAACGTGCCATTAGCAATAGCTTCTGACTTTGGTCTGGTTCTTCTGGAAATTCACACTGAATGGCACTTCCAATGTCTGATATCTGCCTGCAGAACCCCCCTCCACTGCTAAGAGTCCAGGCGGAGGTTTAAGAGAACTGAGTGTTGGATACCTAAGCTTGCATGGAGCACATTGCTGCTCTTCATCTCCAGAAGGAACATCCTTGAGCAGAAGTGATTAAATAGCAGTGCACATCTGACTATGGATCTGCAGGCTAGGCACTGCCAGAGCAGCCAGGGGCTGCCTTCTGCCAATCACAGCTATTTCCAGCTGCCTCCAAACAGTTTGGCAGCAGACTAACCCCAGGCCTTAAAGACCTGTTCAGCAAGGTAAAGGTTGGGATATGTTGTTTGTTACCATTGTAATAACAAAGGACACTGACTCCGAGGCTGGTTTTGGAGACAATCTACTTTACTACAAAAGTTCTCTAGTTTTATACTCTGCTCCAATTCAACTGGACCGGATTGGTTAACTAATCAATACATTATGCCTGGTTGGCTGGTTAGCTTAACATCTTAACACAAAGAGATAGAAAAAGGGAGAAAACAGCACCTGTAGGTGTTTAGACTAGAAGTTATCATATTTAGACTAGAAGTTCAGAGTCTCACAAGCAGAATCTGAGAAAGTTGGTTTTCTCAGTCTCTGACCAATTTGTGGGGACCACAGTTGTTCATCCCTTTTTCTTCTTGAACATTCATGATGAACTGTCAGAATTTGTGTAGTATTACTTGTCTAAAACTTATGCTTAACACCATAAGAAAAATCTGATTCTCCTGATAAAATCAGTTTTAGTCTTTCTTTTAATTATGTGTTTGGAGGCAAGAGTGGTTTTGTTTGGATAAATAGCAAGATTTCTTAAGGGTTTTTCTTTTCCATAACATTTTGATTAATTTTAGATTCTCAGTACAGAGGATCTCATGAGGTATCTTTCCAGCAGCTGCCCTAAAGCTGTATAGCTTATGAAATGATATATTTACTGAAATACATGGACCTGTTTTATTTATCAATCAAGATATCTTGCATACTTAGTTCCCAAACATCGCTTTATTTGTTCTCCTATCAGAAGATTTCCTTTCCTTTCATGAAATGAAGAACTTCCCTTCATGAAAGGATAAAGGAAATGAAATCTTGAAAATGGAGAAGAAAGTCTCACAAACATTCTGGAAGGGAGATAGGATAAAAAAAAAAATTTGGAAATGGACTGACTACAAACAAATGGATGAAATGAGGAGCACTGAAAAAAGAACCAAAACTTACCAAATCTACAAATCAGGGAATGTAGTCAAATGAAAAGACAGGAGAAGAAACTGATGAAATGAAATGCTTAAAGAGAATAAAATTCTGCACTGAAGGGAACACAATGATGGGATGACAAAAAGTGCAGGGAAATGTTGCCAAATTAATCCTCATTGAAATCAAAAGATTTCATTTCCTTTCATGAAATGAAGAATTGCCTTTAAAAATAAAATCTCAAAGTCAGAGACCAAAGTGAAACAAGCTCACCGGGATGGACATATAATGAAATGAAATTAAATAAAATGAAAAAAAGGAAAACTCTAAAATATAATCATTCTAATCAAACGTAATGAGATGACATGACACGCTCCCCTTTGCATGCCTTTTGTAGTTTTAGTGTGCCTAGAGCTCTAGGCATTGTGGTTTTCTGAACCCTGGCCCTAAGCATAACCCTAACCCTAGGTGGAGCTCTCAAAACAGCATTCGGCCGAGGCTGGTGCCAAGCAGAAAGACAAGGAGGAAGGTAGCAAGGTCGGGGCAGTGCCATGTACCTCTTGGCATGCCTTTGGCAGCAGCAATATCGCTGGAGCTCTGGGATTTTTAATTTTTTTAAACTCTAATCCTAAACCGTAGGTGGAGCAGTAACCCTAACCGTAGGTGGAGCAGTAAAAGCAGCCTTGGACTAAGGCTGATGCCAAGCAGAAAGGTGTGAAGGGAGAAATGTTGGGGCAGTGCTGGGCTCCACTTGGCATTCCTATTGCAGCTGCAGCGTGCCTGGAGCTCTGGGCTTTGTGGTTTTTTTAAACTTGACTGTAAACCTAACCCTAACTCAAAGGGTACAGTAAAAGCAACGTCACCAGAAGCTGGAGCAAGGCAAAGAAAGTGCAGTGAAAAGGATCAAAACTTGCCAAAATTGTTCCCAGTGAAATCCCTCAATCAGGGAAAAAACAGTCAAGATAGAGACTACAGAAGCAAAAGAAGAAATGAAAATTAAAAAAAAGGTGAAAACAAAAAAAGCAAATAGAAGGATGAAATCTTGAAATCAGAGAACAAAGTGTAATAAAACCTCCAGTAATAATAGACGATGAAATCAAATGCAACTGCAAAAAGAATCCAAAAATTTGGAACTGGAGTGACTAATACTAAATGAACTGATATGAAATGAGGTGCAGTGAAACAGACCAAAACTTGCACAATTTTTTCCCACTAAAATAATGAAAAAAAGATAAACGAAAAGTGCAGAGGAGCAATTTAAAAAATGGTAAGAAGAAAAGAGAGGAAATTCTGAAATAAACTGAAAACAAAAAAAGAGAAGTGCAGAAATATGGATCCAGGTTACCACATTGATCCACACTGAAATTACAAGATTTCATTCCCTTTCCTGAAAAGGAATTATTCCTTTCAGGAAAGGCAATGAAATCTTGATATTGGAGGACAGAGTTGAACAAATGCCCCAGGAAGGAGTTGTGGTAAATCAAAAATGAAATTGAAAACTCCAGAAAATTTGAAATGGAGTGACTACAACCAAATGTACTGAGTTGAAATGAGGTGCAGTGAAACAGACAAAAATTATTGGTTTATTTACTGAATTATTACTTGCCAAAATTATTCTCTTTGAAATCCTTAAAATCTGGGAAGAAAGGGAAACAAAGAGAAAGAGAAGGAACTGAAGAAATTGTACTGAGATGAATGAGGGGTAGTGAAATAGACCAAAAGTTGCCATAATTTTTCATATTTAAATCTCTAATATTAGAGGAAAATCTAAAGAAAGTGACAGGGATGAATGTAAAGTAATGAAATGACAAAAAAACCACAAACATTTTAAACTAAGTGAAAGCAAGAAAAGAAAATGGGCTGATATGAGGTGCAGGGAAATGGACCAAACTTTTCTGCATTTATTTGCATTACTTCTATTATTTTCAGGAAATGAAGAATTTCCTTTCAGACAGGGAAACGAAATTTTGAACACAGAGATGAAACTTTTAGATATGCACTGGAAAGGAAATATTATCAATTAAAATACAAGGCAAAAATGCAAAAAATTTAGAAGTGGCTTGACTACAACCAAATATACTGAGAGTAAATCATGTGTAGTGAAAATGACTGAAACTTGCTAAAATTTTACTTAACAAAATCCCCAAATGAGGAAACCAACACAAAGGAAAAGTCAGGCGAAGAAAGTCAACAAACTAAATGTGTGAAAAAAGTCCTGCACAGAAGTGAAAACAATAAAATGGCATGGGATGACATGAAGCGCAGGGAAACAAAGTCTTGCCAAATTGGCCATTTTCAGGGGTAGGGAGGGGCTTTCTCTGGCCATCACAGGTGCAACTAAAAGGGAGCTGAACAGGTGGCTCCCTCCCTCTTATCAGACATTCAGGGACAGGGAGAGGCCTCCTCCAGCCATTGGAGGTGTGATTACAAGAAGGCTCTAGGGAGTGTGGTGGTCTGGAGTGGGCAAACAAGGTGTGGCACATATATTTTTTGGCAGCAGCAGCTGTAGCTCATGCAGACAGAACAAGAGGGCAGGGTTGCAGTCATCCTTCTGCTAGTGGGGTTTTTGTTTTATGTTGGGGCTTGGTTGGTTTTGATTTTTTTTTCCAGCAATGGCTCCCAAACGATCAGAAGCTGTAGCTAGTAAAAGTGTACCAACTCAAACAGAACCCCCCAAGAAGGATGTGTCTGTCCAGATCACTTCCTGTAAGGAGTGTTTGAGGCTGTCAGTAGTAACAAGGCATGGTGCAAAAGACACCTGTATGAGGTGCAAACAGGTGAGTGATCTCCTCTGTCTAAGGGCCAAGCTTAAGAAGGAAATAGAAAGACTGCAGAGTATTAGAGAAAGTGAAAGGGAGATAGACTGGTGGAATTTCGCCCTTCCATCCCTGAGAGAAGCCCATCAGAAGTCAAAGGAATCCCATGCCTCCTACCATCAGGCAAAAGGAGGAGACCTAGTAGATGAAGGAGAGTGGAAATGGGTCCTTACTTGGAGAGTTAATAAAAATTCCTCCTGATCCTCATCACCTACTCAGGTGCCACTTCAGAATAGCTATGAGACTTTGGACCCAGAGGGTCAACCAGGTGACATCAAAGAAAATAATCTGTCCAGTAAGCCTCCCAATTATACTTCTTCTGGATAGATGGGCTGAGCCCAACAACATGAAGTTCATCAGGTCCAAGTGCTGGGTCCTGCACTTTGGCCACAACAACCCCCTGCAGTGCTACAGGCTGGGGACAGAGTGGCTGGACAGTGGCCAGATAGAAAGGGACCTGGGAGTATTGGTTGAAAATGGACTGAACATGAGCCAGAACTGTGCCCAGGTGGCCAAGAGGGCCAATGGCATCTTGGCCTGCATCAGGAATAGCGTGGCCAGCAGGAGCAGGGAAGTAATTTTTCCCCTATACTCGCCTCTGGTGAGGTTGCGCCTTGAGTGCTGTGCCCAGTTCTGGGCCCCTCAGTTTGGGAAGGACGTTGAGACGCTTGAGCGCATCCAGAGGAGGCAACGGGGCTGGTGAGGGGCTTGGAACACAGTTGTTCCTGTGAGGAACAACTGAGGGAGCTGGGGGTGTTTAGCCTGGAGAGTAAGAGGCTTAGGGCAGACCTCTACAACTACCTGAAAGGTGGTTGTAGCCAGGTGGAGGCTAGTCTCTTCTCCCAGGAAACCACTGACAGAACAAGAGGATGCAGTCTTAAGCTGGGAAGTTTAAGTTAGACGTCAGAAAAAAAATTCTTCACTGAAGGTGTGACTGGGCAATGGAATTGTCTGCCCAGGGAGGTGGTGGAGTTACCATCCCTGGACGTACTTAAAAAAAGACTGGATGTGGCACTCCGTGCCATGGTTTAGTTGATGTGGAGGTGTTAAGTTAGGTCATAGACAGGAGTCTATGATCTCAAAGATCTTTTCCAACCTAGTTCATCCTGTGATTCTGTGATTTTGACAGAATCAGCACGTGAGTCAATAGTGTTATGCTCCCTTGGCACTGGTGACAATGTCACAGAAGATCAATAAGAAAATCCCAGGTGATTAATGAAAATATTTTAAATGGTATTTTAATACTGTCTTTATGCAGGAAATAGATTTCCCGTGGAAATTCCCATCTTGTTTCTTTTCTAGTTTATTGTAAAGTATTTTGTCTTTTGCAGTGCTAGCAGCTCATTTCAGGTTTATAATTGCTTTTATTTTGTCTTTCATCATTTACTTCTCTTGACCATGCTGGGTAAATCTTGGCTCAGTATCATACATCTGGTTCTCTCTTCATCAGCTCCAGCGTGTGAGTGTGTGGGAATATTTAAGTTTTCAGAAGTTATTCATGTTCTGCAGAAATAGAAAACAAACAAACAAGCAAAGAAATGAAGTGCTCTTTCCTCACCATACATGGTCCTTAATGAATAAACTTTCTCAGTATTTATTTCTCTGGGGAAATATGAGCCAGATTTGGGTTAGAGTTTGACTTCCTAAAACTCTGGGTGTTTGGACTGATGTTTTGGGTTCTAAAACAGAACAAACTCCAAAACAGTTTGTTCTGTTTTAGTCAGGCTTAATTATTGAAATACTTTCTCACATATATTTTATATTTATGTGCTTTTATATTTTTTGTGTTATTGTTACTATTGTTTAGACATGACAGTCAAAGGCTCTATATCATACCCTATGACTGGGCAAGAAAATCATTATTATAGACTCTTAAAATCAGCAGAGCACATATCTCTGTGGCCGAAATCCTGATGCTTCCTCCATGTGAACCTGATTTCAGATCAGAGCTGCAAAATTCAAGGACAATAAACTAACTTGGGAAATGGTCAGAGAGTTTTAGATCTTGGGAAGTTACAATCCTGTAAAAATAAAATTAGTAGGACCAGTCCTCAGATGAGGTCTCTCATAATGTCTCATGATTTACAACCTCTCCATTAATGAAATTCTTATTAATTAATAGATAAAATTCTGGGTGTCTTCCAAAGCAAACCACTGATGTGACTATATAATTTAAAAATACAAATGCTGAAGAAAAGGTCCCTTTAATTTTACTTTAAAAAAGTGAAGGGAACTAAGAATGCTGATCTTCGCTACTCTAACTTCATAAAAATAGGTGTCTTTCAATTTTCTTTTCTCTGCTTCTTTTTCTTGATGTGCAACTGGATTCTCTTAAATTAGTCATAGTGAAAGATTATTTCTGTGCTTTTCTAGCTGCATTCATTTTGGATATGGCTGAACAATAATATATCTGAGTATCACATGTAATTCATAAGTAAATAAAACTATTTCTAGTATTCCGTAGTAAACTATCTTTTAATCCTATGGACACAAGGTCAAAGGCAACATTGCATTTTTTGGTCTTACATTTTTCTGCTACCTGTTTCTAAAACTAGGAAGTAAGACATTTATCTTTATTAGTGGAGTTACACATTCTCTGTAAAAACAAAGTAGTAGAGAAGATAAGCAGGGGAGAAAGAGATAAAAATTATTGCACTAATGAGCATCTGTGTAGGACTTTCTGAGTTTCTCTGGATATGTTTGAATGCTTATTGTATTTGAGACAAGTTGACACTTTCAGAAAATGATGAGGTATGCATTACCCATCTTGTAAACTCCATTTTGTATGATAAAAGCATAAATCATTAACCAGAATGAGTTATTTTGCAGCTGACAATCTCATTTGGCCACATTTAAGGAGCAGTCTGTGATATCCACTGAATTTATGAAAGGTTAGCTCAATGCTTTCAGATGTTCTTAGGGTACTAATTATACTACAAAACCTGATGAATCTCTAAAACCTGAAAAATCTCTGTGGTTTTTTTTTCTTTTNGGGGGGGGGTGTGTTGTAGTGTTTTGGTTTGTTTTGTTCTTTTTTAAATGCGGACTGGAGATCAGGTATACAGTATTTCAATCCACAAAGAATTGCTATTGCAGGAGAAAAAAAGTCTTTTTACTAACCTGTTAAATTGAAACACATGGACTCCTAGAACATTATTTTATATTGCTACTAACCATTGACTTTTATTGCCTGTTTAAACATTCATGGAATAATTTTACTGTGAATTTAAAAACTGAGCATATGAAGCAAATATAGATGGGGATATTCCTGCTTTTCCAGTTCCATTGAATAAAGTATGCCAGCTCTTTTGAATTAACTCTTGATTCCATGCAGTGGAGGAGTTTGCCATGAGTTCTGCATGTGTGAAGTTCTCTTAGTAGTCTTCAGCCTAGAATCAGCCTTTCTGGAAACACCTTGAACATTTCCTCTGTCTCCACTGCAAGCACAGCTCTCATACTCTCAGGGTGCAACACTGAGTATGTTGCCATAAAGAGACTTCTTTTTGACTGAGGACACCCTCAACTGCATTTTCAAAGAAGAGAAGTGAGAGAAAAGATACTAAAGAAGCACCATGGTGAACTGCTATTCATTTCAACTATCAGCTGCTGGAAACAGATTTCTAGTCATAGATCTCCCCCTTAAATGTACAAAAGAGGCAAGGATCTCTATCAAAGACAATTTTCCTGATGTTAGGTGTCTGAAATTGAAAACTGCATTGGCCCTTGAGTGTACCAATGGGGTACCATGGTGGAAAGATAGTAGTAGGTTACAAAGAACTAAAGGCCAGAACGAAAAGGCCACAGCAGTAATGAGTAGTGCAACACCTACTGCTGCACAGCACTTGGTTGTGACTGTGATAGTCAAATAAAGAGAGCAGAAAGTTTAATTGAAATAAAAATAGCATAACTGATTTAGACTACACCCAAAGAAACCCAAGGCTGAAAGGGGATGAGTACAGTCAAAGCAAACAGTAGTCAGAAAAAAATTATATAATTAAAAGATAGTGGCTGCCCAAAAGAACAAATATAAACAGTTGAAACTATTCATATGTATAAACATTTCACAGCTATATTTAGCAACAGCAGAGGATTTGATTAATTTAGGAAGAGAATTATGTGTTGGAGGGACCTGTGATAAAATTGTATGACTAAGTTCTCTTACAGTCCTAAATTCATGACAGTTAAATGTTGCAACTTTTTTTTCTGTTTTGATATTAATGAGAAATGACCTCTTCTTCATTCTTTACACTTATACAAATAAAGCAACTTCTCAAGTAATGAAGCAGTGGTTACTGAACTTGGTTTGATGTAGTTCAATGAGTTCAACTTTTCATATCTGGAAGATTGAAATTCATCCTTGAATGCAGCAATTTATTTTGGAGTATATCCAACTACTTAGCCATAAACTGTCTCAAAGGATCTCTAATCTGCTCATGCTGAAGTGAATGTAGGGTCCATAATTAAAACTTCAGCTAGGGAAAGAGTTTAAAGACAGAGAAGTAAGATTTTCTCAACAGAGATTAGAGTGCCTATGTTGGAAGACAGATGTACCCAAGGACAGCTTACTGGTGTTATCAAATGGTTGCTTAATATGGAAAACAGGCAAACTTTGAGCAGGGATTAGAACTTGGAAGTTCCCCTTTCCCAGGGGTAAATACACAGTATTGTTATTGTTACATGTACATTTACTAGTACTGCTGCATTCACTACCACTATCATTACCAGGACTATTACTATTTACCAGTACTATTATTTTTGTGAGGTTGCTCGACTCACTAAAGATTTTGGTATCTCTTGAGAGGCTTTAAAATGAAGATGGATTATGTTGCTGTCCAACTTGTACCACTATAGTCCCAGAAGAATACTTGATACCAAATGTTTTGAACTGTATTCAAAAGTTCATTGCCTCTTCACAATATTTAAGCATGATCTGCTTTTCTCTTTCATGCTGCTTATCTGAATATGAGGAAATATTCATCTGAGGTTTTGAGAGTAAATGGAGTGTTATAGCTTGCAATATACATATAGAATTTAAGGAGAACATGTAATAATTTGTTTGTGTCTTTTCTATGCTTTATTCCTGCAAGGAAGGTAAGCAAAAATTTTCCCCCTCAAAGATCAATCAAAGGGTGCCATTAAGGAAGACATTCTTGAATCAAATATGCTTTTGAAGAATTTTGAGTGCCCGAATACCAGAAATTTCACCTTTACAGCTCCCAACAGCTATAACTACAGATATGGATTCTCCTGAAACTAGATAGATGCTACTTATTTACAAAAAAACCTCGTATTGGGAAAGTCATAGAAATTTTCATTAAATCCCGATCCATCAAAAAGAAAATGCTGTGTGATGCGTTTAGCTCATACCAGTCAATGTAATGGTCTCAATCTATGAAGGAAGAAAACAAGATTAAAACCAGCTGCAGAGCTGTGGTTACCCCTGAAAGAGGCATCTACCTGGCTTGGTCTCTGGTAGTATTGTACCACATAAAAATACAGCTGTGGCCTGCAGCTGGCTCACAGGACCCAACAGTCTGAATCCTCTGCTGTTCTTGCCTCTGCAGTGCCCTTGAGGGCCACTGAAGCAGGCAGAGTCAGAAGGAGCTTTTGCAATTTTCTCTTGAAGGTCAGCATGCAGTACTCACATCCCTGGCCTTTGACTGTGAATCAATGTGAAGCACTGTTTGCATTAATTTAAGCTGCCTCCTGTCCAGCTATGGAGCTGAAGAAAATATGAAGGGCAGTCAGGTTTTGTCCTTACAAAAATAAAAAGATAAAATTTTTTAAAAATGTTTTCTCAACATTCTAACCAAACTAATATTGGTATTAAACCACTTTGTACGTAGTCAATTTTGTAGTTGCATCAAACATTTTACGATTTTAGGCTCTGCTTCGAAACAATGCCTTTTATAGGGGCCCGTTTGTATTCCTCCTATACTGATGCTAATGGAAGCTGCAGGAAGGGACGGGTAGGTTTGAATGTTTGAATTTCTTTTGAGGAGAAAGCATGCTCAGCTTTGCAAAGCCCTAGTAATGCCTCTGCTGTGGTATTAAAAACTTTGCTCTGTGCATATCTTGATCTTTCTTGGCACAGAGGCCCCAGTGAGAAAAGGGTTTTTTTTTTGGCTACCTGCAAAGCAATTAAAGTCCATCACCATTTCAATTTTGGATATATTTTGGGCTCATCTGTTGTCACAAAATGAGGTGCTTATTTGGCGTGACTTTTAAGTTACATCAGGTCCTTATTAGTGTCAAGCTTTGATGTCTAAGAATAACATAAAAATAGAGGAAATGTTGATTTTAAGTATGCTTTATTTAATAGACCTATGTTTCAGTATTTGGACGTAAGGGAAAAAAAAGGGACCAAAAGGCTGACCGCCTGTTGCTAAGCAATAAATTGTCTCCCTATGGCTAAGTATCCTGCTCACCTGCACTGTCTCTGCTGTTCTGTCTTGTATCCACTCCATGACTTAGACTGATGCCCAGCACAGTGGGGTCATGTTAAGATGGTGTGGCTGATATTTCACTTTAACTCTTCTGTGTCAGGAACTTCATGCACAGGAGAAACAGGCTCTTATGATGCCAGAGTAATATGCAGAACTCTTAGACCTGTTGTAATTAACTTGTTCTGATAATGGTGATGTTTGCAATACTAATACCCTGCTCAGGCACTTTCTGTCTGGAGTGAAACCATGTGGCTGGAATATCTTGAAAGCTCTTTTGAGCAAGCACTGTCTGTTTTGAATTTGGCTAGTGTAAAGGGAGTAAGCTTGGGACCTGAAGGCGTTACAAACCATGATGGAGAATGAGAAACTGAATGCATTAGTGGGGAAGGACTGTTAACTGGGATATAGAAAATTTTGTGACAACGTGACACATTTGCTTCATGGCATTTATAGCAAAAATGTTACAGTACAAAAAAAAAACTTTCTAAAAGAGTTGACCTAATACAAATGATATGAGGTTATTCCACCATTATTATAATTTATTTCTTTTTATACTTGTAATAATTCAGGTGCCTTCCAGACAGAAAAGCTGCAGGCCCTGCCCCAAGGAGCTTACAATCTAAAGGTGGACAAGGAGAGAGATGTGAAGGAAAGAGGGTCTACAGAGCAGTCAAGAGGCCAAGATGGAAACTAACCAAACAAATATGATTTTAACACATTGTTCCAAAGCTATACAAACTGTTTTCCAATTACGGCTCATATTTTCCATTTTGGTTTAACTGTATCTGCCATGACACAAACAGGTGTGGAGGAAGGAAGCTTTCAGTATGTGACATCAGAGAGAGTAGCACATGCGTAAAGCAGAGCTGGAAAACTCACCTTAAAGTATAGAGATGAGTGGGGTTTGCCTGGATTTCCAAGACACAGTTCAGTACTAGGACAATTTATATCCAGAATGACATGGCTTCAGGTCAGGTCCTACAGGTTTACATGGGACAGATTCCATCAGAAATGTAAATTCACTCTATGCATCTGGAAGTTCTTTAGTATGTCCTAATATGAACTACAAAATCTATCACGGCAGGGCTGGGGAAGTTAAGAATGAAATAACAACAATTTTGTGGTACATTCAGTGGGGGAAAGAATGGTATTGAAAATTGGGGGTGGTTATTCTTATGCCAGTTGTAAAATGAAATTTTTAATAATGTAGGACACCAGCCAATGATTAAAAAACCCCACAATGTTTAATTTTAAAAATACTGGTTATAGCTAAGACAGTAAGTCACTCATCAGTTATGAAAAATACTGTTAGGTTTTCTTTATACATTTAGGTATCTATTATAAAACACCCAATCAGGTTCCCCCAAACTGTAAAATTGTCAAAGAAACTCCCTTAAGGCGTGTCTTCTAAAACTTCTCTACAAATTGCCATCTTTATTCAAGTACTCAGGGGAATCATTTTATGCTTGTTTATTCCTGAAATATCTTTCTCTTAGCAAATGCAAGTGTATTGTGAAGGCAGAAGCTAATAAGCAGCTGAATATTAAAGTGCATAGGTTGTCCACATGAGCAAAAATAGATGGTTGAGAGGAAAAATAGATGGTTGAAGAAGCAGTAGCTGAGGTGATAAAGGATTCTTGGGCAGTAATCCATCATCAAGTTTTAGTAAGCCACAGATACTCCTTTTCCTATAAGAAACATTTCTACAGTCCTCAAAACTTGCAAATGCATTTCTAACAATGGTATCAGGACAGTCACACTCCTCTTGCTGTCAGGGAAAAGTTGTCATTAAATAATCAAATAGACCTATTTTTCATAATTTACAGGTATTCATATTCCTTCAATAAATAAAAGAATATAATTTATCTTCTGATTCTGTATAGATTTCGACACAAGTTTCTAGCAATTTAAACAAATGATTCTAACAGCTTGACATGAATTATGCTGGCAGGAGCCACATATGATTATTATGGTGCACAGAATCTTTTAAGAACCTACAAAGTTAAATAAAAGCTTACAAGTCTCTTAAGCTACTTTTTATTTGCATAGAAAAATATTTATCATAGGAGTCAACTATCATATGAGAGAAATTCCATTTGTTGTAATTGAAAAAGATAGCTAAAAAGTTTCTGTGGGTTATTGCAACAGTACAAGAATACAAGATGCTTCCATTTATTAAAAAATGTAAAACAAATCGTGAAAGCTAAAGCAGGCTACAAAACAGAAGGTCCTCATATTTTCTTTCTCTTGACTACTATGTTACAAGATCATGTGCCACAGTTGAGTACTATAAAGTGTAATTCTGCATTAGCTAATATAATTCTTAAAACATTCCCCCCCAAAAGCACTATGCAAAATATATATATTTGTAAATGCTTCCTCCTGTAAGCATCACAACCTTGTTATCACATAGTCCCCCTGAACAATTGTTTCCTGTTTCCCATCAGAGTCAATGCTAATGTCCAATGCCTTGTCCAGCTGATCCTGCGGAGTGGCAGGTTCTGAGTTCTGTAACTTCATCTTCTCTGTTTCTGGAGCACAAACACTTTCCTCTTCCTGTGAATCCAAAGACTCACTGGTGTTTTGTGACTCAGCTAACACAAATTTTTTGCCAGGATTTCGGAAGTCTAATTCACAGTTCATGATCAATTCTCCCTCTTCCAGTTCATCAGCTTTCTCACATTGTTCTTCTGCCTGTTGGCGGGAAACTTCTTCAGAAACGGTGTATATTTTATTTGTACTCTGCTCCACAGAGTTTGTTTTTGATCGTCTGTGAAACAACCCAAAATTTTTTATGTCTGTTACGAAATTCACACGCTTTTGTTTCTCCTGAGTGGACTCTGACACCATCATTGCTGAGCCATTGCTTACGTTATGTCCTTCAGAGGCAATATTGGCTGATCGTGGGTGAATCATCGTTGTTATGTCAAAAAGGCTGAAGGGTTTCTTCTTTCCTTTCTTGTTTCCTTCACTCTCACTATTTTCTTCATTTTCTGACAGAGAGGCAGTGTCTTTGCTCATCTTTCCAGTCTGCAAATTAGACAGCTTGCTTCCTTTTAACAAACCCAGGACTTCAAAGCGAAAGCTGGAAATATCTTGTTTTAACTCCTAGAAATTAGGAAAAAAGATGAAATGTCAGAACATCAAAGCAAATTTGACTTTCCTTTTGAAATAAAAAGAAAAAATAAATAAAAGGAAAAAAAAGGGCTTATGCAGGGGTCAGTAATAAACTTTAATCTCTGGATGTTGGCATACCTGGCATCTTCAAGGTTAAAGATCTTGTTCTAGGAAGCAAGTTATATGCTACCTGAATAACTGAGTGTAAGAAATATGCTTCACAGTCTTAAAATATCTTACTAAATTACGGAAACACCTATAAACATAAAAATAAACACATACCTTAAAATTTTCTTCTGTCAATCCTTCCTCAGTTTTGGCATCTCTTATCATTGCTGCAACATACCTTTTAACCAGATTTCTCATAACTTCCTAAAAATATAAAGTATTGTGTTAGCTTTCTTGGTATTAGTTAGTAAACCCACATTCACAGGCTCTGCTTGGGCTTTTTCATGCTTTAGGAACATGACAAAAACTATACAAACCTGTTTGAAAATTTGTTTTGCTTTCTGATGGAAACTACTAATGCTTATTATCCTGAGAAGGGATATGTTGGGTTTGACCCAAGGTATGTTTCCTGCCAGTAAAATCCAGCCTGGCAGCGAGCAGTTGCTGATGCCTCATGAGGAGAGCAAGTCTGGCGTGGTTACAAATTTATTTCCAGCTATTCTCTCTCAAGCCTCCTGTGCTGTGAGATGCAGTGACTCTCTGACAGAAATGATCGTTCTAGGTTTAATTGACTGTGACAGGTTTTCTTATGCATTTTGAACTAATATAAACTTTCAGCATTCGACATCCTCTGCCAATGAATTCCACAGCATGGAGTAAGATTCCATTTGAAGGTTTTATTTTTAACCTTCGGTGTGGTAGTTTCTATTGTTGTCTTCTAAGAATCCTAGAAATTATTTAAGTTGAAATATATACCTAGAGGCTGTCTGAGTCATCTTAGGGCCATGCCAAGTCAAGTGCTGAATATCTCCATGAGTGAAGATACTGCAGCCTCCCTGAGCAACATTTTCTAGTTCTTTACTACCTGCACTGTGAAGATAATTCTCCTTACCTTACAGAATTTCCCTTCCTTCAACTTGTGTCCATTTTGACTTTTGCATTGTACCTCAAAGAAAAATCTGGCTCCTTCTCTCTAATCACCCACTATGTTATTTAAGACAGCAGTTGTATTCCCCTTAACATACCCCAGGCTGAAATCTGAGCTTCTCATATGACAGTACTCTAATCATCTTGGTGCCCTCTTGCTGGATCCCTTCCAGCTTGTTAACATCTCTCTTGTGGAGGGGGGTCAGACGTGACATACTGCTCTAGATACAGTCCCACAGGAGAGGGCTGGAGGAGGATAATCACTGCCCTCAAAAGGCTGCCTAAACAGCTTCACTAATGCAGTGTAGTACGTGTGGTATCCAGTTTACAGATAAATGGCAAACCGCAGCTCTGTGCTCACCTTCCTCACGATTTTATAGATCCCTGTTGTACTTCCCACAGCTGCCTCTTCTTCAGGTTGGAAAAGTCCCAGCTCACCTAGTTACTTCCCATATGGGATTCATTAACTAACAAGCCTACAGCTCACACCTTGTTTAACTTGCAGCCCTTTTACATGAAAAAAATTCAAAATAAAGCTGAAAATTATTCATTGTGAAGTAATAATCTAAAAAAAAAATAGAAGCTGAAGAAGGAAGGATGAAAAAGAATCGCTTACATATGGGGGATCTAGGCAGAGAGGTTATTAAGGAAGTTGTTTATGGAGGACTGAAGCTGGAGAGATGAAAAGCAGGTTCTGATGAAGCATGTCAGTTTGCTGTGCATATGGTCTGGATGATTCCTGGCAGGTAGGAATTTGCTTTTTTTAAAGACAATCCATGTTACAATGGGCAAAATACTGGATAAAATGTTAGTGCTCTAGAAAATATCCTTTTGCTCCAAAAAGAAGATAATTATATTCCCAAACGGTTTTTTTTGAACATCAAAAATACTAAGCTTTTTTTGCTGAATAGGAAGTAAGTACAGATTATATGGGGTTTTTTTCAGTTTATTTTCCTTTTCCACTTTCTCATGAAATTCTTCCATTCTTTTTTTTCCTTATGAAGACAGTCTGAAGGCATAGAAAAACAATTGCCCAAAGAATAAACACAAGCCTGTACCTGGTATTGATGATGTCTCCTCAAATTGTCAGCTGCACGTCTCTGAAAAATAGAAAAGAATTTAAAAAAATATTAATCTCTGTCTGGAGGTAAAACACTTAACCATAGAAGACAGCAGGCCTATGCATTATACGGTATCTAGCAAGCTGAGAGAAGTGGTTCAAACTCTGTTGAAAAATGACAGTGTTTGAAAAAAGCCTGTCATTTGCTTTATAGAAAGGGGAAGGCTGCTGTGGCGAAGGCAAGGTGGATTTTCTACATTTTTGTCAAAATGCTTTTATTCCTGCATCAGCATGGATGTGGTGGGGCAGCCAGGTCACAGGTTGCAGAGTCCCAAAATCAGTGATCTGAGATGGAAGCGGAACAATGGATCACGTCACTCACTTGCACAGACTGAAGCATGTTTTACTGAATTGGAAAAAACTTGACTCACGTCAAGTTAGGTTTTTCTTGGAGCTACACAGCAAAAGAACAGGAGCCAACGGACATGAGCCACAGAAGGGAAATTCTGTATGGAAAATCACCAACACGGTGAAGTTCGTAAAGCCATGGAGTAAGCAAGACACTTGCTATGGCTCCTAATGTCTCATGTGAGGTAAAGCTAATCAAAACCTGCACTATAAAACTGTATTGATGAGAAAGTTCCCCCTTAGTTCTCTGTTAAAAACACTCACAGAGAGGTGTATGGAAGAAAGAAACAGCTTTCAGCACAGTTTGGTGTTAATAAGGAGGGAAGTGAAAAGGGACAGTAACACTGAAGAGGAGCAGCAAAAAGAAGGGTGGTAGAATGAAAGAACAGCCCAGGTTTCAAGCAGGTATATTAGATTATACTGCCATACCTAATGGCTGTCCAAAACAAGATGGGGAAAAAAGGCCTGAATTATTTTTTCCCTTGAATTCCTTTTGTCCTCCATTGCATAATGAGTACCATATCCCCATCCTCTACAATAATTATTCTTAACTGGTGAAAGAAACACAGCTTTAACTTAGACTCTCATATCTGCTGCTGACAAGAAAATAATGTTTGACCACTGATTGAATTTCTACAAAACAGAACATTTGACAGCAGCTTAAAACAGGGTGAAAGGACATCCAAGGGACTTGTTAAAATTGACCTCAGTTGCATAGTAAGGCAGGCACGGCAGGTTATTTCATCGTTTTTTTTTTACTTGAAAGAAGTGATGAACCTTTTCCCTGTACTTAGAGTGAGTTTACACTTCAGGGTTGATTTCTTGTTTGCAATTAATTTGAGGGATGCAGAGGCTTCATGGCTGGGCTAGCAAAAAATAATAGAAACGGGGAAAATCATTATTTCCTAATCAGTCTGAAGATCCACTGTGGGGTAGGGCTTTGTACATGAGAAAACTTTCTTCAGTATTTTTCCAGATTGTGTTTCTCCCTCTATGCCTCTCCAAAGAGAAGATGGATATTTCTTGTGTTTAAGGATGGAGGGATGGGCAAGCTTGCCCATCAGCAGGGCCAGGGAGGGGACAATGCAACCATGGGAAGGCTCATATCCTCACAACATCCGAACTTAGCTGATTTAAAAACTCAGCTTTCTTGCAGCTGGCCACACGGTGGAGATGTTTCATTCTGCTGAGAGAGCACTAAGGGAGTCTGTGGCTAAGAGAGCTCTCAACAACAGATCTGACTCATGGGTGAAGGGAAAAGCACTTTAGGGTGTAATTGAAACACACTTCAGATAAAATGAAAAACTCCTAAGTAAAAAAAATGCTGTTTTGCACAGCAAAATTCTTGTTTTGCACAATACTTCCTGCAGCTGCTGTCTGTTCTGCTTTATTTTACAGTGAAATATGAAATAAATGTATAGGTTTAATTCTGTACCTGTAACAAGAGCTACCCAGATAACACTTATCTTTTTTTTTTTTTTTCTTTTTCGCAGCCAGTTTGGAAACTCCCAGAAACAGAGGCTGTGGCTTTGCCCCTTAATGTAATGCCAATAAGTACAATTTGAGATAACTATATGAAAAGATTTATGTAATAATGTGTCAGAACAGTTCTACTGCACTTAATTGTTTTTAATCCATACCACCAAGAAGTTGAAAGAAAATTAATTTCATTGTATATTTTCATGCACATCTACCTAATCCACTGGGAATTACACATAACCTATCAAATTTATTATCACCACTTCTCTATCTCCCGTTTAAATGTTTAGGTTCTATTTCCAGTTCTTAATCATCTTTTGCTTCCTTTTGAAAGCAGAAGGAATCTTTGCCTAAACACATCTCAAAACCAGGCTATTCACTAGAAATAAAATGTCATCAACATTCATATTGTCCTTATTTAGTTCTCAGCTGGCCTGCTTTTCTCTACTCGGTTATAGTCTAATTTATGGTTCATAATTTGTTTCAAGTAACCATTGTTCTATGTGCATGAAGAAGTTGAAAATTATGGCTGGCAAAGGGATGAAAGTTTAATTTGACTAAAAATAGTAACAGGGTGGGAAACACGGTTATGCATGTTGAATGCAATAATGAAATTGAGGGGGATGCTGTTGTCACTTTCCAAAAGGGGGCACTAGTATCCTTTAGGAAGCTTTAACAGTAGCTCCAATAGTAGTGATAGTTATTCTGGTCTTCCTGTTTATGCCATTCCTAGCAATTCACACTGTTTAGAAAAAGGATCTCTTTCGCAGTCAAAAAATTAATAAAATTGTATTACTTATTTTGATGTGTTTTATTAAAATTATACCTTTTATAATGCATGAATGCAAATCCAATGTCTGCATTTGGCCTTACACTGCTCAGTGATAAAGAAGTTGTCTGAAGTTGTGGGATATATTCCTCATCTTGAATAGAAGCGTCACCTTTAAAGGATTAGAACTTATCTGTGTTGACAGAGAGGCTTCTCCATGAAATAATACTTTGCTATACAAGGAACACTCCAGATTATTGATTTTCATGCCAGATGAAAGGCGTTATTTCTTTGCTCAACTTTCAGTAGCATACATTACAGAGAAAATACAAAATGCTTACACTGACTTAGAAATTGCATCATTTTCCACTAGGTGAAAAAAGAATAGGAGAAAAGAAAAGGAGATTTTCTGTGACAAATGATAATAAAGTCATGTAGGTTGCTTGGAAAATGGCATAAAAATCTGGATAGCTAGAAAAGATGTAACTGTTTATCTAAACATCAGATGCAAAAAAAAAAAAAATACTGAAACTATCCCTGGTAATACTCTCCATTTTCACTTCTGAAATACTTAAAATTATAGGTAAAACACTTTTTGGTGACTGATCAGACATAAAGTAGAATGTAATTTGAGGAAAATAGTACCATTTGTTCCTGTGGGACTAGGATTTCTTTTCCCTTATCTTTTTTTTTTCTAAATACCAATGATTTCAGATGGCCAACAGGATTAGCCTTGACGCACCCATAAGCCTTGTGCAGTCAGGAAAAACTCAGTATAATTAATAGAATTACTAATCTGGCTTTTGCAAAGGTGAGCAAAATTAACAAAATTAATAGAACTGATACAGATATAGATATAGATGATATATGTAAAGAGCAGCACACAAGCACGCACTGATTTCAGAATTCTAAGTGCAGGAGACAACTGATAATAGCTGGAGAAAATGCTGCATACCTGGGATATGTCAAAATGACAGAATATAAAAATGTGCTGAACCCTGAGTGCTAGAAGAGCTATGTCTGATTCATAGCAGAGCTGAAATGTTAGTAAATCCCATGTACCACCCTGGCTTTTCCTTCAGCTGAAGCTGTGGCTAGAGAAGCTGCCATCAGCATGGCTGGGCACTGTGTTGCTTGGGAGAAAAAGCCTCTCCCTTGAAAAACCTCCCTTTGACTTCACCACCTACCGCTTCAGCTGTCCCACCACAACAAAATATGGGAACCACAGAACTGACATCCAAGGAGAAGCAAATTAATTGGCTTTTTTCAGAGGCACGTCACATTACTACAGGCCGTGTTCTTGCCCATGATAGTTTTGTTATAAACAGCAATGTAGAGGATCCTCCCAAGTAACCATGTCATACTTATTTTTACTGGCATTTCTCTTCTTCCTATGGGCCAGAATCATTTCACTAGAATGTGTGCTGTAAACTATCCTGACCCTGAACCCTTTCTTTACACATTCTGTCTGCATGTACTGAACTCTCAAGTGTACACATATATAAATTTTACAGTGGATTCTTGACACATTTGATTTGATACTTGACTCAGTCCTAGTTCATGATTCCTGGCTTTTTGATGGTGAGGACTTTGTTTGCAGAGACCATGCATAATCCTTGCCAGCTCCTTTCTATTATCTATTTTGTATCCTCTAGCACTGACTTACTCTTTGGATGCACATTATTGCTTTATCTACTGGAAAACACCGTAGTACATCACTGCTGATTAGTGCTTCCTAATAGGAAAGTTAACATTTAGAGATTTCAGAACAGAATGTTTTGAAATCTGAGTTCTGCCTTACAGACAATGTGGCATCCATCCATCCATCCAGCCAATATAAGAAAATCGTGTTATAGCATTTTTTTTTCTCTCCCAGTCCTGGTTGTAGGGAAGGAGAGAGAGTTTATAATGCAGGACTCAGTGAAAAGGAGCAGATCCCAACAAAGCTTATCTTGTAGCTCAGAGGCCAAAGTTATTACAGAGGAGATACAAGTGAGCTGAAGTCATCTGAGATCCTTGAACAAAAGGCAGAGAAAACTCTTCATTAACTTTTGGTTGAAAGGGCATAGAGCTTCTAAATTTAATTTGTGATGTAGCTTGTGGGGACAATTGAAAAAGTTCTAGGAAATCAAGGCTGAGCTCTGGGTGATGGGAAGTTTGTCAAAACCAGAAAGAAGTGTTCTCCCTCAGGACAAACTATGAGATCACAATGGTGTGCCCATTTGTTGACTGATGCTTTTAGCTCTTGGAGGATGTCCAGTTAACAGCACCTATCTGGTGGTTTGCATCCATCCAATATGGAAATAAGAGCACAGAGTGCATATGCACATCTTACTCCATTTTGGAGCTTGGGTGAATAACTGGGTCTGGAAATTTCAAAATGTTCCAAATTCACATAACCCTAGTGGGGCTTGTGTTATGCTGAGGAATTAGCTGAAGAGTTTTGTAGTTTTATGAGATGCCCATGTTGTGGACTGAGTCTGCCTGGTCAGCCACAGCCACTTACTTTTTCAGGCAGCTGGAAGTGTGGTTGCCATGATGGCTCTGCTGGTAAGCTCTCTGCTTCAGAGGGATTTCAGCTCTAACTCCAGCTAAGAATCTATTCTGCAGGGGAAAACAGTGATGGATAGGGCCCTGCTGTCTCACATGCTTTAGGGACTCCACTTTCAAATAATTTTTAAAAAAATTACAGGAATCAACTAAAAATGTCCCACATCTCTCCCTCCATGATGTCCTCCACTCCCAAACAGTTCAGTAATTAGTGGTTCACATTCAAATCATAAGGAAGCTCAGTTAAGCTCCTTCTCTTCTGCTCTCCCAAGAGATCACCCTAGCCCCTAAAATATCTTAATAATCTTGAGAAGGGAATTTCTGTTGTTATAGCTTTTATGCTTGGGGTAAATAATTAGACATCCACTGGAGAATATAAGTAAATCTGGGTCTCCTCAGCCCAAGTTATTTGCTTTAAATGGCACCTGCTCCTTTCTTCAAACAGAAGTTTCATCCTGAAACTGAAAAGTCCTTCCCAACAAAAGCTTATTTGAAACTGAAATGTACTCATTAAAAAGTTTGGTGTTTAGAGATTTTGGGGGATTTTAACTTAAAAACAAAAAGAAAATTCTATTTGGAAAAATTCTCAAGCAGCTTGGTGCATAGACTCCCTACCCTTTGACCCTTTGCTGCACCAGTTTTCCCAAAACTAAGATGTGGGTTTCTTGAAGGTGGTATGTATGTACCCTAGCAGAGGTAGGTGCAGGAAGTAGACAGGATCTTTCTACATCCCCCTCCTCATCATGCCATTCAGCATAGGGCTGGGAGCACCCCTTATCTGTCTTTATTATTCTTCCACTTACCCAGGAATCAGTTTACTCCCAAATCTGCAGTTTGAGAGGGTAAGAAAAAGGAAAAAATATTTCCTTATGCCAGATGGAAGGTCTGACAAGAAATATTGTCCTGAAAGTTTAGCTGGGATGTATAAGGGTATTCTGTATCTGTCTCAGTCAAACAGAAATATTGTGTTAATCAACCCTCTGCTATACCCTGGCATCATACCATTAATTTTAATATCATTCTCTCAGTTTACACTAGCTAATCATCCCTACCAAATGTTTAACAAATGCCTAGAAGCATTGCCCACTCTCCCACACACACAAGTACGTCATTTTCTCTCTTGACTTTTTCCTTCAAACATCTCATAGTTTCTCCTTCTGTTGGTCTCTGCATTTATTTTTTTCACTTCCTATATTACACAGAGATGTTTTCCTCTTAAAATTATTCACCATTCATGTTAGTTCATGTTCTTTTTAAAATTTCTATATGAATCACTGGTAGTCTTTCTTAACATTTTTTTTCAGTGTGTGTTTCTTGCCATCCATTACTGGTTTGTTTCAATGTCCCTCTCATGTTTATTAGCTTCTTTTCCTGGCTGTTTCTTTCCTATAAGTACAAATATGACAGCTAAGTGAAACAATTTTTCTTTCACAATTTAGATACTGGCCAACAATATCAGTATATTGCAATAAGCCTGATTTGAAGCTTTCTACAAAGAGGACAAAATCCATTTATAAGCATAGTAACTGTGAATTAGTTTTATATGTCACTTTTCCTCTTTACCTGATACCCGTACATGCACGTGAACTTGTTCCTCCAAGTACTTCTAGAGATTAAGCTGCATTCCAGAATATGAAAGCAGAATAGGTAGGAAAAACTTATTACTCACTCACCAAGAAATAGGGAAGGAATACAAAGAAAAGGTTGATATAGTAATGGTCCATCAAAGAATTGTATCATACCCCCTGACTTCTTTGAAATGGATGGAAGTTTTTTTATAAGAATCAATAGCACAAGGACTATATCCCTTTCTTTTCTCCCTTACCCACATTTGACTCTCATACTCTCACTTAATGCTTGAATACAAATGTTTCAAGTCTGAGTTCCTAACAGACTTGAAGCATTTATATTCATCAAATTGCTATGGTATAGAGAAAATGCCATTATCCACATCTTATCCCAAATAGTCTTCTTCATGCTAGAGCTGGCTAAATTCAGTCTAGTTACTGAGGTACTGACTTGCTCATGGGAAATGAAGAAAACATAACTAGAGAGAAGTAGTTGTTGCTGGGTTAGGATGTTACCTGAACATTTGCACTGATAGTACAGAAAAATTGTTTTGCTGACTGAGGTGTCTCAAGCAGATGAAGTTAGGAGGGAAAAGTTCAAATCTGCTTTACCCACTACAGCTACCAGAGAAAGTAGTTGAGATATTACACAGGCATCTGCTGAATCCAGGTGCAGGAATATTCTTGGTTGCCTTATGTGTCTTTTCCCCTCTTTTTTTCCCCTAGAAATGTCACTGCTAATCAGCAGTATCAGAATACGGTATGATTTCAGAATGGGGTTCTGAAATAGTTCTACCTTTAAATTCAAGTAAATGCTGTTACCTTTCAAAAAATTTTTTTAATGGGAACAGCTTTTGGTAAAAAATGTTATTATGGCAAACTCATTTCATTACATGTGGAGAGACAGAGATACAGAGAATATCCTATGATGAATACTTCATACATGAGTTTCTGGTTCATGGTATTCAATTATACCTGAACTGTGACACTTGAGCTAGGGATTAGCAACCAACAGTTCTGACACCGATAGACAAGTATACACATTTGATTTGTGGTATTCTTTATTGCTCTTAATCTTTCTTGCACTATCTGTAGATGAAGCACAGTCACGGTTCATACTGTTATTGTAGAGAGATATGATGATGCCTTCTCTTCAAACACATTGACATGAATGTAAAAAGTAAACATTCTCTGCTAAAATTATTGTCTAACTCATATGCACACTATTTGACAGGTCAGATGCTCTATAAAGCTGAGAAAAAGTCATCTATATAGCAAAGAGGGGGACTACAGGCAGAGTAAACCACACAACTTACCCCTATTGTTCCAAAACTTTCAGGCTTTCTTCTGATTTTTTTCTTGCAAAGGTGTCTCCATAACCATTTTATCAGATACCACAAAGACTTTGGGCTTGGTATGACATTAAACGGAGTGGGCAGAGTTCCTCCTTCTTCAAAGTAACTCATCCAGAGTTTTGTTCGAGCAAACTTCCACTCAATGTCTGCATGATCCTGCACACAAGAAGCACATCATCAACACATATGTTGCTGTAATTAAGGAGGCTAAATAAACCCCTAAAAAAATCTGAAAAAACTAAAGCTAGAACAACCTTGAAATACTAATGAATTGTCATTTTAAAATACTGCCATCTTTTGACAGACGGTGTTTGACACAAACCAAAGATTAGCTGCTTTACCTCAATAAGGAGATGTTTGATATGTAAAGTATATATCTACTTATAAGCACTTCTTTCCCTGTTAGAAGCTGCTAAATTATTGAAAGTCTCTCAAAAAACAGAAAAGGTAATTACAAGCAGAGAAATACTACATTTCTGGAAGAAATGTTTTGTTATAATAGCAGCTCACCATTATTCCGCATAGATCAGTCTGATTATGCTGCTCTGCAGCAGCTGCAACAAGTCAGCAATGCTCACGCGTTTTCTTAGAAATTACTGGTCACAAAAATTCACAAATAGGTTATCCAGCAAATCACGAGCCTACTAAAACTATTGAGTTAAGTATCTTTTTTTCCCCTGCTACTTCAGAATTTTATATTTGCGATAGGTTGTGGGGTGGGTTTTTTATTTTTGTTTGAAATTTCATTTCTTTTGGAACCCCTATAGTATAGTATAATTCTGAAATTTTTGGGAAAATGAAAGCTAAAGGCCATGGAAAGATATCTAAATCCTAAAAGCTGAACAAGAAGTTTAAATCACTAATGGTAGATTTGGATAGCCAAGAACCTCAGCTACAGGTCTAGCCCTGGCCATACAGTAAGAAAAGCAACAATTTTAGAAGATGTAGCAGAAAAGTATACTGCCTACAGCCCAAATTTTGGTGAGTGGTACTATGTTGTGATATGGTTCACTAGACTCTGACAACTAGAGTTATACAAACACATGTGGTCAGTTTTTCTTTTGTGGAAACACTTGTAATTTCCAGATTGGAAAAAAAGGCACATTTTAAAATCTTAAGACTGTGAAGCTTTCTTTTGTTGGCTTTCTCCATGATCATATTTGAATTATCACATGATGAATCAGTGTTTATTTTACTTAGTCTCCTTAAGAGACAGTTTAGAAATAAAACTATGCCAATAGCTCTGGTAGTGATAAAGACAGTTTTCATTGAAGTAAGAAACAGGACACTGTTGAATGAGAAGACACGACCTTTTGTTTGAATAGCTAGTGTCCTTGGAACACGGGCACCCAATTTCTGTTAACTGTATATCCATGGCAGATAAAAAAAAATAAAATAGCAGTCTTTTAAATGCTAATAAATATAATGTATTTAAAATGAAGCAGCTACAGAACAATCTTTGGCAGTCTTTTTCTAAGAAGAGATCCTGCACAGTGCAGCTTGGGCAGGGCTGTAGCATCAGGACACCCTCCTCAACCCATGAGCTGCCTTCTTCACCAGGGTCACCTTTTCCACATTCAGTGTTGTGGGGAAACTTCCCTCTACCCAGTGCAGCTTGGGTCTGGTTTCTTCGTCCTTCCAGAACAGTGCAAAAGAATCAGAGGAAAATGAAATATTTATCCCAATGTCCTGTCTGTGAAATGTTCTACTGCCAGAAAAATTGAATGTAGGAACAGAGAGAGGGTATATATTAAAAATTATCTGAAAATAAGAAACAACTTACAGCAATGAGTTGGTAAGAGTTATTCATCATGGCTATTAGCATGTTGAGCAGAACAACCAGAGATATTACATTATAGGTTCCAAACATGGTGGCCCCAACAAATTCAGTGAATTCATGCCTCGCTTTCACGTTGGTCACATAGAGATTGATGAGTCCAAATATAGACCAGAATAATGACTGCAGCGTTTCAAATAACCTGAAAAACAAAACCCAGAAGGAATAGCTCTTTAATAACAACAGATTTAGTTTTCAGATTGTTCAGTTTCTTCCAAAACACACAAAAGTTCTTGACTTGACTGAGATGAATGACGCTTATCACAATACAGCCAATATAGAGGGAATATCTGTCTAGTGAAGCAATGGCCTAGTGTGTCAAATCTAGGCCTCTAGATATACAATACAGAATCTATATATAAGCCTGCAAGCAAAAGGCTGATTTTGTTCAAATTTCAGAGAGATAAATATAGTTTCAGAGATCTTATGTTGGACTCCTTCTTTTGAAGTACTTGGACCCTTTGCTTTTACTATAAGGAGTAGAATAAGGATCCAAAAGTAACTCAAATAAAGGTGTAAAAGCAATGATTGTGTCTCGCCAGGATGTTAAAAGAAGTATGGTATCCTCATATTATGCAATTCTGGTTTGTTGAGTGCCACTGAGATAAAAGAAGTTGATTAATTAGAAAGATATTATTATCGTTAGCATTTGTTTTGTTTTATAAAGAAGAGAGACACAAAAAATACAAGCATGCTGCTCTCAAAAGAAACTCGTGGTTTTATATCCAAAGCATGTGATATTCCCTTAGAGAAGTTTGAACAACAGCTAGGAAGCTAGTAACAATGATGAACTCTAAAAAATAATCCTCTGCAGCTAGATAGATTGAAAAATTTTCCCTTTTGTTCTGTGTTCAGCTACACTGTAGCGTCAGAATGCTCCTGGTTAGACTGCTCCTTGAAAATATGGAACACATAAAGCATCACATTTTGTCATGACACCACCTTCTGACTAGTACCAGTACTTCCCACTATTTCCCAGATGAATATTGCTTCCCTCAATGCTGAGCTCTGAAAAATTTCTGTGTGCTTTTCTGTTCAGATCACATAAAGTTTAGATCTGAATAGGTGTTATTAATTTACAACATAAATATGCTGTGCCTGAGAAAAGTTACTTGATTAAGATGATATAAAGGCTGCTATTTTTATAAAATTATTTCCTCTAAAAAGGAAGATATTGGTAATAAATATATTTTAAGAAAAGCCTAGATACACAGAAGTTAATAGGGAACAGACATTTATAGCACTAGTTTGATGCAGGTTGGAAGGTGAAAGACATTTGGTAGTGTTTTGGTAGTATAGTTGAACTAAAAACTATAATGAAGTAAAATTGATTTTGAAGTGAAAGAAAAATAAACAGTTTATAACAGGAATTAGAAATTTGATTGTGTGGAGTAGAGTTAGTAGTAGAATCTGCATGGTTTTCTTTACAGCCCATCACATTTGCAAGAAATCTTAATGTTTTAGAACACCAGACCTATTTAATGCCCACAGGTAGACATGGAAGAAATGCAGAGTAACAGCTGCCAGGATGAGCAAGGTCTGAACCGGTGACCTTATGCAACTTCTAATCTCATTTATCTTCCTCTTATCTCTATTTTACCTTTTATCTTTTGAGATACCTTGAGCTGTACAAACTTTACTGTGCTTTGCGGTGAACATTATTAGAGCAATGAATTTTTTTTTTATTAGGGTAATCTTAGATGTGCCTGTCAGGACACCACTGTAATACCAACAGAAAACAGAGGTTCTTTTCTGCAAACAGCACCTAAATGATTAAAATATTTGGGAACAGGAAGAGGATAGAAATAAATAGCTACTTACGTAGAAAATGCATTATTCTGCTTTTCACATCGTATTCCTTTGCAGTTGCCAGGTTCATTTGTCTCATAGTAGAAGTACAGCTGGTTCAATCCATTTGCAAAAGCGAGCAGCACAAGGCAGTATATGAAGAGAAACTTCAAAATGTCCAGCAACATTCTTCCTAGAGATATCTGCAGAGGTCCCAGGTGAGAATTTGCAGTGAATAATGAGATCAAGCGCAGGGAGCTAAAGATGTTTGCGATTGCAAACAGGGCCTCAGCCACCAGGGTTGGATGCCACATGTCCCAGCTCTCCCGTGGAACTAACCCACTATACTGAAAACAAGCAGAAGGGAAGAAATTACTCCTTTGTTTTGCTACATAAACAAGCATGTCAATTTCCTTATAAGCTGATCAATTAATTTCCAGATATCACAATAAATTTTCACAGTAGCAAAAATTTTCACAGTTTAAAAATTCTGACACTGCAAAAGTAACAATTCTGAGCACCTTGCTTTTTAGAATTATAAAAACTCCCAGCTGTACAAGCAGGTAAATTATTTCTTTGAAGAAAAGTGCAGGGCTGACAGTGATGGATAGAAACACACAAAAGCTCTGGCAAGTAGGAAGAAAACATTCAATCACCGAGTAAGTATATCAATTAATCACTAATACTGGACCAATGATGAAAAAGATGTTTATTAATGAACCATGGCAAACTTCTTATGTGTCTCATTATCCAAGAGTCTGACCCCTTGAAACTGTGACTTCTGTCCATGCTCTAACAAAAAAATTCTTGAAGATGAAAGATATTTGAACTGAGGATTAACTACTATAGCAGACTCATTATTATTTATTTGGTCTCATTAATATGTTTTATAGAACACGTCAGAGGAGAGAATCTATGCTAGGAAGCCTTCTAAAAAGGGGATAATATAATAAAAAGCAGATTTCAAAGGGGGACTATGGTGTTATCTGTATTTACCTATTCTAGACCACACAGATGCACCTTCAGAGCTGCTGGGCATGGTCTGAACAATAAGGAAAGGGACTCTATGTATCACTGGGGCCATATGACACAACATAAACAGGCAGCACAGCATTTCACCACACACGCCCTACAGAGAAGGTGATCACTCTCAGACTGGTTCAGAAACAGCTGAGTAATTTGGACATACAGTAAGTCTGTAGGACCTGATCAGATGCATTCCAGAATACTAAAGAAACTGGCTGATGTAGTTTTCAAGTCACTCTCCATCATATTTGAAAAGTCCTGTCAGTCAGGTGAAGTCCCCAGTGACTGGAAAGAGGAAAACATTGCACCCATTTTTAAAAAGGGGAGAAATTAAAACCTTGGGAACAAGCAACCTGCCAGCCTCCCCTCTGTGCCTGGGAAGGCCATGGAACAGTTCCTCCAATAAGCTGTGCTAAGGCACATGGAGGACAGGGACATGATTTGAAGCACCAGCACAATTTTACCAAGGGAAAGTCCTTCCTGACCAACCAAGTGGTGTTCTATGTTGGAGTGATGACATCAGTGGACAAGGGAAGGACTACAGGTGTCATCTCTCTGGACTTGTGTAAGGCTTTGGGTCCCTTGCCACATCCTTCTCTCAAAACTGGTCAGAGATGGATTTGATGGCTGGACTGTTCAGTGCATAAAGAACTGGCTGGATGAGTGCATCCACAGAGAGATGATCAACAGCTTGATGTCCAAATGGACGTCAGTGACAAGTAGCATCCCTCAGGGATCTGTACAAAGTCTGGGACTGTTTAACACCTTCATTAATGACACAGACAGAGGGATTGAGTGCACACTCGGCATGTCTACAGAGGACACCCAGCTGAGTAGTGTGGTTGACATGCCTGAAGGACCAGATGCTGTCCAGAGGGACCGGGACAAGCTCAAGAAGTGGCCCCATGGGAACACCATCAGCTTTAACGAGACCAAGTGCAAGCACTGCACCTGGGTCAGGGCAGCTCCCAGTATCAAGACAGTCAGGGGAATGAAGGGATTGTGAGGAGATAGAGTTGAGGTACTGGTAGATGCACGCTCACAGCCCAGAAAGCCAACCATATCCTGGGCTATACAGGAAGTGGGGCCAGAAGGCCAAGGGAGAGGTTTCTGTCTCTCTACTCCCCTCTGGTAAGACTCCACCTGGAGTGCTATATCTAGCTCCGGCATCCTCAGTACAGGAAAGACAGGGACTGTAGGAGCTGGTCCAGAGGTATACAGTGAAAACTGTCACAAAGCTGGAGCACCTCTATTCTGAGGAAAGGCTGAGAGAGTTGGGGCTGTTCAGTGTGGAGAAAATGTGACTTTGGGGAGATCTTGTGGCCTTCCAGTACCTAAAAGGGCCTCATAGCAAAGATGGAAGTAGACTTTTTACTAGGGTCTGTAGCAATAGCAATGAGCTAATGGTTTTAAACTGAAAAAGGGTAGATTTGGGCTAGATATAAGGAAGAAATTTTTTATGATGAGAGTGGTGAAACACTGGAACAGGTTGTCCAGAGAGATGGTAGATAACCCATTCCTGGAAACATTCAAGGTCAGGCTGGATGAGGATCTGAGCAGCCTGATCTAGTTGAAGATGTCTGTGCTTATTACAGAGGCACTGGACTACGTGACCTTTAAAGGTCCGTTCCAACCATACCTTCCTATGATTCTGTGATTCTACAATCCAAACTGTGAAAGGGAACTGTGCATTGTTTTGGACACTAACAGTTGGCACAGGCCACACACCAGGGTTTCTCTAACCAACTGGTGGTGCATGTGAAACTGTCCCAGTGCCCAACAGCAATCCCTGGCACAATGCCATTTACTCATATACAAGCAGCCACAGCAGCTGACAGGTTTGTGGATTTGGGCATGAGAACTGAAAAACTGAAAAACATCCCATCAAAGAATTAAGAATTCTTAATTTTTAGCCTTACATTTTAGCCTTACACACCTGTGATATTTGTTCTATACAGAGCAGTGAATTGAATCTAGACCAGCTGTAATCATAGATCAATACTCTCTTCCTTAGACTATCCACTCCCTAATGATTATGCTCATCTGCTCCATCCACTATGGCTCTTTAATCTAGTTCTGATTGATTCAAGGTTAGTGATGAAAAACAGACAGTATAAAACAGAATTTAGTTACCGGAGAAAACACCTAAAAGAAAAAAAAAAGAAGAAAAGGCAGAAGAAAATATTTGCAGTGTTTTTCAGAAGAGAGAGATGAAAACTCCTCAGCATGATTTCTATAATGTCTTTCTTTGAATAATATTTTACCACACATTACTGCAAATTCTCATGGCACTTTACAACCCTCACAGACGAAATCTTGCACTTATTAAATAACTAGGAATAATTGTCTGTACAAGCAAAGGTTGGTACTGAACAATGCAGTAGATACTCAGATTAGGGAAAAGTACACAAAGGGCAATAAAGTAAAATACAGTCATGGAGAAATGCAAAGAACATTCTTGAAACTGGGAAGAGATGGAGTTTTTGGTAGAGAATCAGAAGCATCAAACTGCAGACATGTTCTAGGTGAGGGCAAGTAGTGGCAGATTCCAGAGAAGTTACAGATGCTGGGGAGTTGGCAGAAATCTAACGAAATATCCTTCTGAGAAATGCATGGAACTACAGGACACTGAATAAGTATAGCACATGACATCCCAAGACAAGAAGAATCAAGTTCAACAAGTCAGGTGTGAATAGCCATATCTGCACTCTGCCTCCTACTTTTACAGTCAGCAAAGAGAAATGAGAATTTCTAGAGTAGCGTGAAAGCAAATATCCCACATAGGTGAGTTGCTCTTAACTTTCTCATTTTCTCCTCATTGATTATTGGGGAAGGGGATAGATTGTCTTACAGCTGTAGTCTGGCAAGATGTGTCCAATGTCACATTTTCTAGAAGAAATGATGTTAAGCAGAAAAGTGAGAAAAAACGACTTTGTCTATGATGTCCTGGATAAAGACACAAAACTGATTTGTTCAAACACTCAGAAAAGATCAAATGACCTTTAATGTGTAAAAGGGAAATCAAAGGCTCAGCTGTGATATTTCAGTGTAACTGACTCCTCCTTTTTTGGGCCCAAGTGCTTCCTGCATCTTTGGATAGAATTCAAGAGGTGTCATGGTTGTAAGCAGAGAGTGATGGCTATTATTTTAGTGTTGAAGAAACATAATTTAAAAGACTGTAAATACTTGGCAGAAAGAAATGAAAAATGTGAAGGCTCGAGAGATAAATTTGGAAATTGTCTGTGAAATATACTAACCAAGAAGACAGCAAATAATATAAAGAAAAATAATGAGTATAAGAGGTCTCTAACAACAAACCCCTATTGATTCCACTAACTAGAGCAGAGGATGCTGAAAAGGAATCTAGAAATATAAAAAAAAACCCTAGAGAACAAAGCAACTTTCAAGTGAAAAGGACAATACAGAAGCGAAAAGACTAGGTATACTAAAACCAGGAACAGCAAAAAAGAATAAAAAATATATCTCAGAGCCAAACAGTGGAGAATTTAAGTATTTTTTCTCTCACTCATGTTTGTTGAAGTCCTTCTGTTCTACACAGAATAAATAAATTAATATTTTTCTAGGAAGTGGAAAATTGTAAGAGAAAACATAGCAACACTGAGTTTGCTGTAAATCATGATGTTGATACTCTGCAGTCCTCTATTGGGTGACCCTGATGAATTTCTGTCCCCCCTTGAAATGCAAACACAACCTTTTGACATGTAACAAAGACAATCACCACTTAATTTGATTAAATAACACCTATTATTGGCTCCGTGGTTGAAGGAAATTCACATGGCACATCAATGGAAAATTAAGAAGAGCAGAAAACAAATTGAGCAGCATATGAACAGTATGGCACATACATGATGCCTTTGTGATGTCAGCCAAGGAATACAAGATAATAATCCTTGATCCTTACTCAAAGGAATTAAAATGCAAACTCAATATCTGAACCATTTGTGAGGAAAAAAAAAAGCAGAGTGATCTCTGTTTTCCCATTAAAACAAAAGACATGAACTCTTGGTCTCTTGGAAGCACCATGAGAGATCAAACAGACATGTAGATCAGACTACCTGAATGTTTAATGGGCTGTTGGACCGCAGTCTAAGATGACCCCCTTGTTTCTGGTCACAAAGGGGCAAGTTAAATAATATCCATTTCAGGAAAAGTGCTTTAAATCCTTTCCACGTAAATGTGAACTCTTCCTATTTTAAAATGTATGTACCAATCTTTGCATTCATTATGTGGAATTTCAAAGCAGCAGTGGGAAGGGGGCAGAGAGATGGCCTAGCAGAGAGCTTTAAAATGCTAATTACACTGAGGAATTGAGTCCATAATTTCTCAGAGCTGGAGAGGTATTAATCCGCCTATGTAAATGGACATTTAGTCTGCGAATCTGATAAAATATCAATCAAAACCATTTTACAATGCAAACATGTAAGAAGATCTTAGCTTCTGCAGGACTGGTGGCAGGAGAGATATATAATCTTATTTACTACTGAACAAAGTAGACCTGACACAGTGATCATTAAGCCAGTAACTGTTGAGACAAATAATGTACTTTAGCTACTTTTCAGAGATCTTGCCCTGAAGAGGAATTTGTTTCCCTACTAAATCTTCACTTCAATGGCTGAGGCATATTATCAACAATATGACATTGTATGTGGTTTTTAGCAGAATTGAAAATAAGCAGCACTAGATCCAACGCTCGGGTTTAACAAGTATTTAAGAGAAAGCAAGCAGATTCGCCACACGTTGTCACTGCACTTAACTTTACGTATCAGAACAAAATAAATCATATTCAAAAAAAAAATAAAAGGAATAATTTTTTCTTAACGCACAATGATTTCTACCTAAAAACCCTCCATAAAAACAAATGTGTTGCTTAAAATCTGTCATGTTGTACTTTAAAAAAAAAATGCCAATGTACTACATATTGTGATATTTTTATGGAGGAGAGAGCACTTTCAGTGGATATACTGGATAATTTAGGAAGACCTAGCATGTTGATACGGAGGCCATGGAAAATTACAAGATGCCCTTATTTTATTTGAAAACTGGCAATGAAACAGTAACCTTGAGTTATCTTAGCAGTTCTCTCATCCTGAAATTATACACTTTGGAGAATTTTACAATACCCCATCAGCTACTCTAGATAATATCCATCTACTTAACTACTGATCAGCAAGAGCCTTCAATGGGCAATAAACACTATATTTTATTCTGTGAATATTTATCACACAGAAGAGTAGCATGGGGACACTCATAATTTTATTCAAGAGAGTTGGTTAAAATGTTTTCTTAGGTGGATGGAACTGATCCGTAGAAGATAGAATAAATCTAAGAACTGACCTTATATATTTGGTTCAATAAAGACAGAAGAGCTGTAACTTAGAAGAACCTGACTCACAATGCTTAGGAAAAGAAAATTAAAGCTTTACATTAAAACATACTGGTTACATTTGGCATCCTCTCAATCTCATCTGGTATTGTGGCAAGGAACTGTGCGGTAGGCATTTGAAAGAATGTGGCAGAGTATTAAATCACACTTATATTCCTCTGTTCATTACTTCATCATGTGTTTCAGTTGACTAGCACAGCTTTTGTAAGCACTGTATCCATTATGATTAAAATGTAAACACTAATTTGGAGAGTAATGGATGAACATTATCCCAGATACTGTCACTTTGGAATGTGATTACTGTAAGCAGAAGCCATTTGGGAGATGAAAGGATTATAATGTCTTCTAATCGATATTATTCTGAAGTGAATAATTGGCCATCTCCAATGCTTTGGAAACATCTATTTTAAATGAACTGTGTGCTTTGTTACAAGGGACAGTGAAATGACTATTTATTTTCTAGTCACTTTATGCTAAGGCATCTTTGTGTGTAAAAAGGCATTTCATTAGCTTTTAAATGGATCAGCACTCTTTGGATCACCTTCTTTTAGGCTCCAAATTTCTTTGAGTGAGAAGACTTCCAAGGTGTGCAGCCAGAGATCCAGAACGTCAGAAATCTTTTGTCAAAGACGGCTGATGTGTCAACACATCCCGAGTCTTTGTTCATCCCTGCTCTTGACTGGCTGACACATGGACCTTTGTGACCAGAGACAAGATGATATAAATTAGAGTTCCTAAGTGCCTCTATGCCTGTGGCAGGGCTGCAGCAAGAACAGCTGCTGTTTGAGGAGAGGAAGTCATAACTGGCTACTTGAGGGCTCTCTCCTTGTCCCAGTCCAAAGTATCTTGGCAGAGGAGGGACTCTCCTTCCACCCATACAGAGTAGTACTATTGCAACTATAAATTATCATTGGTGGCAGGGAGCTTGAAAAAGCTGAAGTACGATGCTGATCCCAGTAGCCAGTAAAAATGGGCTTATCTCTACTTGGATGTGATAAGAACTCTACGACAAATGCTAAAAAATGCTTTAATTTCCTTTCATATGTGGTTTCCTTGCACTTGAGACCATTTTTTTTGCTCAAAACATCTCATTTTATGACGAATTTCTATCATATTATGTATTCATTTGGAATACATAAAAAATGTTCATACAAGATGTTCTATGCCTTGTGAAAGAAGGGTTGTTCTGCTGGAAGATACTTAAAACAATGGAAATATAAGACTATTCACAACAACTCCATGAAAAGAATGTAAAAATGAACACACCCAGCCTCAAGTGACCATTTAATCCTATTCAGTTTTACTTTTTCATGTTGCTTTTATAATAATTTCTTTTTAAAAATTAAAGCTTACCCTTTAGTTCCCCTCACCAATTTTGACCACATATTTTGGCAGTAGACCTGTCTGAAAGTTGTGTAAAATTGTCTTAGGGGCAATAACTTCTCACTCAAAAAACCAAAGATTAACATAAAATGCAAACATTATAAAATATTATAGGTAATTTTCATTCCTCAAGAAATTAACAATATGACAGTTCAGGACAAAATAAGAAAAGATTGCATGGGCCAAGAAGAAAAAAAGCATAAAACTCAATATTTTGTTTACTCTTATATTTGTCCAGTTTCCTGTCATTGCTGAAGATTCAGAGAGCACATCATACATCTCTTGAATTGCTAAGCCTCAGGACCTCCAAACACAGAAGAAAGATTGAAGAAGGTTTATTTAATTTATCTTAAAAATGTTGCTGATTTTTTTTTTACAGTTTACCTTTGAAAATGCAACGATTTTCAAGGAGATTGTTGCCAAGTACAAGGAGTTCATCACAAAATCCATGAGGTTCCACCAATCATGAATGTAGTCCTGTAGTCCACCATCCCACATCTGTTTAATTTCACCCCAGATAAAACCTGTAAATAGAACATAATTCATTAGGTATGAATTTTAAGTTTAAAATTTTAAAGTTAAAAAAGGCTGTGACTATTCTAGACACTTAACTCACGATAGATTGATTCTCCTTACATCTAGTGTAAAGGGAAGTTGGATAAGTGCTCTAACTTACACATCTAGTTAGGTGAAATTTCATCTTTTCGCTATTTCCGGAATTAATTTGTCACACAAAACCCCCTCAAAAAATCTGCTTGTACAAGGACACTTTCTGTGATTTTCTTCAATCTCTTAGTCATTGTATCCTAAAAAGTATAAAAAAGGTCTTAAAATAAGTTACTGGTGTCAACTCCGTCCTTGGCAACTGATGCAATGTATTTCAGACTGAAAAATTTATGACTGCAGGTCAATCCAACACAATTTACTTTGATTGGAACCCACACAATAAGGAAGAGAATTTCTACTGTTATTGTCAACACTGGACTAAAGTCTCCCTTTTCCATATGAAAGAGTAGTGTCTCCAGAAGCAAGTCTTTTGTTGACACCTTCCTTTGGGATATGAAGGAATTGAAACTGTTTTCAGTTGTGCAGAGCACACATTGTGATCGACACAGTGAAACAGAAATATTCAATCCAAGTGGGAAATCTTGCAAGTTTTCTGACATGAACTTGGTTTAACAGCTTCAGAGACAACTGTGTTGAGACTCTTTAATGCTATAAAAATTAAAACCACTCTGAAGAAGATACTCCACATTACTGTATAATATGTTAATAAGACAACACAGTATATTTAGATACACATTTCATGTTATTATCTACAGAGATTTTTTGATAACAATACCATTACAAATTTTAATTTTTCACAGTTCATTGTTTTCTTGTAGGAATTTCTTATTTTGTGCTCCTTAGAGGGGGCAAAATTAACCAGAAATAAGGCCAATCTCTCACATATTGGTGTTGAGATACAGTTAATTCTACATGTCTTTTTAACCTGCTTTTTTAGAAAATGATAAACAGTTTTCATGCAGGGGCCTATAGAGCTCTGCATTTCCTTAGCATGAGCTTAATTATCCTTAAACCTTAACACTTTGTCTCAATGGATCTTCTCATTGACTGGATGGAAAACTTGTGATTTTTCCCAAACATGATCTGTATGAAGCAATTTCTGGCCTACTCTTGTTTGTGCCAGGTAGGTTTTTGAGTTATTACAATTAGTAGTGTATTGGCTTAGTTTTTCTGTCTCCTGATTGCTTTCAAAAGGAAAAGCCCCCTTCCTCACTAACTCCACCCTCAAACCTCAGACACATGATCCCATCTTGTTTCTTTGTCATCGCCAATAATCACAAGCCTCAGGAGTATCTGAATAATCCGATAGATCCAGCAATTTTTATTTTCATAGGATTAATTTCCAGCCATGCTGCCACCACCATTTCAGCATTCTGCAGACCTGCAGCAACACACTCTGAGAAAGGACCTCACTGGGAACACGTGGCCAGGAAAGTAGAATAGGCCTACAACAGCCTAGACAGGCTGTTTGCAATTCTATCTGTAGAGTATCAGATAAAACTAATCCCGAAAATATAGCACTGTTACAAAGTGAACACTTATTTTAAAGATGCAATCAATTGTGCTGAGCAACAGTGCAGTGGGAGAACAGCTGAACATGACTGCATGGCAGGGGTCCATGTCCTCTGACAGCACACACTGCTACACTGCTGCTAGCTGCCCAAGGGCCATCACAAAGGCAACACACCTTCACAAGGTGAAGTGAAATTTCAGCCAGTGAAATGACTTAATCACTTATTCTTCAAAGACCCCGTCACTCGTGACACGCAGTATGAACACGGTGACAGCAGATCTGCCTCCCCCTTCTCTACACAGTCCTCTCCAACCTTCATCACACAGACCATGAACTTGCAAATTCCCTGCTTGCTCTTCCACTACCTTTTGGGCATAACTTGTTAAGACCTAACCATCATCAGGTCATAAAAGCAGGTGCTTTGTGTGCTGCTATATCCCCTTCACATTTCAGACTCTGCTCTGAATCACTGCTGCTCCACCTGCATTATAGCACATAAAAATCACCACTGCAGGAGAAGACCTGGCTCCAGGCTCCAAGCCGAAGTTTGTGTGATACAGATATAGCCCCTAAGTCTCAGTGTCACAGAACAGTGCCTTGCTCTTTTTCATTTAAGAAATTTTCACTTAAAAGTCACAGGATCTTGACATTGGCAAGACTGCTACGGCATGGAAAGCAAAAAGCATCTGCATTGACAAAAGATCCCCAGATAAAAAGGCTTTGCAGAAATCAACACACACATTCATAGAATGAAATAAACTTTTTTGTGACTCATCAGAGTTAAGGATTGTCTTTTAAATACACTTTGAAAAGACAGCAGTAATAGGTTGGGATGCAAAATAAGAGGAATGCTTTAACAAGAGGCTTTAGGTTAATTGAAGTCTTCTGCCAAGATATTCTATGGTTCACAACCAGCCAAAGATGTGAACTGACACAGACTGCAACGGGGCTGTTCTCTGTAAGACTGTTGCTCAGTATTGTATGCTTTGACAGCACTGCCTAAAATATAATGGGATTATGTACAGATTGAAAAAGAAATGCTGACTAATGCTGCTGCACTTGATCTGTTTAGTGAGTGAAAAGCCAGACTGTTTTTCCAAGCACTTCCTGGGCTTCAGAAAATGAAATGTAATTTTAAAGTTGACATTAACAGAGAAATACTGACCTATTATAAAACAGTGGAAGAGAGTAGATTGCTGTTGTAAATTTGATCATTTTGAATTAGAAACATAATTAATCCAAGCTACCAGCAATTTGGAAGTCATTTGGCAGCTGAAAGTTCTGAGTATACTTTGACATTGTAAAAGTGGTAGTTCTAATTATTTTTTTGGTTCAAGACAACTTTTATGTTCATCCTGATGCATGTTCTTCTCAAGCAAATAGTAATGGAAAACTGTAAATCCCATATTTTTTCTGGCTGTAACAGAGATGTGATAGTTTGCTCTTCTTGCCAGCCAAAGCATCTAAGTACAAAGTCAATATATAAATACAGTTACTGAGATCCTAGGTGACTCCAGAGAACTTGAAGCTATGCTGATGGATAGATGGATCCTATGTTTGTGAAAGACACACAGCCCACATATGCACAGGAGAGCTGCCCACACATGTATTTTTGAAAGCAAATCTTGGTACCACATCCTAGGGCTGATTGCTCAAATTCACAGTTCCAGGGCAACCTCACCATGACAGCTGTGATCAGAATCTTTGCTGCTACCAGGTCTCCATGACTAGGGATTCTTAGCGGGGCTCCTCTGGAGCAATGAATGCTGGAAGAACAGGACTCTCTAGAGTTCTGTAAATCCTCCCAAGCGTGCCTGAAGGGCTACCCTAGAAAAGTGGTCTCTGAAATCCCAGAGCCTTTATGCAAGCCTGAAGATGTCCCTGAGGCCTGGTGAGCTTACATGATGAGAGTATTCTGAATAACAAACCTCAGGGATTCCCAGGTGTGCTGTTTAGGTTTAATTTAGGGCAGGCAGAGGACTTGAAATAGTTTTGTAGATCAGAACTGTATCTTTTTACAAAAACAAAGTGTCTGGGAGGAAGGACTCCTCCCTTACTGCCATACCACCCTTACCTCCATAGGCTCTGACACAACATGCCAATTTTCTTCTGCTACATTCAGTAGGGGAATCAGGAAAAGACTTGGAAAATCCATGGTTTTTTTTTTGTTTTTGGTTTTTTTTTTTTTTTTTTGGTTTTTTTTTTTGTTTTTGGGTTTTTTTTCTTAAAGAAAAATACATCGAGAGATCAGAGCAGAATTATATCTGTGATACTGTACATTTTTCTATTTGGAAGATTTATGGATAGCTGGATAGTACCTGATTTTATTATGAAAGGAGGCTTCAGGGCATTTCCAAACATGACCTGACATGATAGAAGGGAAGATATGCAGTGACAAGACTGTCTAATAGAGGCACTGCTACAGGTAGGAAAGAGACACAGAGTCCAGGCACTGGCTGATTATTAATGTGCCAAAGCAGCAACATTACTGCAAACTGACAGAGCTCATCAGAGCCACATATCCAGAAGCAAGAAAACTGAGATCCCAACAAAACAGAGTGGACGCTGCCAGCCTGCACACATGTATTGGGGAAAAACTGCCAAGAGAAACAAGCCAAAGACAGGGAGTAGGTCTAAAGAGCCTTTTAGGCAGTCAAGTCAACTTTGGGGACAAGTTGTTTGCCCAAAGCCCTCTTTAGCTCCCTGGGAGGAAACAAGGATCTCCAATAACCCTGTCATCTGGAGGTGTGTCAGTCTTCCCCCTGGTTGAAAAGGAAGCCATGGAGGATCAGGCTTAATTAAAACAGATGTCTAACCTCCATATGCCTGTACTTAGCTGAAATAATTCCACTCAGAACAGATGTCACTATTCTAGCTGGATATTCTTTGCTATATTCTATTTGTCTCTTTGCTCCAACTGTGTCTTTCCTATCTCTTCACACCAGCCAGATTTAACACCTGCCTACTAGACCCTCAGCTATCCATTCCATGCTGTTATCATTTATTGCACCTTACAAGGAAATTATCAACATTATGCAGCTCTTCCACCTCATTAATCAAGGATTTAAATTAAAAATTTGAGGGTAAGACTTTCAAATACTTGCTGCATTTTTTATACCCAAATATTGGAGCAGTAAAAGAGAAATAACAGCATGGATATTTTGAAACAGCCTGAGATGACAGAGAAAAATTTCATTAAATGCCCATGGTTTAATGGGACGAAATAGATAAATTCAGGGCAGGAATCCCACATGGGGAATGACAGACACCATGGAGAGGTTTTGTAAAGAATTGTGAATTACTATACATGCAAGCATCAATTGCAACCATTTGACGGAAGTCCAGTTTGCCTGAAGCAAGAAAGGAACTAAAATTAATCAGATAGAATGAATTCAGAGAAATGAAATGAATTTGTGAGCTAAATTTTTTTTTGCAGCAAAATTTTCTGAACATTAATGAAAAAAGTTTCTTCTGAAATAAAACCTACATATCGTAAAATAAGTTTTATTCAAAGGAACAAAATGAAAATACTTCTTAGAAAAACAAAAAGCACTGAAATAAACATGTTCCTAGAAAAACAACATCTTCCATTAAAGTTCTCATAAGACTTTTAAAAAATCCCCAAGAATTTAGTAATAGATATCACATACTTCATATGATTAATGTGTAGATGTATCAATAAATTTACACTGACAAGATTAGCTTTTTTTTAGATATTTATCTATAGATTTTGATTTTGAAGCTGTATTTCCAGCCTTGAAATCTTTGGATATTATATTCTGAAATGTCTTTTCAAAGAAGTGGACCTGCTTTTATTTTCATAAATTAAGACTATGATGGCAAACCTTGCAACTTTGATCAGGGCAGCAGATCAATACTGTTACAAAAATTCTGTTCCTTTGGACAAAGACTTGGGTTAAACACAGTATATTTTAGTGCTGGCAGACAACTTTTGGTTAGAAAACAATTTGGATCTATCCTGTTTGATCCTTTATAGCTATTTAGAGCTGTAATTTTACTCATAAGGAACACATCTCTTAGTCTCATGCAAAAGAAACAAACAACAAAGAAATAACTCCCCTCTGAAATCCATTCAAAGATGTTTTAGGTTCTAAGGAAAAAACTTAGACATAGCCTGTCTAAATTCCTATGTTGTACTGAAACTTGAACAACTGAAAAAACAATTTCCCAGCAAATGTGGAAATTCACAATGATTTATGCCATCTCTACAACACTGCCTTTTGGGGTTTATAAATAAAATTATGGATAAAGTCTCACAGTGAACAATAACATCAAAATTTGTCAAGAGAGAGATATGGAAGGCAATAAATATCCTGAACTATGTTTGGTTTCAAAAGGTTTTGTGGATCCCTTGCTAATTTTGGCCTTACCTTTCCCACAAAAGGTTGGTTGCTCTGTACTATTTTTGTTCCTTACCATTAAGTGATGGGAAGCAAGAGGTTCCTCAGGGTCAATCTCTGCATGCCAAGATCAACAACAGCCTTTGAGCATGTTTCTTGGAGAACATATTTTTGCTGGGCTGTGGAACCATTTAACTGACAAAATCAACCTTGCTCTGCTATGTGATGCAGAGTTTTTCACAGATACAAGAAGAAGTGAGACAAGCTGCTAATGATCTAAAGCTCAGTGAAGCAAAGTCCTTCCAGGGAATTCAGTGAGTATTGATGAGGCTTGATAAAGCTCTTCTGTTTTACGCTTGGGCTGATGAACTGATCTCTGCTGAAGGTACACGGAAGTAACAAGAGGCATTCTAGCAAAATTCAGGGGCTTCCACTCTCTGGGGTATATTTTATTAACAGAGTACAACTATTTCAAGAGAATATGGACAAAATCAAACACACACCTCTGGCTTTCCCATGGGTAAATGCCTGTTTGTGAGGGCAACAACTGTGTAGTGTCTGGGTCCTGTGCCAGGTCATGTAAAGAAGTGGGAATGACATGGTCATTAGCAGTACTTTCCAAGGAAAAAGTCACCTGGATTTTTTTTTTTTTTAATATATAATAGAAACTAATCTTTTTTTCTTTGGCCTCCATTTTGGAAATAGCAAGACCATTCTAGATCAAATCTTAAAGTACAAAAAGCCACATATCAGCCAACATCACCAACAACCAAAGAATAAAATAATCTTTACAGAAAATATATGCCTTAAATACTTTCAGCTTGACTTAAAGTAATTGAGTAAAAGGTCCTATTATACAGGCAAGGTCTAAGATACAGGCAGTCTAGAGAAGAAGTGGCTCTCCTGATACTTAATTAAATAATTTCATTACTGAGTCCAGTTCTGGAATACTTAGCAAAGAAGAGATATTAACTGGCTGAAGTGAATCCAGTGGAAGCCATCAAGCTAAATGGGGTCTGGACCACATGATGTATAAGAGGAAGTTGAGGAAGCTGATTTTGTTCAGTCTAAAGAAGAGAACACTAATGAGAGGTGAATAGTCTCAAAGCTCCGTTGGTTAGAGCATGGTACTAATACTGCCAAGGCTGTAAGTTTGATCCCCGTGTGGGCTGTCCACTTCAGAGATGATCCTTGTGGGTCCCTTCCAACTCAGAATGTCCTGTGATTCTGTGTTGCTGTTGTCATCCACTATTGAAATTGCTGGTGCCAAAGAGCTGGAGCCAGACTTGTTCTAGAGCTGCACACGGGAAGTATGAGAGATAATGGTTGCATGCTGTGCCATGGGATATTGCTACTAGTATCAGGAAAAAGTTTAGCAGCTGATAGACACAGGTACTGTGGAATATTCATCTCTGGGGAAATTAAAGGTCTGACTGCACAGGAACCTGAACAACGTGACCTGTCTTTGCAGTTTGCCTGTGTTTAGCAGTAGTTTGGACTTAATGGCCTTTTGTGGTCATTATGTGCATTATCCTTCCTTAAAAAACCTAGTGTTCCTGCTTTGTCTGGGGTTGTTTTTCTTCTCTGTGCTATATATGTCACTATTGGTTATGTACTGTTTCATCTTGCCAGCCATATTACCCTATACATCTGCTCCCTGAAACACGTTAGTTCATACTAAATGTTTAATTTTTTACACAACACTTTCTTGACCTAATTTAGAAGATGATGCACGCTGTACTTGCCCCTTCTACAATCAGTTATTCTGAAGTGTCTTGCTGTGCCATCAGTTTGGATGTACATTGTGCCAAGGACTGACAACATCATACATTCCTATGCATCCCACCAGCAGTTTGCTAACCACAAATGTTTGCAATTTTGCACAGTTCCCAAACATCCACATTCTCTATAGATTTGTGTGCTCCAATAGTATAAACCATTCTGACAGAAAGGATGGGGAACATGTTGTTCAAGAGATCCAGTAAGGCTGTATTTCTGCTCCAGGCAGGCTTTTGAACAATGCAGTTAAAATGAACATTTAAATATGACCATAAAAGAGCAAAAAAATCATCAAAAGAAATTCCCTAAAAAATGTCCTTTGCTACAGTCACCCTGAAAAACTGGCAGGGAGCTTTTTAACCACAACTACTGAACACTAATTTTTTCTGGTTGGTTCGTTTCTCCTCTGAATTTCGTAGCATTTGCTGGTGAAGCAAATGCCCACTGTGAGGACACTTAGTACAGTCACTGCTAGGTTTGAGGCCATGGTTTAGGGCAGAAGAATGGCCATGACAAACATACAGGGATCAACATCATCATTACATGATCTGCAGTCAAGGCATACAGAGGGTGAAGTAGGGTCTTGTTGGATTTCCCCTCTGAATCACTGCTATCATGCTCAGAGGACACAGCAACTGGATGGGGAATATGATGATAGAAAAAGCTGTTCTTCCTTGTTTTTTTCCCAAGATGATATTCCTGATTTTCCTGTTCATTTTTCCATGGTGATGGATTCTCAAGAATAGTAAATAGGCCTATGTTTCTGTAGTGTGAAGCAACAGCCAATAATAAGGTGACAATTAATTTTCCTTATGAGCCAAAGCTTGTTTCTTTTCTGTTTAAGTGCAAGGACAGGAGATTCTGACTCTTCTTACTGAGACATTTTTCCACAACTACTTCTTAAGGTTATGACAGCCTTGTAACACCAACTTACTGTTCCACAGAATACTGGAGCACCACTTGTGTAATCATCTAATCATGTAAAAGACAAAATTAATGCAGAAGTTTCCTCAAGAGACTTTTAAAATGTAAAGTCAATAGTCTCCATGGAAATGTAGTCTGATACAAGTTTTTCCTCTGAGCCTCCTACTCTAGTGACACTTTTAATATGTGCTAATTATGCACATTCAGCCTTCTATTACATAGTAGTTGGAAAATGTGAATTACTATTTGCTCACTGGAGAGCTTAGGTCACTATGGACCTAGTCTTGAAACTTCTTAAGTTGCATGAAATATTTGTGTCCTGAAGCTCCTGTTGATGAGAAACTTGCAACTTTCTTCCTCTCTGAATTTTAAGATAGATAGTATTAAAATGCAAACTACAGCCAGAGCTATTTGAATTAAGAAAAAACAAAAAATTCTATTGTTTAAAATCTTAACAGTTTTTACATGTAGCTCCAGAATATCCTTTCCCAAGGAAGTACTTACTTGATTGTGTGGCAGGTTCCAGAGAAGAACTATAACCCTAAAACCACACTAGTTTTGACTCAAATGACAAATTTTTTTTTACATCCAGAAAATGCAAAAGTATCTCTGTGTACCTCAGGTATAGTCTCCCTCGAAGAGTGCTTCACTTACTCTTTTTAAGGATACTGCATAATTTTATGGTATGAAGAGATGAGACAACAAACTAAATTGCAACCTGGAAACAAACCTTAGCTTATTGATAAGGACTTAAGAAAAATATTAAATTTATTAAAAGATGACTAGACTACAGTTTGTATGTATGTGAATAGGAAAAGAGCAGGGTTTGGCTGAGATCCATTCCTTTAGAAAAACAACCACCACCAAAAAGCACTGAAAAAATCAACCAAACAAAAATCCATCAAAACAAAATGAACAAAAACAACTCCCTCAACAAAAATCAACCAAACAGAAAAACACAACATGAAAAAGACCTAAATATACAAAAAAAAAAAAAAAAAAGAGCTGAAATAGACACGTTCATCACATCCTGTGAGCTGGAACATCCTGTGGAAATGTGTGTCTTCTTCAGTGGTATGGGGAAATCAGGTACCAAATGAATTGCCTTAAATTATGATGGGTGAATCTGAGGCTTCGTTATTTGGCTGGGCTAAGGCACTACAGCAACCAAAACCTGAAAGCCGAACACAGAAAACGTGGAACTGGAACAGGAAACTGCTAGTTAGGAAACACTAGAGATCAGTGTGCAAAATGATGCATTTTGGATGCAAAATATTTTGGAAGGCATGGTTTTTCTGAACAGCACAGTATAGATTGACTACAAACTCTTTAACCAATTGTATCAAAATATTGATCTTTATCCACGCTCATGAACTTTTGTTTATGGAAGTGGCTCCCTTGACTTGACCTGTACTGCTTGCAGGTGAAGGGTTTGTTCAGCACAGGCATAATCCAGCCATGTGAGTCTATACTGAAAATATTAATGTTGCTTTTAGAAGTGATAGTCATCTTAAACACCATAATTCTCAGGGTTTACAGCTTCTTCAAACAAGTGCTTTGGGATGCTGAGTTACTTAAACATCTTCCTAAGTAAACAACTATGTCAGAGGTTGAGGGCAATAGAGGTTCTTCCTCTTCCCACTGAATGTTTTCTGGAGAGGAGCTAGTCATTAAAATTTTTGAATTGCCTTTACTACAGAAACTAGTTCCTGCCCTTCTCAAATTGTTCCTCTTTCTTTCAGCTCTATTAAAAGACAGGTTAATGACAAAATCTACTTTGGCATGTCAAGGTCTGTGTGTCAGCTGTGCATTTGTTCTTATTATCCTTTAGCCTCAGGATACTGTGAAAGCTGAATAGATACTGACCACCTGCTATTTTGGAAAGCCAGACAGAACAGATACTAATATCTTCTCTGGGCATGGCACAGCTCTGAAGAGCCTCCTGGCCCTCCTCAGCAAATGCTAGAGAATTTTCTTATTCTTTCCAATACAGGATATTTGGTTTGAATTGAGTGACAAGTTCTTGCACCAAAAAAATACTCTGTGTGCATATTGTAATGAAAATACTCACTTGAAAATGCTGATTATCACTATTTGCAACAGGTGCATCTGTCATTTAGAAAGAAGCATACCATAGGTAACTAAGAGTAGTAATAACACTACAGAAACTACACTATGCCTCATTCCCCTACATGAAAAGTAATTCTTGTAGGAAAGGGATTCTTTTTAAAATTTAGCAAATTAAAAAAATAGACACCAGAACCAGGACAATTTCTGGTGTGGAGAAAATAGATACTAAAAAGAAAAACAATATATTTGTTTTAGGGCACTGTGTAATCATAGGAAGGAATCTTTGATACCTTTTGTTTTCCTCACTGTAATCTATCAGATAGTGACACTCTGGATTTTCAAACTCTACTCTTTGTCTACATTGTCAACTACTCTTGCTAAGCACTGGAGGAGCTGGACCATCTGCCTGCTTTGGTAGGTCAATAATTGATGACAGAACTCTGCTGTATCCTGCCTCAGGAAGGGCTGGCAAAACCACAGTGGTCAAAATACTTTTCACTGTATTTTCTTTAGTAATACATTTACCCAGGACCCACGGTAATATCATCCACTCGACGATGGTTGGAGGGGGTCCCTGCATGCTGAGGTCTGACCTGTCGATGTGCTGAGAGGCAAGCAACAGCAGGAACAGAAAAGTCAAGTACGATGCAGTATGGCAGATAAATTTGATAAATGGCTTTCTGATGAAGAGCCCCAGTGGGCTTTTGGGAGCTATCAGGTAGCACACAGAGAAGACTGGGAAAAGGAGTCCTATCACAACACATGTGATCATCTTCACTGCCCAGTGTCGCCTCCGCCATCCAGGGAATTCGTCGTACCAGCGGGATGCGAGCAGCTGCTGGCAGTTGGGCTGAGCAACAAACTACAGAGAGAAGAAAGAAAGAGAGTTAGTTTTTTGCTACCTCTGTAAAGTTTTTTCATTCTATGTATCTTTAGTAGGTAGAGATTAAAACAATTAAAATAAATCCATAGCCTGTGCAAGCCCACTCATACTGATTGTAGCAGTAAGACAGGGATAGGTCAGCCTGCCTTTCCTTCAATCCCAAAAGTATAGTGCACAGAAATGAACATTTACTTTCACAATAAAGCTTCTCTTCTGCACTGGTTGAGTACACAAGGAGGCAACAGATAGCAAAACACATGGACTTCTAAACCTGACTTGAAACTGAAAAGCAAGTTCACAGATATTTCTTATTTAATTAGCAACATTTGTGGAGAATTCACAGAACATGAGGTAGAAACCAAGGAGTACAACTGAGGTCTGCAAACAATGAAAATGAATTCCACAGCCATGAACAAACTGTTCTCAGTATGTTCCCTGCTAATTCTCTAAAAATCAGGTTTACATGCTTTAATACTGACAAAACTCTTACAGATGCATTATAAAATGTTTACACAATATGAACTAAGAACTAGCATTACCCAGTGTTTCACTAACCCTTGTCAGGATGCACACTTATCCTGTGTGATACTTTATGGTCTATCTGTTACCATGACAAGATTTTATTTTTTGGAATATGATCCTTAAAATTGAATTTCACCAAAACCCTCCAAAACAAAGTAAATATTTAATATTTTTCAGATAGCTTTTCAAAGAAGTATATATCAAGGCTTTATGTCATACTTTTCTTTGATCACTAGTTCCTATTTCCCCATTGCTTTCCTTTATAAAGGTGACAGAGAGTAGCAGCACACAAGAATTGACATAAAAGGCTTAGAACAGAAGCAACACATGTATCAAAGAGGGCCAGAGTTGCATTGAAAAAAAAAAAAGGAATGGAAGTAAGCATTTTCCTTCTGTTACTCTGCTGGTTTGATGCTGGCTGGATGCCTGGTGCCCAGCAAAGCTGCTCTATCACTCCTCAGCTGGGGAGTGGAAAGAGAGAAGATAAAAGGAAAGGCTCATGGGTCAAGATAAGGACAGGGAGAGATCACTCACCAATTACCATCATGAACAAAATAGACTCAACTTGGGGAAATTAATTTGTTAGTCATCAAACCAGAGCAGAATAATCAGAAATAAAATCAATCTTAAAACCAGCTTTCTCTCATCTCTTCTTTTTTTCCAGGCTCAACTTCACTCCTGAATTCTCTATCTCTACCCCCATATGGTGCAGGGAGATGGAAATGGGGGCTGTGGTCAGCTCCTCACGTTGTCTCTGCCACTCCTTTCTCCTCAGTGGGAGGACTTCTCATAGTCTTCCCCTACTCCACTGTGGGGTTCCTCCCATGGGAGACAGTTCTCCACAACTTTCTACAGCATGACTCCTTCCCACTGGCTGCAGTTCTTCATGAGTTGCTGCAGCTTGGATCACTTCCATGCTGTGCAGTTCCTCAGGAGCAGACTGCTCCAGCATGGGTCCTCCATGGCATCATAAATCCTGCCAGCAAACCTGCTCTACAGGACCACAGCTTGGTCCAGTGCAGGGTTCCCAGTGGGCCACAGTCTCCTTCATTCATCCACATGTTCCAGTGCAGAGTTACCCAGGGGTCCAGGTGGATCTCTGCTCCACCATGGACCTCCACGGGCAGCAGGTGACAGCCTGCCATACCATGGTCTTCCTCACTAGCTGCAGAGGAGTCCCTGCTCTGGCACATGGAACACCTTGTTCCTCTCCTTCTCCAGTGACCTTCTCCATGAGTGCAGAGTTGTGTTGCTCACACATTCACACTCCCTTGTACACTGTCTGAAATTTTTCCTATGCACTTCTTCCTTCTTAAATTTGCTATCCCAGAGGCACTACCATCACCAGTGATGGGCTCGACTTTGGCCAGAAGCATGTCCATCTTGGAGTATCTTGCACTGAACATGGGAGGATAGGGGGAATCTTCTGGCAGCACCTCACTTAAGCAGCCCAGCTATCAAAATCTTGCCATGCAAACCCAATACACTCACACATGTATGAGGGTATTGCATACATACAGTGGATTAAATCATCAGCTGAATACTTAGCAAGGCTATACAGAAACTTTTTTCTCTTATTACAAAATTGTATTTTTTCACTAAATAATTTCAGATTTGAACTCAAATAAAATGCACCTATTTTGGGGTCTCACATTATTTTGATAATACTTATAACCACAGGAGCCAAGTTCCTTTGGGGATGAATAACAGGTAACTTCTCAAACTGTTTCTAAAATCACTGGGATTACTACTGGTAAAAAATGCTCTTTAGATTGGAATGAAATGAGAGTCAGCATGCATCTTTCTATATATGTCTGGATCTTGTCAGAATTGATTACCTCAGCCAAATTCAAACTTGGTGTACATTAATGAAATGTCAGAGTCTTTAGTAGAGACAAACTTGCCTACCAGACACCAGCAGTGAAGCTGCCTCTGACTGTTGTGAAAGATAAGAAAATTTACTCCTACTGTAAGGATCTTGAAAATAGCTTTAAAAACAGCAACAGAGTGTACTTCTCCTCTAGGAAAAATGCATTCTTAAGGTTTCAGGTTGTTTCTTTCAAAGTACAAATGTCTGGAATAATAGTGTATGCAGTCAGAGCAGATGGTTTCAAAGTTATGTTTTTGCCAAGTTTATTTTCTCTAAAACATTTTTTCAACCTAACTAGCTTGAATAGATACAAATAAGTGCTTTGCTTGACTAATGAAAAAGTGTGACTCATGGAATAATTCCTCAATAAAATATTTTTCTCTTTTTGCCCCAGAGAGTGCCAGGTCCATGTTTGTCCCCTCCTCTTCATAGTATCTTCCCATTATATATCCTCTCACCTAAAGTAACCAGTGCCTAAGTCTTGCCTGTGCCCCCTTTCTAAACCCCCTTGGCCACCCTCACAGAGCTGGGGACCTACGTGAAGGGACAGTTGCCAGCAGCTAGCAAAGGCTGGTGACAGATGTAGGGGACCTACTCCTTGCCAAGCATGTCTAAAAGGGAATTAATTTTCCTGTTTGCAATGTAGAGAAAACTAAGTAAAAGGCAGGAGGTTTTCCAATGTCCAAACACTGGGCTGCCCTAGGACTGGGCTGACCAGAACTGATGCAGAGGTACCTCAAGCCATGAGGAGATCCTTGCTGAATGCAGCATCTGGAGGATGCTCCATGATGGGCTGGGCACTGCATTGCCTACTTCTAATCTTTAAATGGATTCATATGCAAAACTGTCAGCGTTAATAGAGAAAGCATTTCTGAGAAGGCTTAAAAAATGCCTCTTGTCTTCTAATACCCATATTAGATTTTATGGTGTTGGGACTGTGTGGCTAAGGTACAACATGTCAAGGATGGTTTTTTGAGGCACAGGAAGTTTTTTAGTAAGTGCAGAAAATTTTCAAGTCCCGGACACTGAAGAAACAATTTTTAAAGTAATAATTTCATAAGAAATCAGCAATCACTTTTCTTCAAAATACGACTGTAACAAGAAAGTTCTAGCATAGTTTGGAGCCTCTAAATACAGAAGAAAACTTACATAGACTATGCATTTGGTATGGCTGGAGTCAGAGGGAGCAGCCTGGGTAATGCACTTTGAATTACTTGCTTGACATAAATATATAACAACTAATGGTATGGTATGGAACAAGCATATAAAATACTATGTCTGCATTTAAAGAGCTGAATGCATAGGGAAGCAGTTCTAGTGCCACAGGCAAAGGTTTGTAACAGAAAACACAACACAGTGTTTATCTACAGATGATATAATCCATTTCTGAGAGGTCCAAATATCCAGTTTATGGTGTGTTTATAATGTAACAACACATTGGCAAGGTTGGTTAGCAATGTCCTGAAACAATAAAAATATCTGGGTCTTCACTGAAGACTTTTCTTTATGGTTCTAAGCTTCATTTGCCATATAACATTAACCACGAACCAATCCAAAGTATTCCTCAGATATTTGGAAAATTATCCTAAATCTCTTGCTGAAACTTCTTTTAAAGTTTAATTTATCAATGAACTGTATGACATTATTAAAAATGTCCAAACTAATTCTCACAGATTTGACTACTTCTTTCATTTTTGTGGTTAAGAGATTGTCTTCATATGCTGTGAAATATGGTGAGTAGTTATAGCTATATTTATTACATTAGCTAAAAAATGAAGGAAGGTTTTGAACAGGGAAAAGTTATACCCTGATGGAAGAAAAGTGCACTCAGTGGTGAACCCTACAGTCTTGCTCTTCAGCTGCACAGGAAAGGTGAGTTTGTCCCTTCTGGTCCTTGTGGAGGACCAGAGGAAACGAGGGGAAGATATTATTTTCATGCTTCATAAGCAAATATTTGAGAGCATACAGGAAACGAGGGCAGGGAAACCTTCCTGGGACTCACAGTGTAAATGCTGCTCATGTATCCTGTCTCACAGACACTACTCACAGGTAACAAACAGTTAAATATATCAATTTAATCTGTGATTAATATATTTTATTACTATATATTTTATTTTTCCAAATTCTTATTACACTTTTAATTTATCCACTCAAAAGCCCTTCTCTACACAAAAAATAAGGAAAAGTTTTAATGACAAAATTCTCTGGTCAATTCACATTTATGCTATAACCATTAGAAACCTTTCCATTAGAAAGGAAGGGTAAAAATGGATGGAAGAAAGATATGCTCCAGCACAGGACAATTCCTGTATAAATGGAAGGCATTACATATAAGATGATCACATATTAGAGCTAAGTACACATGTAAGTCCCCTGATGAACTTGGAGATAAAAAAAATTAAAAACAATTTTACACAAGTATTTTGTGACTAGCAGAAATAGAAATATTCTATGACATTAATTTGCCAGTTCTGCATTGCCTATGCCAAAATATTTTCATTGTAGTATAATTTTCTTCCTTAATTGGAGAGATTGGAGGTATTCTTTTACTATTCTTGAGTATGTTTTTACTGTCAGTACTATGTTATTTGATTTTGACATTGTCTCCACATAATTAGCAATCAGCAAGTTTATATTTTCACGTTATCATGGCTTCCAGCAGTTTGTAATTACACAAGGGATTTTGCTACATGATTATTCCCGATTTCACATCTTTAGCTCCTTCATAGAGTCTGCCCATATGAAAATGTTCTGGTAATTCAGTCTCTTAGTTGTCATGCTGGGAATTGGCTCTTCCCTGAGACCATTGAAAAACAGAAATTATTCACAGCGCCAGCAAAAATAACCTGGTATAAATAATAACACAGCCTGATTCTAGTGTTATCCAAGAATATACATAAATATACACAGAATTTCATTTTCACTTCTGATTAAATCTGGTTTTGCTAGAGTACATCTCTCAGACAATGAAATTATGAAGAAATAATACAACTGATACTATTAACTACATATGGTCTTTAAAGGAATAATAATTTTATAGATAATATACCATCAGAATAAGTTCTTAGCTCTTTACTGTACCACAATGTTACCTTCAAGTATTTATTTCACTGTATTATGAAATACAAAAAGATATAAAAAACCTCCACTTGTAACAAGATGCTCATTTTTACATTTATAAAAGCAGTCTAACAAAATCTGAGGTCCAAATTAAATTCTCATTCTGACATCAATAGGTGGTAGAGTATGTTATATAAAAAAGGATGTAATTTGTCATCTAGAAATGAAAACTGCCAAAAAAATTTATTTCCTTTCTGACATATATAAGGGAGTAATGCTGTAGCCCAAAGAACTATCTCTGATAGCATTCTCTAACTGATGGATGACTTAAAGACCTTTTTTGAGGAAGAAACAGCCGAAAACATTTATCACAGACTTTCTTATTAATACTTTTTTGAAGTCATAGCCAGATTCTCTGTTGTGCTACGCTGTAGTGCCATTACAGATACGCTGGTAGCAAAGGTTTCCTCTGAGGTCTGCTGCTTTGTCACACACACTTCCCAGTGATTGTGCTCCCGTTTGACAAGACTCAAGCTCAATTGCTTTTTCTTTCTCTAGAATACTTTACTTTTCATATTTTACAAATTTTCACAGATATTTAATGAAAATCTAAGCTCTTCTATTTAGGTTAACTTCAAATTCACATGTCAGTGTTTCCTATCTACTGGTTGCGAAAAGCGTTGGCACTAATGACAGATTCAAGTCCCAATCTCACTAAGAAGACTCCTAAATTCGGTAGATTGTTTCTCCCTTTAGAGATGTCACTGCATCTGCTTTTCTACATCTTCTCTCGAAGGCTGTATTTGAGAATTTCAGTGCTTACTCTGTGAGGAATGCTTCATTAAGACAAACAGCATTTAATTGCAATTTAAATGCTTTAATGTTATTGACTAGATCAGCTCTAAATATTCCTTTCCAAAAGCTAGGGACCGTGTTCTGGATTCCTCTGGGCACAGTTATACTGAGTGTTTTCTGCCTCAGTCCAGAAACCCTGATTCCTGCACCAAATCCTATTCTCAAGTCCATCCCATCTAAATCTTGTGCCAGCTGGAGCAGCCCATCTCAACAATCATGATTCATGCTGGATGCAAACCACTGGTCAACTTTTACTCAGCTCTATCTGCAGCTGTGTCCTTAAGGGGACCAGTGAGCTCACTCAGTGTCACGGTTTGACCCCTAGCTAGCAACAAAATACCACAGAACTGCACATTCACCACCCTATTCCTCTCAGTGGGGTGGGGTGGGGTGGGGGTCGGGGGGGAGAAACTGGAAAAAGGTAAAACACATGGGTTGAAATAAGAACAGTTGAACAATTGAATTAAAGTAATATAAAACAACAATAACAATAATAATGATAAAGAGAGAGAGGAATAAAGCCCAAGAGAAAGAGGTGATGCACAATGTGGTTGTGCACCCACAGCTGAGTGCTGCCCAGCCGATCTCCAAGCAGAGACTGGCCCCACCTAACTACCCTCCCCCAGTTTATATACTGGGCATGACATTCTAAGGTATGGAATATCTTTTTGGCCAGTTTGGGTCACCTGTCCTGGCCATGCTCCCTCCCAGCCTCTCGTGCACCTGGCCACTGACAGAGCATGGGACACTGAGATGTCCTTGGCTTAGGGTGAGCACTGCTCAGCAACAACCAAAATATCAGCGTGCTACCAACATTATACTCATACTAAACCCAAAACTCAGCTGGTAAGAAGAACATTCACTCTATCCCAGCCAAAACCAGGACACTTGGGATCAGAGCACCAGACCACACCACCTGGTATATCATCAGGACATCCTGAATCATACCAGATCCCTATAGCAGAGCAAATTCACAGCACAGATGCTTTCATCATAAAATCCAGAGTTTACACTCCTCTCACCAAGAATAGAGTACAATTCCAGGGGTTTTTATTTTAATTGTTCTATTGTGTAACTTCCAATATGAGGAGGAAGGAAACAAAATAAAAGGAAAATAGAAAAGCTGAAATGCTTTGGTAAAAGGATTAATGACATTGCAACTTTGAGTGTTTTAAATTTCTCATTTGCTACATCAACACAAGCAGAAGCTCTTACTTTGATTCATTACTCCTTCTCAGTAAAATGAATCAGTACAGAAAAAAAACTGTTAAGTATCTATTAAATAAGTCAAGACTTATCTATAATTGCAGTGATTCTGATTAATTGCCTAGAAAAGGCAATGGCAACTGAAACTAGAATGCAGTTGTTAGGAACCAGCTGTGCATGAATAGCTTTATTAGACCTCCCAGTGGTAAAGGGAAATGAATCAGTTATTCGGTTTTGGGATGATTGTGTAAAATAGCTCAAAACTTCAGAATTGTGATGTTGGTATAATACTTCTAGCTCCCACACTGGGCAAGTGTTAGAACCATCATAACTCAAGACATTTTTGTAGGGAAAACAATTATAGAAGCCCTGTAAGTATCTGAAGAGAAAATAAAATATGAACTTACTTCTGTTATACTGGATCCCTGTTTTTTCACACCTAGCTGGTTTATTTCCATGTATAGCAAGTAAAAAATAAAACCAATATTTCTATGTAAAGTCCTGCATTTGGGACAGAGTAACCCCGTGCAACAGTGCAAGCTAGAATTCATGGTCTAGGGAAAACTCCTGGTGACACCAGTAAGCAAGAAGATAAATATGACTGGGCACATATTTACTTATGTCTATATCATTTCAGCACTATTACTCCCAAGGCACTCTTCATATACCTCTGACACCAAGTTTCCTGTCTGTACCAATAGTTTCTACAAAATACAGTACCTCACAAGAGAATAGAAATAGTGGCTTATCAGTCTTTCAGTATTTATTCTAACACTGAATAAATTGAGACTATAAACAAGTTTTGTTCATAATCTCTGAAGTTAAAGTTCATTTTACAAGACCAAAATCAACATGTATTCTAAAAAACTTCATATACCAGCACAGGGGATATAAAAAGAAGAAAAACACACCTCTGGACCAGTAAGCAATTAAAGCTCCTTTCCAGCCCAAAACATTCTATGACTCTACTTTTCTTACATTTAAGTTGGTTTTGTGTCCTGTATTGGTAAGGCCTCCAAGCATTAGCTAGTCAGCCAGAAGGGGTTAGGATCCAAGCTAGTTACAGTTCCACTATGTGACAGAACCAGTGAGTTCCCTCACATCCAGAACATTCCACCACTTTGTCTACTTCTGTAGCTGCCATATTGCCAGAAGGAAAAGTTGCAAACTAATAAACTGACCTTTCAAAATTCCTGAGGGAGCTGCAAATATGATGAAAGCAACTGAAGCACAGAACACAGTGAGAGTTTAATTGGAGAAAAATTAGCTAAGAAAAGCTTTGAGTGAGGGACGGGTAGGAAAACAACCAGGACAGCTAGATTCTTCTTCTGGGAATTGCCTGCTCATGTGAGAATTTCTATTGGCAGCACTGGAGACTGCCAATGTTCCTCCTGTGTTCAGCTTGTTGCAGAGGCCAAAACAAGGTAGAGAGTAATTCTTAGTCCCACTTTCCTTTGTTGACTGTCCTTTCAGACTGGAGCAGGGTATTGACTTATTTGAAAGAAACCTGAACATAAAAATTTTAATGCCTTCTTTTCTTCATTTTCAGGCTCTTTGACTGTTGCTGTGAAGAGAAACCTTGGATCAGTGATATTTTGTTGCACTATTTAATATTTTCTGTAAAAACAATGGTAATAGCCTCCCATTAGCACAAGGTAAATTTGGATTTTACTCTGTTAGCTTAGCTTTATGAGGTGTCATCCTGCATCCTTATGTGAAAAATGGATATTAAGCATAACTGTTCTTGACGCCATGCTTATACTGTTCTAGCCAAGAGATAAGAAGTTGAACTCTAAGGTTTCCCAATTTCTTTAGAAGTGACTTTTTATGATGTGAAACTTGTGTGGAACTGAAGAGGCCAAAGTTCCCCAAAATCAGTGGGAATCCAGTTCCTGGAAAGCATAACACTCATTTGAAAGCTGACTGAATACAAAATTAGAGGGATAAGGGAAAAATAAAAACACAGACTGATTTCAAAGGCATTAAAACTAAATAAAGCAATAAACAGCATATTTTTCTGAAAGTTCTCTATTAATGTGCAGATCTGGCTTTGCAGTTTCACGAATACTTGGGAACAGAATGTATATAGTCACTTAATCTGCTTTTCTTTCTCTTCAAATACTTTAATTCTTTTTATCTTTAGGCTCCTCTTGTTTAACTTGGCTGTGTTTTTATCTAAGAATGTTGAAGGCTGAGAAATCAGATTAATCACCCAGTTCCTGCACAAAGATTACACTGAAATAATCAGCCTTTGGCAAGGATGCTCAGTGAGCATTATTCTGAGACCATTTTCAGGAGAAATGCAAGTGAGTCTCTAAAAGATGCACCAGTTTTATCAGTCAAATGCAGCCATGTGCAGCTTCTGCAGTTTAAACATAAAATATTAATCTTGGAAAGTATTTCAGGGGAATATAATTTCTTGCTCCAAAGTCTTGCTTTCCAAAAGCTCTTTTACATCTAACAATACGCTGTGGTTGAAGAAAATTACCTTCTCTTGGGAACAGACCTAAGAAATACTGTGCTTTCATGTAATGGGAATATACCTACTACGGCCATTAATAAAAACCTATGTATCCAGCCTGGATAAAGTACAGTCTTTGGATAGTTCTTTCCTCTCATGAATCTCTGAATTTGTTGCAAAACATTAGAGTTTGGTATCTCAAATAAAAACTTGGAGTTACTCTCACTATTGTTGTAAAGATGTCTGAACACTACTGTTTTCTTTTGTGGTAAAGAACCAGAGTGATGAAGGAATCAATTAAGAGCCCATTTTAAATGAGAATTACATAAGCATCACTTTTAAAGATGTACAGCCTTCATCTACACTGAAAAAAATCAGTGACTGAGTCTGAGCATTTGACCTCAGTCATCCCCACTACCCATTGTCTCTTGCCTGGTTCCATTTTTTATTTCTCCAGACAGGTCTGTGCAAGGCAAATCTGCAACTTTTTGAAGTCTGCATACAAATCCCTTAGCATCACTCAGTCATCCCATCAGGCTACGGTCTGCTTGTATTTAGCAGTACAAACAACCTTTCAAAGACCAGTTCCTCACTCAATATTTTAGTGATTTACATTACACATTTCTTTGTTAGACTGGTGTTCCTAAAATTTATTGCATTCTACTAGTAACTGGATAACTCAGGGGATGTTTTTGTTTGGCCAGATTCCATAGCATTCTCTTATGGAGATAGGGCATAATCCATCGGCTTGTCCTACCAGGTAAAGGAGGTATTTTCTTTTAAAGTCTGGAAGAAAATGACCATTTGTTAAAAGCTAGAGGTGGAAGAAGTGTATGTGGAAGGATATAAACAAAGTTTTTTTCAGTCCTTGAAGGTTTGAGGCTACATTCATCCTCGACAAATCACAGGCAATTTGTTCACTGTCACAGAAACACACTTCATAGGCTGCTGTCACTGCCTGTATGACATACATGCCCTGGCCTCTGCTCCAGCAAGTCATAAAGGGTGTATTTCTAAGAAAAAGCTGCTCTTTAATCCTTGTGAAAGATACTAGTACTCTGAAGAAATATTTTCTTTCCCTTTTTTTCCACTCTTCTGTGATGTTTCCCAATCATATGCATGAAAGCATGATTCTTGAAATCGAAATTTATTTGAGAGTCAGATACACTACAATTAAGAATAAAGAAACTTACTGCATAACAAAACATAAGCAAGTAGAGAGAGGAAAAAGCCCAAGTAAACATACAAAAACCCCTGAAGCTCCTATGTGACATGCTATTTAAATTTAGATCACATGTGTACCTTTATCATCCTATATATAACACGCAGGCTTTAACAAAATCAGCTGGGTCACAGACTTCAGCTGTAGTCCACAGAGGCCATTCTGACCACAGAGGCAATCCTGACTACTTCTGCTGTGGTGCACAGAGGCCATTCTGGCCTCTGCAGAGGCTGTTCCTGAGCTAGGAACATCCTGAGCTAATGTTATTGTCAGCCATCCTCTTCTCCACCAAATCCAGCCTGCATCTGTAAAGGTCTCATACTAATATCATCAAACACTGTAGTCAGGAAGCCTCTTCTTTACCACACAACTCTTTCAAATTTACACCCAAATATCTACTTGCTGAGGTCATGGTGGTGAGACTCCAGCTTCTCTTTATTACTTACTGCTGCCCTCTCTCTGACAGCTAGTACCAACTCTGACAGAATCCATAGTTCTCCCAAATCCAGTCTCTATCAACACAAAAAAATGGTGATTTCTTCAGCATCCAAAAGCTTCAGTGAGAGGTTAAGAAGAATGGCAGGCAAAAATCTCCATACTTCATAACTAAACTATATAGTCAACCAAATTATATTGTAATTGTGCAGGGGAACAGCTGCAGCACTCTCTAAGATTTAACTGCGAGCTCCTTTAGTGCTTCTTTCTAGAACTTCTAGAAAAACACCAGTGTTTTTCTCTGAGGAATTTTAGAAACTCCGACAAGGGATCTGACACACAAACCCCTTAATTCTCTAACCTTGACAGCTCACAAAGTTAAAAACTCACCTCTTCTTTGGAAAAAAAAGACTTGATGGCAGATGTATTATCACTACTGCTTTGGGAAAATGTTTTTCTTTCTCTGAAGTACTGAGCGTGCTAAACTTGTTACAAACCCCAGCTTTTCCATGGAAACAGTGGGAGGATAGAAGCCAGTGGACCCAAGACTGAGAGAATAATATTTGTGTTTTTACTGGCAGATTACTTATATTGGCAGTGTTACGATGGGTCAATTTACATTGATTGCATTTGTGAAGGAAGGAAAGCAGTAAGGATGGGAACGTCTTTTCCCTCATTTTCTTTTTGAAAATTATAGGATAATAATTTTCACCTAAATGTTTTGAAGTGAATCATCATATCTGTTGAAACATTGGTATAAGAAGAATAGTATAAATTTGCTAGATGGTTCATTGCTTAATGATTTTGTTGGTTTCACTAAATTTTTTCTAATATAAGCATTTATGTTTTGTTCCTGTGAAAAGAATATTTGTAAACTGAACACTTTGTCATTCTATCTTCTGATGTAATAAATAATTTTATAGTGATCTACCCTTTACTTTCTCAATCGCTTGAAAATTCATGTTGCTTGGATTACTTCAAACTCATTGAGCCATTGGGAAGTTAAATATCCCTGGAATACTGCTCCAATATTAATAACAACAAAAATACTGTTTCTGTACCCTTAAAATCTATTTAGGGTTTTTCTTTATGCTTCCAGTGGATATGCCAGGTTATATACTGGCAAACACATATGAGAAAGACTAAGGTGGCCAGATTCCTTAACACCACGGGAGAAGAGAGGCAAGTGTGTGTCATCCTCTGTACACTTGATGACAGAGACTTGCAAGCACACCAGCTACATGGTGTATGTCTCCTCAGCTCCTGTCAGCAGATCACAGAAAACCCAGTCTAGAAGGGACCTCAGCAGGGAATGAGTTCCTTCTTCTGCTTTGCATTTTACTTGTCTGATTCTCTCCCCCATGACACTGGCGGAGAGTGAGCAAGCAGTTGTGTGGTGCTTATTTGTCAGATGGGGTGAAACCACAACAGGTATGTTTACTGCAGCTGAAAGCTGCACCAGAAAAGCAAGACAACCTCAAACCAACACGGCCTTAAGTGTTGATAAGGTCTTGTTTGACCATCACTCGTGCACTGTAATTTGCAGATCATACCTGGAAAATCAGTCTGAAAAGAAAAAGTGCTCCTCTTGCCAGGCCACTTTTGCCAAGGTTTAGTACAGAACAAAGGTGTTTTCATACTCAGGTTAGGAAGACATAACCTTAATTTACTATGAAAAAGATTATTTCTCCTCATTTAAGTGTTATTATGATACTTACCTTTAATGCAATTTGACTGATATATTTTTTATTGAGAATAGGGCCACATGCAGTGAAAGAAAGCATTTTTTCACTGTATATAAAAGCTTTATCCTTTATTTCAGGATTTTGTCTGATTTTGAATAAATTCACTAGAGTTTTCAGCTTTGGAAATAATGATGAAAAAGTGTGTCAACACAAGTGCAATCTTGCAGGCTGTCATAGCTCTCTCTTGCAAAACTTTCCATCTGATCTTCAGAATCTTCATGTAAAATTGAGGTTTTTTTCCCTCAGACCAAAACTCTGAAATGCAGCTTTGCATCATGCTTACTTCTCCAGGCAGACCCTTAGATCATACAATGCACAAGAAGGGATTCCTGTAAACAGGTTCACCATTTCATCTTAAGGGCCTTTTCTTGGTCTAAGAGAAACAGAATACCAAGACTCAAAAAAAAGTCACCGTTAGTTACCTACTAGAAATTATATGCTGTTCTTTTCAGCCTGTATAACACACCTAGTTGTCCCTTTTCACCTTTACAATAATTGTAAGCAACATAGGTAGTGACAAACATTATTCTGCTCTCAGATGGCCTGAGTTGCCTGGAAATGTCTGTCTCTTCCCATCAATGATGAAGGTACCCAAGGCTGGGCTGATGACATAGGTACCGTAGTTAAAAACATGAGGTTATGTGCAATGAGTCAGGAACTCACAGCACAAGCACACTACAGAAATGGCTACTTCTAGTTTCTTTCTGTGGGCTATTAAGAAGGCAGAAAAAAATAATTGAACTAATTTTATTAATAACATGTAAAACATTTTTTACATGATGTTACACTTTCAGCTTGTCTTAATGTCAAATGCCATATAACCGAGTCATGTCTTTTCGTGAACCTTAACAGGGTTGCTAATAAAGCCTGTAAGGTCAGCTATTTAGAACAACCTCTAATTTAAACAACTGCATTACCCTGATAATTAAACATTATTGTCTTTTATGCACAGCAGGCAGAGTGCTGTGCATAAAAGACAATAATGAGTAAAACATGTCCTTTCCATCCACCTGAAAAAACTAACAAGCCAGACCTTGTACTTGACCAACAAAGCATAAGCATGTTGCACTTTGTAGACCTTCAGCATTTTCTGCTTTCTGAAGATCTGCATTGGTCTTTCTCTCCCACAGATGTTAAAGACCCTCACATTTATCCAATACTACTCAGGAATGAAACACACTCGAAGAATAAAAGCCAAGATTTGATGTAATAATGTAATAACATGGAAGATGACGTTCAACTCTGGATTTCTCTCTTCTCCTATCCATATGTATTCACCTTGGCTTTTCCCCTGTTCTCCAAAACATTCTGCAAAATCCTTCCTTATCAAGTCCCTGCTAGTTTGCAAGTGCTTACTGAAAAGTGAGACTATTTTCTCCATAATAAAAGTTTTCAATTTCTTTAAATCTTTTCTTAAAATGTCTTGTTCTGTAAAATGACATCTCAAGAACCAACATATTTCAACCCAGAAGAATATCATCCTTTTATTTATAGAAGAAAGCCAAGTGTCTCTGCAAGAAGGACTTGTTGACAGTTTTGTGTAAACATTTTCCTTCCTCTTTGAAAAATACCCTAGAAGTTCAAATGCCAGCACTCAAAACTGAACCCTATATAACTTTCAAAATGCAAGCTCCACTTTGTCTAACCACTGCCATATTGAACATCTCTCCTAATTTTTCTACTTTAGTTCCTGGAGCTGGAAAGTTTAAAAAGTAATATTCTCTGCTCAGCTGAATATATATAGATCTGATCTCTTCGGAGGCACAAGAGTGAGTTCATCTAACAAACATTTGTTTTTCTCATAAACCCTTTGTTTGACAATGGGCGCACATATTGATGGAGGCAGTGGATGAAGACACCCTTTGCTACTTTAATCTTGATAGCTGTATTGGTTCTGGTTCAGAGTTAAAAATTAGGAAGACAGGACAATAGCTAAGGCTTACAACTAAATCAAGGAAGGGGGAAGGAAGGAAGTGAATACTTCTCTATGGACATTTGGTGGAACAAAGAGAAGACAGATTAAAAGAACAAGTAGACAGACCTAAAACAAAACAAGTTTGCTTTGCCTGCCTTCATTTATTGTTCAATAAACACTCAATGGAGAGAGCCAGACAGCAGAAAAAATGGCACTGCAACAGCACGCAGAAGCTTCAGTGTCAGCATGTTCAAATGTGCCTCAGGTAAGAAGTCGTTCTTATTTTAGTCCAGTAAAATCTAGCACAGGCATGGATTAGTTAGTTTTTGGACAGAAGGACAGCGAACTTTGTGACAAGTCCTAAATCTACCTCAAGTTTGTAGGGAAGCTTGTAGGTGCATTAGCAGGGAGTCCTTCAAACCAACTTCTGCTGCTGCCAGTCTCAACAAAAGGGCTGGATAGGGGTTTGCACTCCTGGTTTTTCCTGTTTGAGGCAGATATCCTAGCAACATTTCTTACAATGAAGATGCAGAAAAGGAATTGAAATTAGAGATTTCCATTGTACTTCATTAACAGAAAGTTTCCTCTTTGAGTTAATTACTTCCACCAAGTGTTTGAAATAAAAAGTCGCTGATCTTCGTTCATGGATAGTTTAACGAGAACTGTGATGAGGGGGTTGCAACCAGTGTGTAGCATATAGCATTTAAAGGTTATTGATGCCTTCTGAGACATCATTAATTACGTATTGCTGAAATTAATTTCCTCTTACGTGGGCTCTGAGCCTCCAGAATTCAGTCTCTGTTACCACAGGGTAGAAATTGCAGTTGATGCAGTAAATTGTCTAACTCGCTTCTACATTTTCAATGCCTAGTGAAGTAATTCTTCTAAATGAAGCACAGTTTCCTTACCCAGCCACAGAAGCAGAGAGAGGTGTCTCTGGAATGAACTTAGTTGTCTTATCTTGAACAGACAGGATCTCCCTCTGTGCATACCTCTGTCTATTGACTGTATAAGGAATTTGTTCACATATTCTAGGAAAATTGTTTCACCACAACTAAATGCTGTATTAAGCAGATGTGCTCTGTGATTTAGGAACATTTTTTTCCTAGCAGCAATAAGTACACCTTCCACAGGGACACCTACATCCCATTTAGTCCTGCTTGACTAAGTGACTTTCTTCTATAACAAGGTGAAATGAATGAGGGAAGGCTGTTGATATTGGACACCTGGACTTTAGTAAAGCCTTTGACACCATTTCCCACAGCGTTCCTCCTGGAGAAACTGGAAGGTCATGGCCTGGATGGGAATACCTTTCATGGTTTTAAAAACTGTTCAGATGACTGGGCCCAGAGAATGGTGGTGAATTGGACTGTATCCAGTTGGCAGCTGGTCACTAGCGGTGACCCCAGTGCTCAGTGCCGGGGCCAGTCCTGTTTAATATGTTTATCAATGATCTGGATGAGGGTATTAACTGCACCCTCAGTCAGTCTGCAGAAGACACCAAGCTGGGAAAGAATGCTGTACTGCTAGAGAACAGGAAGGTTCTACGGAGAGATCTGTAAAGGCTGGATCGATGGGTTGAAGCCAACAGCATTAGGTTCAACAAGGCCAGGTGCCAGGTCTTTCACTTGGGTCACAACCACCCCAGGCAGCGCTACAGGCTGGGGGCAGAGGGGCTGGGAAACTGCCCAGTGGGAAAGGACCTTAGGGTGCAGCAGCTGAACATGAGCCATGTGAGTGCCCAGGTGGCCAAGAAGGCCCTGGCCTGTATCAGCAATTGTGTGGCCAGCAGGACCAGGGCTGTGATTGACCTCCCCTGTACCTAGCACCAATGAGGCTTCGAATCTTGTGTTCAGTTTTTGGACCCTCACTACAAGAAGGACCTTGAGGTGCTGGAGCATGTTCAGACAAGGGCAACGGAGCAGGAGAAGGGTCCGAAGCACAAGTCTCATGAGGAGTGGCTGAGGGAACTGGAGTTGTTTAGCCTTGACAGTAGGAGGTTGTGGTGAGGCAGGGGTCAGTCTCTTCTTCCAAGTAATGAGTGCTAGAATGAGAGGGAATTACCTCAAGTTGCTCTGGGGAGGCTTAGATTGGATGTTGGGAAAAATTTCTTTACCAAAAGGGTAGTCAAGAACTTGTACAGGATGCTCAATGGTTGAGTCACCATCCCTGGAAGTATTTAAATAACATGTATATGTGACGCTGAGTGACATGGTTTAGTGGTTGACTCAGCAGTGCTGCATTAATCATTGAAACTAAAGTTTTTTCCAACTGAAGAAGACTTTGTATGTAGCAGACAAGACTTTGTAGCAGATAATCTACTCACCTAACTCATACTATTTAACAATCTGTGGACTTCTTATCTATAAACATAGAGACTTGTACATGATTTACAAAGCAAACACATGACCTGGTTTAGAGTACCTGACTCTAGCATGGAAAAATGTTTATCAAAATTTTTGAGTACTATAGCTAAGAGTCTGCAGAAATGGGTCTTCTGGAGACATGGACCCAAACGTGTATATATCACTCCTCTCAGTTATGCAATTCATAGACTAAACATACCTTCCTTCGGTGTCAAAAATGTCCAAATATTATCAGAGTCTGGTTTTTGTGAGGCTTTGTTATTTTTCACATGGAGACTTCTGAGTGCACCTTTGCAGCCTTTTGACAAATATTCATATACACAGTGACTTGCTACACATGGCCACTGTGCTTCTGCTTATGTTTCAGGTGTGGGTAAATTTTAAACATAGAACAATTCTTAAGATGTTGTTTTTCAGAAATCATTCCTGCTTACAGAGTCAGTAATTCATGTTTTTGCATCTGAAAGGCTTTTAATGAGAAATTCATTATAATTAAACATTAAAAACATTACTAAGAACATAGCAACTTTTCATTTCAGTTTAAAATTATTTTCTCTAGGAATTGCTAAAATAGTTTTGAAAATCAGTAATTCTTGCTTTCTATCATGCCTATACTGGTTTCTGTAATAATATGATATTAGTTATAAGAATTTAATTAGCAAACATGTTAAAGTCAAAGAGGATTTTTGAAGTAACTGCAGACAAAAAAAATCCTTTATTTCATTGAAATGAAGTATTTAGACACTGACATGAAATAACAGATTTGAAATGATTAGGTATGTTTTCATTGAAAATTTCACTGAATTTTTGACATTATTGTGAAACATTTTCACTTAACTGAGGTTGTATTTTGCATAGAAAACTAGGAAGAACTGATGATTCCTTTTTAAAAAGTCCTCTTTTGAGCAGAAGCAAACAGATGGTTTTTATTATCAAAACCAAACATTTTTTTTTATCCTGCACCATCACTTTCCTAGAAACATGAGTTTATCCAGGAAATCTGAATATCATATTATTGTATATAATATTTAATTTAGTCTGAAGCTGATTTCCCTGAAATATTTTCCCTGAAATGCTTTCTAATAAGGCCTGAACTCTGTTACTTCTTTAAATACATCAAATTGTTAAACCCACTCCCTTTTTCACTCTGCCCTATGCTAGTACACGTTCCACAGCTGCTCACAACACAGAAAAAAAAACAGGTCCTGCCCCTGGGAAGAAAGAGCATCTAGAGTTCCAGCTAGAGATATCTGGGAGAGTTTTAGTAGTTAAGCAGCTGCACATCTAGTAAACAGGAAGAGAAATTAAAATTTAGATTTTTTTTAACCAAACCTTTAAAAAAGTTAATTCAGGATCAGAAAAAACATTAGAAAACAGTTCTGGCTTCTTTAGATAGGTCTCAACATGACACATAACACTGGATGGAGGCTAGATAAACTACGCATTTACTTTAGCTTTCTTAAGATAAAAGCAGAAAAAAAGCTTATTGAAATCTTTCCAGACTGCTAATTTGAAATGTGCAGAATTTAACCTATTTACTTCCTATTTACAATATAAGGTATTCCAAATTTACCAGAGATTGTGTATTTGTCGAGGAAGATAAAGACAATCAGCATAACCCAAGAATGGAAAAGATTTAAAAAAAAAAAGTGAACCCAGCCCAAACCAAACCAGCCAGTGTTCATTCGAGAAGTGAGAGAGAAAAGCTCAACAGTTAGATACTTAAAAATTTCTATTTCTTCTGTGTTGATATGAGAATGTCTAATAACAAAACAAAATGAAACAGCACTACCAATAATTATAACCTCATCCTGTTACTGTATTTAGTTTAGCTATAGTTTAAATGAAATGGGACATTTAGCATGAGGCAAAAATGAAACAGAGATATAAAAGACTAGTATAAGTATTTAAACTGCACTGGTTAAACTTACAGTGAAACCAGATGATATTGATTCAGCCTATTAATCTCCCCTTCTTTATTTCATATATAAGTAAGCACTTTTTCACATTTTTCTAGTTATATGCTTAATACCTAAACAGAACCAAAACTAAAACAAAGTTAACTGAACAGTGGGAGAAACTGGGTTTTTGCTGTGATTTCTCTGTTAAAAACTCTGAATATATATGACAAGAAAACACACATTCTGCAATGAGTGGAAAAGATGACTATCTACTAATCAATAAAGAGAGCTACTATTCTCTTATACTTAATTGCATTGCTGCACCAGAGGTTTGCAATTGATTTGAACTCAGATTTGCTCGTGAACCACACATGGGGTTTGGGATTTGACTTCTACATCCTTATGCAGTTAATTCAGATAACATTTTCATCTGCTTCAGAAAACAGGGAAACATATTTCTCACTGCTCATGGTGTGCTTAGAATCCACCACAATGAACTTGTGGCAGACTTCATGAAACCAAACTCTCTCTTGAGAAAATATTAAACAGCAGGTAATTGGACAACAAAATGTCTGTGCCCAGTGCAGGGTGGCTGTGTGACTTCAGGGAACCTCTCCTGTTTGCTGTTGGTTGTAGCCCAGGCAACAAACAGTAGGCATCAGAAACAGGCACCACAAGCTTCTTTGCTTACAGTCAAACAGCACCAGTGGTGCAAAATGAACAGAAAAAAAAAGGACCTTGGATGTTGTGTCCCATGGGCTTTGCTACATAACCCTACATATTCTTGCAGATACTCCCCCAGTTCTGCCCTGTAACTCTGAACAGATGTTATCCACAGTCTTCCCAGACACTATCCTGCAAGGTGAACTTGAGACTATAAATCTTTCAACCTCATTAGGTATTAATAAAGAAGATCAACGATTTTATCAGGGAAGTTTCTTTGTTGATAATACACTGTAGATTACCTCTGAGCTGACTCCATGGATTGAGAATTGATATCACTGAGATGCCTTTTGACAGCACATGAATGAGAATCACAGTATCATGGCAAGTGTGAAAGGAATGGAAATGCAGAGATGAGCAACTTTCACTGTGGAGAACCTCAAATCCAATTGGCATTAACATTCTTGGTTTATGGAAGGCCTACTTCAGCAGCAAAGTGGAGAACATGGAGAGCTCTAAAAATGAATGTACTTTCTCAATTTCCACAAACACAGGATGATACCAGGGACTTTCAGACCACTACACAAAGTACTGCTTAATCATTTGAATTTCAAGGGACTTTTGCTGTTCATTACAAGGCATTTCCAAATCTACATTTCAAATATCAAGTCATTTTGCAAAGTCCTCAAAAACTCTGAGCTTGGTAATTTTCTTTACTCATGTTTGTCAATTTTCATTTCTTTACACAATGAAAATTCTTCACTTGTTTGCTTCTACAAGTACCCTCAATCTGCTGTTCTACACCATCCTGTGTCTTGAGATTAAACCAAGTTATATTACCCAAATTACTTCATCCCTTTATGAGACTTAGTTCCAATATGTTTCATATTTGCTTGCTTAAAATGACAAAAGAAATTACTGCTAATAATTTTTGGTATTATTTTCCACTTGAAAGGAAAAAAGTAATACTTAACTCCTGAGCACTTAATCGTAATAAACAATGTAAAAGGAAACATACGTCATTATTTTGTCACTTTTAGCTTCAATTTTTGGGCTGAGACTGGACATTCTGGACAACCAGACCTGATTGCTTACTTGTAGAGCTCTGACCTCAGCCTCAGAACGGCACTAGAACGTCCTTTGGTAATAGCATGAAAAAAGGGATGGGTTGTAAGATAAGAGGGGAAGACAATGCGTTCTTGTCTGTTTTGCTGTTTTGTTGTTGGGGGCCATTTAAAGAAATTGAAATAGTTGTTGTTAAGTCTGGTGCAATACCATCTGAAAATAATTTATAAAAGCAGTGAATACATTGCCTAAAATACTGTACTATCAAGAGCTCCTGGCTGGGTTCCAGTGCCCAAGCTGAAAGAATCCCCTGACCATGGAGGCTGCTGGATTCAGCCGGAGGCTGTGTCTCCTGTAACGTCCTTAACACAAGAAATAGAAAGACCCTGATGATATATTTTATCATGATCTACATGGACCAGGACAGAATCCAAGCAATTGCTATGCCTGAGGTCAGCTTCTTGATCTTAGAGCTGCACCTATCAGAATAGTGTAGTAATAATCAGAAGTAAAATAACTGAACAGTTACAGAGGCTACTGTTTGCTTCAGCAATCAGTATGGAAAACATTTTGGAACACATCTAGTAAACCTTGATTTTACTTCAGTGAGAATCAAATGGTCAGAATAGTGGGAAATATTTATAGAAATGAAAAATGTGTGTAAAATATAAAAGATCCACTGATTTGGAATTGTTTCACTAAATCAGTATGGCCTAATGTTTTCTATTATGAAGAATCAATTATGTAATCAGCTGTATTACTGCAATTTAATTAGGCACAGCAATCAGTTGCAACTATAAAAAACATTTCACCCTACATATGCCTATCACTGTCTCTATCTCGAATTAAGAAAATTCAAGCTTTCTGTTAAGGTTTAAAAAAAACTGAAAAAACAGCGAGAGGTCAGAATTTTATTTCAATGCATGAATCCTTGCAAAAACAGAAGTCCAAGCTTCAGCTTCTTAAATGACTATAAGACAGGATTGGCATTTAAAGAAATAGAAATAGTGGTTGTTAAGTCTGGCAAAGTATGATCTGAAAATAATTTATGAAGGCAGTGAATATGTTGCCTGAAATATTATACTATAAAACATAAAATTAAGCAATACATTTCCTGAAGGAAAAAATGCTTATTAGAAGCCTTATGGAGTCAGAGACCATTTGAGGTTTTTTCCATCACTACTTCAGTAGTTCCCTACCTCTACAATAGCTTCTTAGGATTACTAAATTGTATTTCAAATGAACAAAAGAATCATTAAATGTTTGGTTATTTTTTCTTCAAATCTTCCTAACATACTTAATAACTTAACATATTGACTATTATATTTTGCAGAACAGAAATTTAGCAGTGATAGACAGAGTAGCTCAATTTAACACAGAAGTTTTTTAAGCATTTGCTGTAATTAATACGAACAAATATTACAGACTTATATTTGTCTTGCCTATAAATTTCCATAGTTCAGCTGACTTGGTATGTACTGTTTCCTAATAAGATAATACAACATATTCTGACATCATGATGTGCAGGGATTAAGTGAAGGTTTGTAAATATCAAGGGAAATATCTTCCTGACTCATTTTTGTGTCTTGCTTCTTCTGCTTTTGCATGCACAAAAGAACTGGAGTACTTTTAAAAATATATGCAGACATCCTCTGATTCCAACTGAATGTACACATTGGTGAAGCACACGTATGAATTTTTAATTGCCATGGACACCAATACCCAGGTATCACCATTTTGAATTCTCTGTGAAAGAGAATCTGAATGCCAACATTTTTGGGAGTTGTGCATGGCTATTAAACTTTTGTTTCAGTATCTATAACAGCTACTTTTTGAAGAAACCTCTCTACAGAGGTGCCTCTAGTATGTGTTTAAACACATAGCTGCCTTTTTCTGTCAGACACGGTCCAAGTTAATTTAAAGTATGCTTTATATATTTCTCATCCTTTTACTGAAGAGCACTTAGAGCACAGCTACTGAAGACTATGTCTATTCAGGTGTAAGAGAAAAAAGCTTCATAGAATCTGTGTTAGAAGAGAACATTTTAAATTCTGATACTATCGAACTGTAACAACTATTCAAATTCATCTAATTAAAACTATAAAAATAGCAGAAACCTAGTAGAACAAAAAAAAAGACAAGCAGAAACTTGTCTCAGTTGAAAGGATGTATTTCAGGCTCTTATCTATCACATTACTACTACTGAATACACTTAAATATTCTCCAGCACACTCACCTCTTTTTGGCGGTACTTAATTGCCAGTTTCAATCTTGCAAGATCATTACCACTTTGTTCTTCTATCAAGCTATTATCATCTCTGTAATTAAGAATAATTTCCAATTCCCTGGAACTCCGCGTCTGATCCAGGAGATCTTTTGCAAATTGCTTGCATTGCCGTGACAGTTCCTCATACTCTGACTTAAACTCATTTTCGACTTTACTCAGCTCCTGCAGCTCCCAGCTCAGTTGGAAAGCGGTAAGGAAAGGATCCTCACTGGACAAAGCAATCAGTGATGGGCTCGCCAGAGCCTTGTAGATATTGAGTCTGGACCGAGAGTGGCGGAGGCTGTCCACATCTGAGCTTGAGACACATTCGACACAGTTACAGCGTACCTCGTGTGGCCTGGGCACAGACACCCCTTTCTGCACAAGGAGCTTTATGATTTCATAATTGTTGGTGTGGGCAGCCAGAATAATAGGGGTGATATCCGGTGTAAATTCTGAAAACTGCTTGTCCAGAAGCACTGGTGGGACCTGTGAAAGAAGGCAAAAACCCTTACAGGCCTCTTCATTGAACAAGAATTACAGAAAATAAAGCTAAAAATGGTTTACCAGGTAATACACTTACTTATGGACCTTTATTTCTGTCCAGAGTTGAAGAAAATTCTTTCAATATAACAATTCAATTAGCTAAGATAGTGTCTTTCCAGTTAATGAATTGCTGTAAACAGGGTGTGATTTTTCATAGAACTTGTTTATATGTAAACAACCCATGGACAATGATTTATTAGAGCAAATTATTAGATAAACAAGGACGAGTTAGACACAAATGCTCCTCCCTGGTCCCTTGAAGTGAGCAAGATGGAAATTTTTTCTTGTCTCTCATTGGTTTATCTCAGTTTCATAGGGAAGAAAGAATCATTGGGGGCATAACTGTGAATCTCTGAAGGAAGCAATGACCAGAACACAGGCAAGTTAGATTTAGAAAATAAAATGGTCGAGTAAATGAGAAGAAAATATGTGTTTTCTTACAGAGAATGTTGAAAATAAGGTTGTGTAGAGAAACAAAAGATACTTGCTGCAAAGAGCTTAATGTCTTAAGGTTTAGTTCTATATCCACGTTCACAAAGAAACATATTCTTTTTATGGGAAAATCAGGCAGTTAGTAGAAAAAAGTCCCCAGAGACCATTTTTAAAGCCTCTCCTGATTTGCATTTCTGTTTTGTCTGTCTTCTTTACCAGAAGAATGTAAGGTTTTTCATTTTAAGCTTGTTTCTTTATTTTACACTACCAGGCTCTAAAGTCTTTCCCAGGTCAAGACAATTTGTTCTATTAGTATGACTAAGAATGTAAGTGCAATTAGCCAATGTCAATCAAAAAATGATATTGGTATCATCACTTACAGACTGACTTTTGTCCACAGCTCAATAACCAAGTACAAATTCAATCCACAGTGCACCACGGAGAGGTGGTGATCTCTGAGTTGTGATCTTTCAGGAGGAAGAAAAAAGGAAAACATTTGACTCAAAGTTATCTAGAGGCTAGAAAAATAGATAGCCATCACAGGGAAGAAAAAATTTTTGATGCAAGTCTCATGACAGCACCATGGAAAAAACACAAGTGGGAGTGGTAAAATGGGAGTGGAAAGCCAAGACTGGAGATCTGGCATTCAGGACTGTAATCACACATCCCTAGGGAAGCAAAACCTGCCTGGCCATAGTGTATTGCTGATCTAAGTAGCTGTGCTAGATTCTGAGAAGATATGTAGTCTCAACAGGCAGAAATCCCTTTTCTCCCCTCTCTTGCACTCAGGCATGCATGCTTGGCTTGGCACTGAGTCAGGCTGGCACTGAGTTTGTTTTGGCACAGGACTGTGGTCTGACTGAGCTGGCACACCCACCCTCATGATCCCATGCAGAGTCTGCAGCTATCCCCACAGGTGGATGCTCACAACCAGTGGTTCTGAGCCAAGCAGCTTCTGTGCAACTTCACTTCTGCTTACTTTATTCAGAGGTACAAACATAATGGTGCAGAGTATGCAGAGAAACATGAGTTAAATATTACTCACGAGGTAAAGAACCCAGCTGAGAATATACTGAAGGTACATATGGATGGAGGGAACACTTGGGTACAAAAACAAACAGGAGCTCTGAGTGCTGTGCCTGGTGTCAGGCCAAAAACCACAACTCTGGACATACGACTTCCCAGAGGACTCTGTGGCTCTGCCCATGCTTCTCTGTCAGGTCTCTTCCAGGGTACCTCTGGGACATCTGTCACCTCCTGGCTGGACACGGCACAGAGCCCACCTGGGGATGCCCAGGTGCCAAATCACACCATTATTCCTGTCCAGTGTGAACTGGGCTTGAAACCCATGAATGTTTTCTCTCCTGTCTTTGGTGTCAGTGGGGGAAGTGAGATCTGTTTCCAACCCCAATCCTCACAGGTTTTTGCAGTCTTAGATTTGTCTTCTCTTTTACCTACATATTATATAGGAAAAATAGAGAACACTGCATGCACACAAACACACTTGCCATGCTCTCTAAATTGCAGCTGTGGCCAGTGCTTTCGAGACTAGAACAGAATGAAAATGATGGTAGAGATTCAAACTTTGCATTAGTAGGAATGAGATTTTGGGCTATCATAGAGCTGAAAAAGGTTTACAGAGAGGCATGTGTTGTGTTCTGACAGTGTCTGCTACAAGCAGTGAGACTCCCCCTTGGCCTCAGGTTCAGGGTACCAGAGAGTGAAGGAGAGAGCTGCAAGGGCAGAAAACTCAAGGTCAGAAAGCTGTAACCTCAAACTCACTGATTGCTCAGAGTATAACTCTGTCACTTTACATGTCGCTAGTTTTTTACTTTCTGACAGTACTAAAGTAACATTTGCTTCAAGCCCTGCCAGAACTGAGGGCGATCTTAAACATATCATCAGCTGCAAGCTCTGAAAAATTAAGACACAGCTTCAAATGACATGGAATTACAGTGACTGACTTGTACATCGGGCCCATTTCCTTACAAGCTGCTTGCTTTTTCTCATAGCTTATCAAAACCTTTCATCTTAAGCTAACTCAGATTCAAAGCTAATGCACACATTTTGGAATTCATTGCATCAGAATTTACCCAAATACAGAAGTATTTATTAAATCTTTTAACCTTAACTTACAGAAACATTTAAAGGGCAAACACTAAGACTTCAACATTAATTACATCATGACTTTAACCCCTGATCCTTTACCTCCTATTTTAAGATTTTGTATTAATTTAAACGAAAGAGAGAATATCAAAGTAATAAGGTCAATTTATTCCCTCATCTGAAGCAAAATGAAGTACTTATCTTTGAAGTACTGAGCGCTCTCATGGCATTCGGAAAATTTCAACATCTAATGGTTGACCCGGAGTACTTGCTCTTAAGTTATCAGACTTACAATGAATTTTACTTTCAAACTACTAAAAATAATTCTCTTTAAAGAGAACCAAACCAAATAACCAGCACACACTGATATTAGCCACAGATTTGGAAGCCTGGACAGAACACTCACAGAAAACATTTGAGTCTTCCTTAAATCCTGGAGGATGGACACATACTAGGTCTTAAAGTCACTGACGGTGACTGTGACTTCCCAAGGCTCAGCAGTAGTATAACTATACTATACATTCTGTGCTAAGTTTGAGGCTGCTTAAATTGGGCAAAGTCAAATAATTTTTGCCTTTTTATGTTTTGTGAAGAATTTCTACTACAACACTATTTACAGGGCTGAACGAAGAGGTTTGGTGACTACGTATATTTGTTATTAATGTCTATGTGATTAGTAGACAAAAAAAAATGAAACAGAAAATAAAGGATAGCTCAAAGTCTGAACATTTCAGTGCTCAAGGGCACAAGATTTTTTTTTGTTGCATTTCTTTTCCCTCCACTCACTGTAAGTGGGAATGAGTCAGTCTGGTATAGGTATCTAACAATTCTTTTACATACCAGGTGGAATGGTCCTCTTCAATGTGTTTATATTCCATTTATGGTCTGTGTGAAGACAAGCTCCTTTGCTATGTCAGGAAGAACAATCTAGGCTAAATTAATGCCAGTTAGGACTGAGATGTTTTCCTGTCCCCATGACATAAAAGGAGAGACCGATTGTTGATGATCTCTTAGACATCCAGGAAACAGAAAAATATAACAGTCAGTTTGGAAAACTAAAAACGTAAATCCTATGTGTGTCCTTTTATCCATCTAGATTTCTCATAATAGCTCTCGTTACTGCAATATCTCAACAGAGAGACTGAAAACTGCGGAGTCCATTTACCTGCTGTTTAAGTGCAAGAGGTCAGAATCTACGGAAATCTATTTCCTTGGGCAAACAGATAGGTTCCCTGGCTCTTGTCCTTGTTTATTTATTTGCAATTATTTTGTCTTTTGTTTGTAAATGAAAGCAAATCCTACTTGGTTTTAGGCAGTTAGGGGAATAAAATTCTGAGTCATGTCCATCATGACAGGATAATTGGAGGAAAAACCTAAAGCAAAGGCAAGAAGAGAATATATGACATAAGATGAATACACGTCATAGAGTACCAGGTTATATAAGGAAATTATTATTATTGAAGTGTGTCATCAAAGTCTCAGCTGCTTTATCACTAATTCTCTATAGCTGTCATCAGTCAAACACCTTGAAAATGCTTAACTCTACATTTCTGTACAGCCCACAGCACGAGTTATCCCTATGTATACATAGTTCCATGCTTTACATTCTGACTTGTTGAGTTCTTCTCTTCTTTGGTTTGCTATTATTGTATCACTGTTGTATCACAGAAATACATCCTGATTAATACATCCTAATGTCATGAATAATTGCACTGATAGAGCTAGACCCCTGCAGTCCTGCTCATTTTGTCCCTCTGTTGAATTCATATGTCTTGTTTCACTAAGTACTGTTGGCAACTCCTGTGAGTTGTGTGGTTTTCTTAGACTGTATTTTGAGTGACAGTTCATGAAATCTTACAAATATCAAGCTATATGATATGTACTGCTTTTCCCCAACATACAGAGCTTGCTATCTGGTGATGAATGATAATTATATTGTTAAAATTAGACAATGATTAAGATAATGGAAGTAGTTCCCCTGGGAAGAGTTCAAAAATTCCTCCCACCACAGCTCCTTTACCGTGGACTAAGTCACCAATAAACATCCAGATATACTGAATAACGTAGAGACATCATGTCAGGATGACTTTAAATCAGTTTTCACAGCACTGGAGGGGTCCTGTGTAACTATCCTCATGCTGAAACGATCCTCACAAGGCCACACAAACAGCAAGACTGCAGTGGTGGCTCCTTATGGTCTGAAAGTGCTTTTTCTCATCCTTGGGTGCTCACAATGCATTGTACAGCTGGCATGCCGTGTGGCCATCGAGGATGTAAGGCAGGCAGGTGGATGGAAGTGGCCAAGCTGAGCTCAGGGATGGCATCATCTCCGAGCAGTGTGTGTGACACTAGCCATGCAACACCCATCTGGTACACTGCCATTGCCTGCTTTCCAGAGGCAACTTCCCTGGCCTCCCTGCGAAGGGTTCTACCTGTTTATTGTCCTTGAACTCATTGCATTTTCTAAAGGTAAGTACCACACTCTTAATCTGCCACTGAAGTGTTATCTTTCATTGGATAATATTCTACCTCCATGTTTAGATTTTTTCTTTTTTGTAGGAAACAGACACATAACAGATGTAAAAAACGGGGGTCTTAGGCACTGTAAGCTGACTAATAACAGTCTGAGGACAAAATGTAAATATTTTAGTAATGTTGTAACTTCTTAAGAATGCATACTTCCATCAGATTTAATTACAAATTATGTCCTTTAACATTTTCATACCCATATTTTCCTCAGGGCTGGCAAGGTGTTTAATGCTTGTCTTTCAGATTTCTCTTCTCTTGAGTCTAATGTTAATCCAGTTATGAATTAAAGCCAGGTAGGTATAGCAAAAAATTATAATTAAAAATCAAATATTTTTGTGCGGACATTTTTAACAAAGTATTCTAGATTTTTTTTTGTTTCTCTTGAAAAGTTTCTTTACTCCAGTATTTCCCTTTAAGCTAACAATAAGAAGGGCCAATCCCACACTTTTTCCAGATTAAATTATTGTGATTATACTATATGATTATGACAATTCTAACTATTAATTTTACAAAATGCCTCTAATATTTTCCCATGAAAATATTATATTTCATGTCATGCAAGAAAGATGTCTAGCAGAGAGGAGCTCTGATATGCAACCCCAGACAGATATCTAACTTTATCTAGAAATTCAATAAGGTAAAAACTCCCCTTAGCATGGTGCTCAACATAATTTATTCTTCAGACACAAGCCATGTGCTAACTAGCTCAAAACTTGATTACTGTGCTACTTCATACTGGTACTGACCCACAGCTAGCCATGGCTTGCGTCTCCTAACCTGCACTGCTGCCATACAAGACAGGTATTTTTCAAAAGTACTGCATTCATCATTCATCATTTCAGTACTTTCATTCATCAGTTCTCCAGGATGTATGAAAAGAGGTTACGAACAGTTAATGCTGAATGTGTGACCTTAGGAGTTTGCTCTCAGTCTGGCTTCTACTGGAAAGGGAGGAAAGGTGACATTCTTGCCTCTGTGTAAACTCTTCTCAATGTACATCACATTTTATAATATATTTCCAAGGCTCAGGCCTAAATGCCCTCATTTGGTGGTAATATGAATCACTGCTAGCAAAGGATATCTTCCCCCCACTTAGAATAGTGTTTTATGTAATCTCATGTCCATTTATTTGGCTGAAAATTTACTTTCAGCTTTGCTGGGACATGACTGGAACAGGGATGTTTGCAGTAACACAGAATCCCTATCACATTTAAGGAGGCTTCAGTGCTTGCCTTTTTACAAGTCTGTGAATTTTGAACAGCTAAATTTACAAGTTTGGGTTATTTTCATCCATTTTTTTTTTCCAAGCACAAGCAGAGTTTACAAAACCTTGGATGTGTTTTATTTTTTATCAGCTACACTTAACCTACCCCAAGATGCGAGCTTTCTAATGCTTGTTCATGCTCATCTTATTACAGCTGAACCAATTTGTGTGTCACAAGTGTCACATCATGGACTGATCACTTCCATTCTCCATGACAGCCACATTGCACAAAAAGCATTAATGTAACACATTAAGGAAAAGAATTTGACCAATCTGTTTCTAAAGCTCTGCCGTGGTGGGTGGATATGTCACACCACTTCCTCACAACGTTTCTGATACTTCATATGCTCTACCTTTGTGCAGTTTAAGCCCATAAATTCTTGTTCTGTGAAATGTGAATACAGACAATACTTTATTTCTTTGCTTAGTTTCTGTTTTCCAATTTTATCATTCCGACTTTCCTTATGGGGCTTGGAACAAGACAGCCTTTAAGGTCCTTTCCAGCTCTGACCATTCTGTGATTCTACAATTCTATGATCTGTGCTCATTCTGATATCAGATGAGATACTGACTTTTGAGCAGTAAAATGGTATTGTCCAGTCTTTTTGTGTTATTTTTGTTTTAATATTCCCTGAAGAACTGTTTTCTTAATTGTTTTCAATTCCAAGACATACTTGGTGGATTATTTCTGCTCCACTTAGAACCTTTAATTTTTTCTTACTGAACTCTTTTATATTTCACAGAAATAGTTTCTTGCTTGCCAAAACCTGAATTCTAATCGTGTCCTGCAACAGCCTTGAGATCCTCCCACATTGTTGGTTGTCTACAGAATTACACAGGCCCTCTATTTCATCTAAAATGTCCTGAATAATTGCACTGATAGAGCTAGACCCCTGCGGTCCTGCTCATTTCATCCCTCTGTTGAATTCATATGTCCCGTTTCACCAAGTACTGTTGGCAACTCCTGTGAGTGTGGTTTTCTTAGACTGTATTTTGAGTGACAGCTTATGAAATCTTACAAATATCAAGCTATATGATATGTACTTCCTTTCCCCAACATACAGAGCTTGCTATCTGGTGGTGAATGATAATTATACTGTTATGACAAGCTTTGTTCCTGACAAATCTTGGTAGACTGTTATTCATGTCTATATTTTCTTCCAGGTGCTTACAAGCAGAATGTTTGACTATTTTCTTCAGGACAGTTCCTGCTGTAAAAAACTATAGATTTCTTTCATTTGAAAAAAAGAGAATACGGAACGGAAAGGAAATTCTGTAAAATTAATTGATAACAGTTTCCAGACAGAAGCAGAGGAAAAGATATTGGATTTAGGTTTTCATGGTTTAGGACATGAATTTGTTGGGTGGGACTGATGTCAAAGGACTTCAGTGCTTTATTTCTCTCTCTCTCGTTTTTATATTTTTTTATTTCTCCTCCCTGTATTTCTGTATTTCTGCAAGAACTCTGATCCAAAATACTGCCTGTATACAAAACTGTTCATTTCCAATTAATGTTTTCCTGTGAGCATTATGAGTGAATGGATGTCCTGTTTCATCAGTCAATGCCAGTAGCTTGAGCAAGGGTGGGAAATTGCTTAAAAGTAGTCACTCGATAGAAAACTGCAAGGATATTTAGAATTTGTTTTCAGCTATGGAACTTACACTTGCTCTCTCCACATACAATTTTTAAGCAGGTAAAGGAATGTTTCTAGTAGGAGTTCTGGGCATTGCTTGACTGCTTATAATGAGGAGTGACAAGCAAAGTCGTTTTCACTTAAGGGACAGCGAAAGAAGAAAAGTAAAATGGTTTGGAAAAAGCATGAGAGCTGAGAAAGAAGAAAGAGCTTATTACGGAAAGGATTAAAGGGGAACTTGAATTTTTTATTTCCATCATTATATAGCTCATATATACCTCTCAGAGTTTGCATGATGAGTAAAGTCAATACTGAAATGCCCTGAATATTCAAAGTAGATCTAGGGGGGGCCTTCCCATCTGAATTTTTTAAATGGATGCGTAGATAATTTTCCCAAACACAGAATGGTTCCGAAAGACAAAATCATTTTAATGAACTTTCGGTCTGATATTCCATTTCCTGAGGAACTGTGTCTCTGGTCTGATTAGTAAAATGTGGAAAAGCTCTTGCTTTTCCCTGTTCATTTTTGTTGTCTCAAAATGGCTCCAACAGTCAGCTAGAGAGGTGGAAAGAAATTGGCTTGCTTCAACAATGAGGTTTTCAGAGAAATGTCAGAACAAAGGAGTTCTTAGAATCTAAGCAGGGTCCTTTGTTTATCCCTGGGCTTCCTAGATCTAGAAACAAGAAAAGCCATCCCACTGGCTTCAGAATTATAAAAATCATTTCTGAAAAGGAGCTTTTGCAGAAAAGACAATAACAGATTTGTGGCCTCCCTTGGTATCAACAAATTGTTTAGGAGATACAAGTGTCTCAGAGGGTGGGAATTAGCTAAACGTCTTTGCAGCTGATTGCAATTATTTAACATTGCAAAGTAATTTGTGATATCTTCATGGCTTGGAAGTAAATTTAACTTTTGAGAAAATTAAATGGGTTATACTCACAAAGAACAAAGTGGGAAACAGGCAAATTCGCAAAACACTTAAGAAAAAAAATTCTCTCTATTTTAAAAAGAGAAGGGAATACAAAAGATTATGGCAGAGAGAAAGAAACCTGTATCTTCAGAGGATGCAGAGGAACTTCACAGTAAGCTGTTTCATAAGAACATTATTGTCAGTGTCTTATTCAGTGGCGTGTTATTTAGCAGCAGCTCTACATTTTGAACCATACTGTAAACTTCCCATATTTCACAGATGCAAAACAGAACATTTTTTTCTGAAGTATACAGAGGAGACCAAGGCTCACACAACTATGCAAGGATATGCTGGGAATGAAAGATGTACTTGAGAGGCAAAGGACTGAAAACCAAATTTTATTACAGGTTGATGATATTCTCAGCTGGATTCAATTCCTTAACAATAGACACATTAGGATCCTCCTTGCATACAAGAATCAGTTGAACAATCCTCCTGCTTATGAGGTTTTGGAAACATGTAAGTAAACAAGAGAAGATTGCTAGAAATAAAAAAAATATTCCCTTTGAATTCCCACCGCAAAGAGATCGAAGGAGAAATGGGAGAGATATGCATTATTATAACCTGCCCTACACAGTGGGAGACCAGGGGCAGAAGAGTTAGTCAGAGGTATTTAAGGGTGCATTGATAGAAGGAAACCTTTGAAACTGATGCCAAGGGGAATTAATTGGTTCAAATCCCTTAATACTCCATTTCAAGTTAGGCTTATCTTAATATTGTATTCCTCTTGAGTTCACCAATTGATTGGATCTTGATCCGTACAGATCTTACACAAAATGCATCCATACATAAAGAGGTATTCCTAATGTGCTTTAGGATATGGAAATGTTTTGGGGTTTTCTTGAGCATATGTAAGTATATTTTTACTAAATTCAGGGCATGGTAGTAAGCAAAGACTTAATAAGCAATGGTCTAAATGAGCAAGGAGCAGGGAAGAGAAATTTAATCAGCCAGATTGCTTGTACTTACAGTAAATGTCATAAAATAAGTTGGTAGCAAATAAAATAGTGGTAGGCTTTTTCTGCATTTTCTGCAAATATTTGGCTGCATCTCAGCAGTACAAAATATGAAATGTTACACTTTGAGGGTAGATATTTCAGGTTTCTTTTTTTTTTCTTCTTCTCAGAAGGCCTCAAGAACTGTGACAAGCCTGAACACTTAGATAATATTTTATTACTAACCTTCTGCAGTGTTTTAGTAGCTGAGTTGAAAGGGGAACTAATTTTACCTCCTGCCAATCTGGGGTGAAGATATGGATCCTGGTACAGGCACAAGTACAATTAAAACACTTCTGTCAGTACAGTATGTGACATACATATCCTCTACCCAGAAAACAGTTGGTAAATTGACAAGCTAAACTGTTAACTCCCCAAGACAAGTCAGCCCCTGTTATCACATTAATGGGCTTTGTCAGTCAGTCCACTGTGACTTCTGAATTTGTTGGATTGCTCCAGCTGGGTGTTAACATGAAGTAATATTAGAAATACTAAATTCCTGCAGGTTTCCCAAAAGATACTGATGTTTGAGATCAGAAGAAAATTCTGAAGTGTGAGTGCAGCTATGTTACTAGACACCAGAGAATTCATACAAAACCAGGATATTATGAGTCTATCAGCCTCTTCAAAAGCTTTGATGAATGCTCATAATATCAAAAAGAGCAAATTCCATCATGATGTATATAGTTAGGTGGAAATGAGATTTCATAAATTTCACTGTTCACAGAGAAATTTGACAAGAGATGCCCTGTAACACAAGGAAATATAATGGTGGGGTGTGGAAGACCATATATGAAGCTTCTTGACAGTGGTGTGTTTGTTTTTTAAATTTTCCTAGCGTTTTCCCATGGCTGAAGGTTTGAAAAGTCATTTGTTTTACAGATTATTATGTATGATTGCATGCTTGACTCCCAAAGACTAATGCTCACTTAAGTCTGTCAAATTATATTCTTGCATGATTTAAGAACTATCTCCAGAGGAAAGTTCAAGGTAATTGCATTTGAGCAAAGTGGCTCCTCACAGACAGAACTCTAAAATGGTGGCTCTTTGAAAATATTTTTCAGTCGGCCACTGTTCAGCTTTGGATTGACTGGAGGTCTGTCTCCATCAGAAACTGTTGTGCCTTGAGCTTCTTTCAACAGTAGGTGGTCTTATTCCTAAAATATTTCAAGGGTTTCTGCACTGGGCACAGTCAGAAAGATAATATACTGCAGAAGAATGTACAGGAGGGTATTTATCTTCATATTTAAACACCTAATGATAGCTCTATATCTGAATCATGTTTTTAAGCTCCTATTATACCCAGGAAAATCTAGGGCTCATCTCAGTTGCCCACAGGTTCTGTGACATAACTGCAAGGCCACAACAGATATTCTAAGACGCTGCATATTCCACTTACCCACTACAGGTGAGCTACTGAGCTGGGCCCCTGGTTGATGTAGTGAGTGCAGTCCAGAGAAGTCTTTTTCTTAGCTTACAGCAGACACTTGTATTTGGTCAGCAAATCCTCTTGCTCATCACTGATCTTACTGGGAGCTCAGCTATCTGGCTTATATGTGAGCACTAAATGGAGTGATTCAAAGAGCATTTTGCTGCTTAAGACACTCTAGAGAATGAGAGAGACCTACACAGACATGACATGAGACCTGCTGAAGGGTTTCCCTCCTCTGCAGCATGGGCAGGGGACAGGGAGGACACATCTCTGCACAGACTGAGCTCCACTGCTGCCTTGCCTTCAGCTTCAGGCATCCGAATGGGGGGCTGATTTCCACCCCCCTACATACATGTATCTGTATACATATATTTATATGTAGCATATATTTATACAGAGCACAGATCTCAGTCTCCTGTATCAAGGGCCAAACCATTAACTTCTCCCTGAGAGGCTGCTCTAAGCGGAAGAGATACTGGATTGTTTCTATTGCTCCTTTAATGCTTATACATTTGTTAACTTCCTAAGTTAAATTGCATCACCAAATGTACAAATAATTAGCAATGGGAATTTCTAGACCTTAGAAGACAAGACTACCTCAATCAAAAAATGTTCTGTTTGTTAAACCTTAACAAATTTATACTACTGGCCTCAAAGCTGATTCTCAACCTCTTTTCAGGCACTGAAAGACTGTTAAAATCTTTAGATGCAACTATCTTTGCAGTTGATGAGTTGTCAGGAAGGGAAGGCAGGTAGGTTTGGCAAAAAGGATGCCAGGCATGGAAGCTTGTGAAGATGACAGTACAGGACCACTGTACTGTAGAAGGCAGAAATTTTGGACATCTTTTTAATGTGTGTTCTGTCCCTATTTTGATTGTAAGTTCGGCTGAGTGCTGTAAAGAGGGGCTCAAAAAACATGAAAAGAACAAAAAAGAAATCAGCACAGAATACATGACTTCTTGAAGAGAAATCTGACTTCTACGCAGACCTTATTTTTTAATTACCTTTCTAAAGATCTGGAGTTTCTTTTTTTCTAAAGGGTTTGATTTATTCTAGACTTTCAAGTATTTTGATAATCTGCACCCATCTCCTCATGGTAGGAAAGTACTTTCACTTCTAGCATGAACTTCGAACAAGAAATATGAAAATGTCAGCAAATAATGACAGAAAAGTACTTAATATTTCTGAATATGTAACACTTCAAGTTTAGGTGGAAGTTTGGTTCACCAGCCGTCTTTAAAATAAATCCGTATTTGTTATCACCAAAATTTTCTGGATTTCTGAAACTGCTAAGCCAGAAGATTATATTCATAGCTGGGAAAAGTCATCCTCAATAACACTACCTATCTGTATGGATCCAACCTATCTGTATGGATCCTGATAGTCAGAATTTTTCTTTATGTTGCCAATAAAAAAATGGTTCATCAGTTTGTACAGGTCAAGAAACTGTCATGTATCCCCATATTTTGGCATTCGTCTTTTGGTACTGCTTCAACCGTGGAATGTGATGATTTAGCATTTGTTACAAGGTGATGGGTGCATATTGTAGAACACATTGCCTACCTCAATATTGAAATTGCTAGCAGCTCTGTTGGATGGTACAGGCATACCAGCTTCTGGAGTATTTCCTTAGTAATTGTCACAGGTTTTTCTACTCATCCACCCACCTTAGCTCTGATGCATATAAACACAGACAGTTTGGGTTTATTGCCAAGACATAATGGCATTTATGTGCAGCTTTTTTTTGAACTTGAAAACAGCCAGCAACCTTCTTAAAACCCAAGAACAATACTTCTGTAAATTCTTATCTCCATCTCATATGCAATTAGTCAGCTCCACCCTTATTGTGCAGCTGTGCTGCATGTTTTTTCATGTGCCCAAATGGTTATATGAAAGACTGAATATGTGGATAGGCTACTATATCAATTCCACCCATAAAATGAAATGTCCCCTACACAGCCTCTCCCATTCATCTGTCTATCAATATGTCAGAAAATTCTAACTAATCAGACGCCACTGGGAAAAAAAATACTCAGCTACCCACTCAGGCAGCTAGCAGTGGAAAGAAACAACATTTTGCCCTCACGTTCCACTTCAAGAATGTGTACTTTAAGCCCGACAAAGAATCTCTGCAACGCCTCCTCCATACTCATTACTAGCTAGACAGTCATTAATCACAACATTCAAAAAAGACATTTAGTTCATAAACTTCTGTGGGAGACATTTCAAAACAAAAATGATGCTTGAATCTCAACAGACAAAGAATATCCCACAAGAGATTGTGACTGGCATTTTGCAAAGTTACTGGAGAAAGAGGTTTAGATTAGCAAACTACCAGGCATCAGGCAGTGCTCATAAAATCTTTCTTTCTGCCTCCTCTTGATCAATATAACTCCCAGTTCTAGGGGAACTCTCCCAGCTACTAGGGGAAAATTTGAAAGAGCATTAAAAAAATGTCAGGTTTAACATTTATGTAAAGTCCATTGCAGGCATGCTGGGCCTACAACCTGTACACATTCCCTGGTCTTCTCCAGCAGGGCCCAGTGTCACCAGGAGGAAGAACAACCCTGACATAGGAACTTTCCACATGTACCATCGGGCTGTGTGCCAATGCAGGACTGGGAAAATGATATCCCATGAGACTTGGAAAGAAAACAATGGTCCAAAGCTGCCTAAATGCTCTGTACACATTAAAGGAGACTGAAACTGAAGCTTGGTTACAAGTGCAGCTCTAAAGGAGAACATTGGCTTCATCTCAGGACCCTGGAACTGCTCAAAGGGCAATTTCAAGAAGTCCAAAGATACTGAGGGACATTAAAAGAACAGAATGGGTGATGTGGCCAAATGTAGAGAATCTCCTAGGAGACAGGAGCTCTGTCAGGCCTGATAGGAGCTCTGTCAGAGGATCAGCATCTATGCTGCCAGTATTTCAGGAATGGAAAATGACTCTTCAGGCTCCATGCTACTTTGATGCTGCTTCCTGACTTTTCACTTTTAGAATTTTTCTGTTTCTGGGAATGATGCCAGACAGAAGGCACTTTGCCTGCAAAGCTGTCTAGCCTTGTTGTGCATATTCTTTCCCAGATAGCTTAGGTGAGTGCCTGAACATCCATGGAGGAGTGTGTTCCACTGGCTTAGAAACTATACTGTACAACATCCTTGACACTTCCTCACACAGGACCATCCCTTCATCCTGGCTGTTCTCTTACAGTCTTTCATTCTCTCCAGAACTACATAGCAACTGATTAAAAAAAAAAAATCAGATTTTGAGACACATTTTGGCATAAGATCAGTCACTCCTTTTTTTCTGATGAGAATTGCATCAGTAGGTTCAAGTGAAAGACAACTTGTATTGTCCTCTTCTTTCCTACCTTCCCACACTTCAAATAATTATCAGATACATGCATCAAGATATAAAAAATATAACTTTAGCCTTTGACATTAAAACAATGCCCTTTCTCTCTCTACCTCCCAAAAAGTCCCAAAATAGCAAGCTTTCTTACCAATCACCTGATAGGTCTTCCTGTCCAAGAGCTCACAATGGCTGCTAGCACACTGAATAGCACACAAACACCACAGCATTCCTGAATGCACATCTGGTTTGAGAGATGTCAAAGCTGCCATCTTCTTACACATGAATTCTCATCTCACCCATCTCTTCCAGATGCCATTCCTTATAACAGCACAAAACATTCACCTCCTTCCTTTCAGCTCTTTCCCTACAGATAAAGGCTACAACATACCATACCTGAAGTCTACCATGACCAAAGAGGCCTCTACATACTGATGAGGAAGGGTTGCTCACACTCTGTCTGAAGAGAAAATGGTAATCTAAATGCTGAATCTTTCAGTCCTTCAGAAATGTCTCTATATTTAAAGTTTCAGAGGTTTGGGGTTTTGTCTCTTCTAATAAATATTTTTTTCCAAATATTTAGACAACAGATTGAACTCACCCTTTCTTGGGCCTTTGAGAAATTGGCAGGAAAATCCATGAAACCCAGCAAAATAAAAAGTTGTGTATGCCATGGACTTGCATTTTTAGAGGCTGACACATTGATGCATTGACAAGCTGAAGCCTGGCTTCCTGGCTTGACTTTGGCAGAGTAAGTAGAGGAAGGGCTTTTGCATAAAGTAGTTTATGATGTGACTTTACTGCTTGTCCTTGGAGAGCAAAAGGTCTCTGGGTGTTGCAGCATGTGGATATATTCAGCTTCCTACTTCCAGCGCTATGCCAGTGATTTCTACTTTTCTCTGCATGTGAGCCAGGCACATATCACAGTGATCACATCCGTCACTGTCCCAAAGTTTTCCTTCCTCTAGCAATTCCCTTGTATTCGCAAATGCCAGTCTGGCATTAGCTCCGTATTTTTTTCACACATCTGCACATCTATCCCTAGAGTGTCCACCGATTAAAAATACCCTCAAGTATCACAAGACTGACATATAATAGTGAACAGAAGGCATAGAAGCACTGTCATGTCCTTTTTTCCTGCTAGTTGGACAATGCTGTAAGCACTGCAATCAGGTTTCCAAGCCCTAAAGCAAGTCTGTCAGCTAATACAATGCTACATGGATTCAAGTCTAGTAACTTAGATTTCAGCTTCACTTATGTGATTTGCAGCATCTTTAGAAGGCAGCTACATCTCTGCTTCAGTCTTCCCTGAATATACACAAATATCTAGAAGGTCAGCCCCACAGCTAATGATCAATGCCTGGGTTCCTTAAGCAGTAGAGCACACTATGATTTAGATAAAGGTATTAATTTTTTATGTTGCCTAACCCCCAGCCCATCTGTGGATACTGCATGCAATTTAACAAGACAAAAACGTTTTCTGCAGATACTAAATTTAAAAGAACAAGGTTTTTTTCCCCCTCTTAATTTGGCATTCAGCTATCCATCAGGGTAACCAACAAGTGACTTGGCAGATAATTCAGGACATATGGCTTTGAAGAATGGTAATTTAAAAGTACTTGGACAAGTTTCCTCAACTCATTCACATTAATTTGTGCTATTCTCTTTTACTTGTGCTCTAGCAGCTGGTACAGCTAAAATAGTATAGAAAATATAATGAATATAATGCAAGTGACAAAAACTCTCTTTTCCTGAGTTGGATTAACGTATAGTGCAAAAACCTCTCTCAAAAACTGAGAAACAGAAGGAGTTCAAAGACAATTCAGAACTGTTAAACCGACATGCCTCATCTGTAGTCACCAGGTGGCACCAGATGTACCCATATATTGGTAATTAGGTTAAAACCATTGTAACCTATGTGGTCTGTAAAATGCTGAGCCCATCACGTATGGCTATTAGGCAGAGCCGGCAGCTGAATGATCGACAGACTAGAGAGTTTCGATCTAACTTTAACAAGATCTGAACATTGTTTTATAGTTTGCGGGTTTGGGAGGGTGGGGGTGGGGTTTGCTTTTTTGTTTTATTGGGGTTTTGTTAGAGACTTTTGTTATCGGAGTGGGGGTTTTTTGTTTTGTTCTGGTGGGGTTTTTTGTATGATTTTTCTTTTGCGTTTTTTTGTTTATTTTAGGAGAAAGTGTAAATTAAGATCAGAGGCATCTCCTAATTTGGAGATGTTGGTTATAAAACTTTTCAAAAATGCAAAACCAGATTACTTTAAGTATATGCATTGATTCTTGGTCAGAATTAACAGTTACATTTTTCCCCTCTTCTTTTGCAACACTTAAAACGTTTAAAGCATTAAATTTTGGAAGATAACCAGTTCTTTTAAAAGATACATTTCAGCAGCCCTGAAGAATCGTAGCTTTCTGTTGATACAAGAGGACATTTTCTTCTAGCTTTCTGACATTGCAATGAGAACTTCAATTATATAAGAAATTCTATGCTTAAAAATTATTTCATTGTACAAATATAGCTATATTATTGTATTAGGTGAAGCTGAAATTAGCTATGCATCATACATAGGATATTATCTCATGAATATAAAAAAAGTAGTGAGAGCTAATTCATTTACTTGTTAATCATATCAGTTTTTTTCTAGAATTTCAATGTTCATAACTTTTACCACTAATTAAACATTTGGGAAGCTGTTTCTTGTGCTTGGAAGTATTTAGCAAGGTGTTTTCCTTTCTATTATTAACTGTCTTCTGTAGAAATAAAACTTTTTATCAGGGACCAAAACAGCAAAAAACAGTTGACCTTATTAAACTGATGGCAAAACTCCCACTAACTTCAAGGGGCTAGGATTTCACCATACATAACCAGATTTATTCAAAGAAGAAAAACCAAACAGCCAAAGATATCACGTTACTAAAAGCAAAGAGTCTGAAAATGAATCATTGTCTAAACAATATATCAAATATTTACAAATACCAGTAATCAAAAAGTAGAGTTGTAGTTTGAAATAGTTTCGAAAGAAACTTGAAGGGGAAAAAAAAACTTGAAGGAAGAAAAAAGTATATAATAAAAGTATATAAAAAGTATATAATTCTGAGTATTCAGATTTTATATCTTTATCCCATTGGAATGATTTTTCAGCCAGAAGGTACTTTTTAATTATATTACATTCATTGTGGCATTACTGCAAAAATGCCATTGGCATTTACATTCTCTTCAACATGCCATGCTCCTAAAAATGAACCAGTGTGATTATCAGTGTATTATTACACACCTGACACCCACAGAAGCTTAATTGCCAGCACGTGCAACCAGGGAAACCAAGAAAGTGTAGTAGGAGCAGCATTCTTCACAGCAGCCAGAGTGGACTCTGGCACTGAAACAACATGCTTAAGCTTCATCACAGAGAAGGATCCTCTAGACTGGAGCAAAGCAGTTTGTGGATAATTTAACGTGGTAGCATTCACACAAAAAGTAAGCCTATCTTTCGTCTGCTATAGCATGAAGCTCGCCTAATACAAGTTTTACTGTTTGTATTCAAGCGTTTTCATTACAGCAGCTGTGGCACATACAAAAATGTAGTCTTGAAAGTCTGAAGAACAGTATGAAATTTAGGCAGCTATTGTAAGGTGAATTTGTAGACTTCCAAGGCCAAAAAGTGATTTATGCTGTCTTAAGATAACTGATAAAGACAGTAGGAGGAGCTCTCCAGGCATCTCCATTTTTCTCCATTGCTAAGAGGAGCTCAGGGAGCCAGACCAGGGATGAGACACACCTTTGGATGGCTACCATCAAATGGCATGAACTCTGCCCTGCAAAGAGCAACTTCCACTACAGAGGCTGCATAATGGAGACACAGGGGTTTTAACTGGTTTGGGATGGGGCTGTGCACAGATCCTTCAGGGTCCTGGTACACTGCATTGAGAAATTCCTATGCACTGTATTCTCACCTCCACTATCGGTTGAGGAATAATGAAATGAGACAAACATCATGTGAATATAGTTTTCTTCCCTTTCCCTGACATACAGGGAAAGGGAAGAAAAAGAAAAGCTCTGCTTTTACTATCTAGAAGAGAAGGTAGGCACACACATTTGCAGAAAGATCTAGTATATCTCTTTCTTTCCATAACAAAGAAGCATAGAATTCATGTTATTTTATCAGCAAAAATTATACTTTTTACCTTTTATCTGCAATTCTATCCATGGCAAGTACATTATACTGTAATTAAAGTATACTGTATGAATTATCTGTAAAAGGACTGTAATAATTTCAACATACTATTCACTGAAATACATTAATAGAGTACCTATAACACACAAAAGCTGAAATTGATGAAAATAGAATACAATAGTAAAACTACTTTTAAGATTTTTCTTCCTAGAAGAGTCCCAGGAACATCAGAATTTATGGGCTCTGTTATCCTGTCTGTACTATTTTCTTAAAATGAGAAAGATTTGCAAGAGGCTAGATACTTCTCAGAGACATCTCAAAGCAGTTCAAGGGAAACCAGAGTAGGTATCAGATCATGAATGAGACTCTTTGTAATGATTTTTTCCTTTGAGAAAAGACAGGGAGAAAGGGAGGGAAGTTTGCACCTTTTTAGCTGTACTTCATAGGATGGATGACTACTTGAGACAGGACTGAAGTTCTGATCAGCTGGGTCATGCCCATCAGTTTTGCCTTTCTGAGTTGAGATACGGTGACCTCTATATGGATGGGTTAAAACATTCATTGACTTTTATGGGAGTTTCATAGCTAATTCAAATGAACTACATATTCTCTTCTGAATTGTTTCTTTGAATGATTAAAGATTTCCCAGCCATATCTGCAGGAATAATGTTATCATTTATACAGAGGGCAGTTACGGGAAAGTCAAAGAGAGACTTTTAACCAAGGCCCGTAGTAACAGCAACAGTTTTAAACTGAAAGAGCATAGGTTTAGAATGGACAGAAAGAAAACATTTTTTACAATTAGGGCGGTGACATGCAGAATCAAGTTGCCCAGAGAAGTTCTGGGTGTCCTATCACTGGCAGGATGTTGGAACTAGACTTAAATGTCCTTCTGACTCAAAACAATTTCTGACTCTATGATATATAAACATAGATAAATACAATGCATTCAGCATCAAAGTAATTGGTTTTCTGATTTTAAGTGCTGTGTGCAAGGATGATGGTTCCTTTTGCTTTTCTTTTTCTTACTCCCTTTGCACAATTCTTCTCTTTACATTAGACCAGACTCCAAACTCAGAAAATGCTGCACATACCTGCTTCTCTCCACTGGGCTTCTTGTGATTTAACAGCAGCTCCACGGCCCCAACCACCTCCTTCCGTATGGCATGCAACAGAGCATCTCCCACATACACGTTAAAACTTAAGAGCAGCTCAATGAGCTCAAGGTTCTCATTTTCAATTGCAATAAGGAGCGCAGTTCTTCCCAGGGGATCAATGCAGTTAATATTGATCTTGAAATAAATTTCTGCCTCCTCCAAAGCCTTCTTTACACTGGCATAATCTCCTTTCTCCACGGCATTCAGATAGGCTTTCTCTGAATGAGACAGTTCGGACTCCGCCCGTACGATGCGAAGAGGGATGCGATCTCTGTAGGGAGCATTGACGCTTCTTTTGTAGTAGAACTGGGCCATATTTTATGCCATTCTAATACTTTGTCTCTGCAACATGAAAATAAAGATAAAATCAATAACTGAGCTTTGGGAGTATGATGTACCAAATTAATATTTGCAATATGTAAATATTTAAAACTCACACTAGAAAGTGATGTTGAAATGTATAAAATGTTGTTTATCAATAGAAGATGTAAGCAAAAGTGGAAGCCAAAACACTGCTTATTTGTAACTTACCAAGTAAAGGCATATCTGTCAGAATTTGCTGATACGCTTTTTTTTAAATCTGTGCCAAACAAGAAATTATATGATACAACATAGTTTACCACCAAAAGTGTAGCTCCACTTCATCCTTAATTGCTTCATTCAGTTCTGCAAGGACTTAGAGAGCACAGTCACCTGTCTCAAACACTGTGAAGTCCACAGAAAGACTTTACCATGGGAAAAGCACAGAAGGGAGTGACAGGATGGTGACCACCCCAGGTCTGACAGAGACAAGATCTGGTTAGCACATCCTCGTAGGTGCATCCGGACAAAAAAACCCCCACTGCAGCAAACTGTGTAGAGAAGCAACTGCTCATAAACATATCACTGGTCAGACAAAGTTATGGGAAAGATGGCATCTGCGACAATCAATGACCACCAAAGCCTCCCTCTGCCCCTCAAATATGCCTCTGTGGGTAACTTGAACTTGCACTGTAAGATAAACCACTATTGCAGGGACTTGAAATAAGTTAAAGGTGGTCCTATTGTCCAAGGGTTGTCTCAGATCTAGGGGGAGGTTAACAGGGAGAGGAATGGCTTGCTGATAATAGACATAAAGAATGTAGAATTTATGGGCCACAAGGAAAGGCAATTCAAAAACTGTGCTGAAATCAACTCTGACTGGGTAAAAAGTAATTCCGATGGAGAGATCTTCTCTGACATCCTGCAACAACGTATATATTGTTTGAGGATTATGTGTGGACAACTGAATACAGCTTTTACATCTTTCTAGTCATGCTCAAATATCATGACTTATCTGTGGCAGGCACAGACTGCACAGTTCAGTAGTGAGCTTCCCTACTAAGATTTTGATTCCATCTCATATGATATTAGAAAATCATTCACACAAAATGTTTTTCCAACCAGAGCTCACTAACTAATAAATTAAAACTCAGGACCTAAAAGGAAAAACAAAATCCATAGGAGATAAATCTCCAAGGACTGGTAGATAATAGTCACAGTTTTGATTCTGAATGACTCAGGTCTAAACTAGAATTAATACTGAAACACAGCAGCTATAAAACAATTCCAAAGTCTTACACATCGTAAAGCATATAATGTCTGTGCTTTTATTCTGTATACTTTATTCAAGGACTTCACAAAAAAAAAAAAAAAATTTCCTTCTAACAAAATTATTTTCTCCTGCTTCTATCTTCCACCTGGGAAAAAAAAAAAAAAAAGGGAAAGAGGGAAAAAAAGATTGATCTCAAAGAACAAGGTCCACAAAAAATATTTCCCTCTGCTGTTCAACTGGATGTTGAACACCTTAGTAGAGAAAGAACTGTAGCTTCTTGTAATTTTCTCAGCTGATAATGCAAGCTGCATTAACCCACTGTCTTTTCCTCTACTTTCTTCAGTCATTAAAAGAAAATCTCTGTTGAGATTCTATAGCAAGCTATAATACATATTTTTGTTATTGTGAGGTTTTCATTCATCAAAAAAAAGTCACTTAAAACTGTGAGGAACATAGTAATTAATCTGCTCCAACTTTTCTTAAGCAGTGCAATGACAGACATGTACAAAGGCTGTTACTGTGTTGTTTTCTTTGTTTTCCAGAGCAGATTAACATGGCTTGACATAGGCAGGAAAAGGTAAAGAGGACATATGAGAAAGAACTCTCCTCCACATCCATATACAGGACCTGAGGAATCGCAATTCTTTGCTAGATGTTTCCCAGTTCTCCCTACAGGATGGTATCAGTCTACAGTCTGGGCTACTAGAGGTTGCACAGTCTGTGGGTTATGTTCTGTTAATTTCACTCTAAGTAAAATAAAGTTCATATCCATTGCACAGTTTTATACCCCTGGAACAAATATCATGTTCTTAATGTACTGTATTTTATCACTTTTCATTCTTTCCTTTCAAAACTGCAAGTTCAATTCAAGGATGTGAAAATTTTTATGTCCAGATACAAATTAACAGACATAAATGTAGTTCACAAGGTATCTGCAAGAAAGGTGGACTGCCATATTCCATGGACAGCCATGGACACTTGAGTTTCACACCCCTGTTCCCAAACTCAAGCAGTTTGGGCCCTGGATGTGGAAGGGTGCCCTGCCTTACTCCAGCTGCCACCTGACAAAGACCTAGGTCTCAACACAGGCCCTATTTCATATCTGTCAGGCAGATGTCAAGTTAACCCATAACAATGTACACACATTATTCAGTTTCTTACTATCTACAGAGTTCCTCAAGACCCCTGAGAAAAACTGAGGGACTGCAATTGCGGGGTTAATGCTAAAGGCTCCTCTCTCTTGAAAGCATGTGAATAAACAAGATCATTGTCTCCCCATTTATTGTGAGAAAAACCATTGATTAACTTGTATCTGTGAAACTGGGCAGTAGAGATGTGTATTGTAGAAGAGTACAGTCACCTACAGGTGGGATCTATCATGATTTCATGAAGATGATTCAGGGGTTTCTTGTTTCTTTGTTTTTATGCTAAGTCTGATGAAGATCTTTTATTGCTTCTCTGTAAGCCATAGGGAAAATACTTTTTTGTTTACCTTTTCATATTCTTGAGAAGTAGATCTAAGTTTACTTTGTCTCTTTTAGAAGAGACATATGAAACACACATTTTCATTCTTCTAGATAGCTGTCCCCTGCTAATTTCTATTTCTTGTCTACACCAATTCCTGAAAATTATTATCCATAAATAGAGTTTTGTCATAAGTCTATGTTAACATGCAATGAGAAACTAGAGATTGATTGCTGATACAGTACAGCCCTGGAAGTGATATAAACATCAATGGGTGCTTCCCAAAAAAACCCCATTTATCTTTATTTTATCTACAGGTAGATAGTGTTGTGAGTAACAACTGTTACTGTGCTGTCATATGTAAATGCGTGCATATGACAATTACATGGAGCTGTAAGACCTAGGAACAGCCAGCAGCAGTACAAAAGTCTCCAGTTGCTCTGAGTGTCTCTGCAGGAAGAAGTCTAAAGAAACAAGAAGTCAAATACACAGGGCCAGTGTCAGAAGAATGAAAGAAAAAAATTACGGTAAAAACTTATAAAAAGTGTAATTATAGTTTCTACAGAGTCCATATACCTGACATAGAATAAAAATACTTCAGAGAAGAAATGAAGACAAAATAACTTATATAGTGCTTCCTGCCATGTCATGGAAATATCAGCAGCACCTGAGCAGGAGAAATAGATAAAAAAAGAAAACCATAATACTTTGACAGAAAAGTGATTCTTATGAGAAAATATTTTTTTCTTAAAGGCAGTTTTGTTTGCACCTGCTATAGACCACTGTTTCAAATTATATGGGACTGTTTTTTCATATGTTGTTTTTCAGGGAGGAATGGTAACATTCCACCTTCTTTACAAACCTTTACCATTTCCACTCTATCATTATTTAATAATTCCATATGTCTTAAGAAAAGCCAATGTTATTAATTTTAATAATCCTAAATAAATAATTGTAATTTTTTCTGCTGCTGTATCACTGTGTATATGTACATATACATGCATATTATAATCACAGGCATACATATATTTCCCCATCAAAGCTCAAGAAAAACTGCAATTACATTTCCTTGGCATTTTTTCAACCATATCTGCTTCCTCTACATATATGATCATATTCTCCCTATTCTTCCAGGGTACCTTGACTTGCACTTCCCTTGCTTGCTGTCCCCTATCCCAAAAACAGTCATAGGCAGGTGCAAGAGGAAAATTGGAGTGAGCCACCAGCAGGCACCAAGGGCCTCTGTGACAAGCCACTTGTATTACTGCTCACGGACCTACTGCAAACCTTTCAGAGACAGAAAGAGACCCCAGTGACAACACATGATACGCTTCTTAGTATCCACATGTGCAACTTCTGAAACCCTCACTGACACAACACTCTCAAAGATACTTTATGTCCAACACTGACCACTGTTAGACTTACTATAGCATTCCAGTATATATAGATAGATATAGCGTTATACTATATTGCTTCTTCTATATCATTAAAAGCTAATTTATGATTTTACTCACAAGTTTGTTTTTCAGACTATTTGCATAAAAAAAGAAACTTCACAAGTAACTGTGGCATCACCCTGCTCAGAACCAGAACATTGATGACAAGTGAATAACGTGCTGATTTCTCTGTGATGTTCTGAAACTATTTTATATGCACTTTTCATGGCAAAGAAAAGTTTCTGACATTTTCTAGGTTCATGAAAACATGAAATTTTCTTTCTAAAATAGATCAGTGGCATACCAGCTTTAATCTGACACAGAACCCTATTTGATACACAGTAAAAATGATGTTCAAAGAGAATTTTGGAAAGCAAGACAAGCTCTGATAAATCCCAGTCCAAATGAAGCATAAAGTTCCTTCTCTATCAGTCACCAGAACATACTGTTTTGTTTCAACAAGAACAAAATAAGTGCAGATAAGCCTTTGATTTCTGAATCCAGCATTTGTCCAGATACTGCCTTATAACCAAATGTCTAGACAGCAGCTTTAACATGCTCTAGCACTGGGGTCAGCTGGATAGGCTGTGCCCATACTGTTAAACATACTTCCCCCCAAAACAGGGCAGCTGAATGAGAACTGTCCTCTGGGGATAATTTGGGGTCCATGCTAACTCCCATACTGTGCCTGGAAAGTGCGTAGGAGGATGTAATTGTATTGAGACAGCAGCTGGGTTGATTCCAGGGACTGTTTGAGCAACTTTGGCTGCAGGTGATGGAGTGTCACTGACCATGCCTGCCTTCTAGCACTGTTTATTTTACAACTGTTATAGCTGGCAATACAGTGAGGTTCTCCCCTGAAAGTAATTTTTCATTGTTAGAACTACAATCAGTTTCAGATTTGAAAGCTAACAATAGCAAAAGTAGCAATTTGGACTTTAACACTCATTCACACACACAGGATATAAACTGAATAACCCAGTACGGTGTACATTCCCTATAAGGCTGTTAATTTGGAAAAGAGCTAAACCTCTTGGTTTTGCTCTGGTTTAAAATGCCCTATAACCAAAGTTTCAGTAAAGCAAAGAACATGACCTAGTATACAGCTGTAGTAGATGATGGGAAGCAGGCTGCTTACAGGTGTTCTGGCTTCACAGTCAGGAAGGCAGGACATCAGCTACAAAGAACAACTCTTAGGGTCCAAGGTATAATGGTTATATGGTGGATTAAACTCCACCAGCATTTTATATCAGCATCAAGAGATCAAGACCTAGGAAAGTCTGAGTCTGAGACACTGAATGTGTAAACCTTTGATGAGGTGACGCAGATTATTTACTTTGATTATTTTTGTACAAGACAGGATGCAATTTCATAGCATTTCTGGCAGGGGGTTAAAGCATGGTTCTTCATATATACGATGGTCTGCAAGTTTACTTAATGCTAAATGGGAGGAAACTTACCTTATAAAGCTGATGTTACACCAAATCTCAGTTGAGAATGACAGATTCTTATAACAGTGACCTTTAAAGTCTACAAGACTACTATCAGACTGAAGTTTGAGGAATATCAAAATATAAATAAAAGAACATGAGAGACATTAGAAATATTATCAGATCTTAGAGGGGTAGGATGATTCAGGGTCAAGCATACAGTATTGCAAATCTGCATATTTTTTAAAATAAGAGATATTCAAGAATTTGGTTCTTCAAATACACCTAAAACTCAGCTTAATTTCATTTATTCTATGGGCAAAAATCCAATAACTCACCCATGAGAAAAAAAAGAGCATCACTAGGTCACAGAAGTATCATCAGTTGATAATATTAAATTAGTTCATCTTCCCAGTTTATTTGAACTAGAAAGAGGCACTCTTCACGAAAGTACAAGGTGCATGGTTACCTGTTGCTGATGGGTAGCAGTACGCAAATGTCCTCAGGACTCTGTGGGAATGACCTTGAAGCTTGAAATATTTGTTCTTGCCCAGAGGGAAATAGTGACGTGTTTAAACCTGCTACCAGAGCAAGAGAAAGACTGCTTTCCACTGTCTGACATGAACTTGTACTCTGAACTGATGGAGCATGAATGATGCAGTCCATCCTACAAGCAGAAGGCAGCCAGTTTAGGGTGGGAAGGACAGGGAAGGCAATAACACAGATAATGATCTTAATGAGTGACTGCAACATCCAGTTGAGTCGACCTTCCTGTCTCCTTGGCTGGTGTTATTCTCCTGGGTAAATTCAAGGAGCGTTCCAGAATAGTTTTCAAGATAGAAGTACTTCAGTGTCATCTGGCCACACAGAAGGCTGCCCTCCAGCATTTCCAACAGTAGCACTGACCTAATGCTCCGTGGATGTGATCCTGCAGCAGCCACACAGCATGGCAACATTTCTCAGGGGATGCAGGGAGTGGGCTGTCCCTGCTCATGGAAAGGGTGGGTGGTCTATCTCCAAATGAGAAGAGGATGGGATAAGAAACCTGTACACAATCTGCTGAGAAAAGGGTTGGGCAGAAAGGGTCTGACTGTGCAAGCTCACTTGAGAAGGAAAGGAGAGAGGAAGCAGATTAGGTTGGGAAATACAGGACAGGAGTATTACTTGTGGGAATTATGCTACAAGCAGCCGTGACTTTTCTAAGTTTCAGGGTATGTTTTCACACAGAACCACATGTCTTCCCATGCTTCCTACGATGAAGTACAAGGCAGCATGCAGTTTGGCCAGAAAAGGGAAATTTTGGGCAGACTGCCCAAATACTTTTAGTAAAGACTTGCTAATAAAAACACTCCTCTGTGGGTCCATATTCAGATGTACAAGCTCAGCCAGCCTGAGGATAAGTTAAAACACTTTTCAAGTATTTAGGGCCAGTAAAGAGCCAGCTGTGAAGAGATTTGTGTTCATACATATGTCCTCACATAAGCATTTTAGTACTGGCTGCTGCCATCAGAGTTGTGTGTGTATTTTGTGGGGAGCCTTGAAAGAGGCTGAACTTAAAAAAACCCCAAAAGCTGCCAATAAATAAAGGCTAGTTAGGGAAAACTGTTCAAGTTTTGGAATTTATTGGCCTTTTTCCACCCACATCCTTAGTGGTTCTGCCCTCACACTGCTTAGAGACGCCTGAGTTGGTGTATTTTAATAATTTTACTAAAAGACTTTGTAAAAATAAAATCAGGAAAATTTATTACCTAAGCTCACCTACCATAATAATCCAAAAACTCAAGTAAAAAGAATTATAATGATAAATCAAATTGAAATCAAATTGACGTCAAAGCAAACCATTTAAACTCAATAGCAAAGAATGTTCCACAATGTAGTTAGATAATACAAAATATAGTTATACAAGTCCATAAGAAGATGATCATCCATTGGTAATAAACCCCAATGAAAGAATTTGATTTAAATCAGTCAAATGTATAATTTTGTTAGTTAACTTGTCTAACAGTGAAACCTATTTACTATCTGGACCAAAGCATGACAAAAATAATGGTATTTTTTTCCTCAAGCAATTGTACACTTACGTGATGACTAACCCCTTCCTGCCCTTGTAGCAATAAAGATTTCAAAGTGACAAGCCCTATTTGCCAGAAGTCATAAAATGACAGCTTCATGTCACTCAGGACCTTTAAATGTATAGCACGGAACATGTCCTAATGAGCAACTTGACAAGGTATTATATAACGCTTCTAAAATCCAGAGTAACAGCTCTTTCCAGAAATTTGCCTGCATGGCCAAACTGTCATTTATACATATGCCCAAATAATAATTCAGGGTTAAAAGTCCCTGCTAAATTACAATAGAAGTGAAAAATATATATAGTAACAATAAGAGAATTCTCTTTGCTATGGAGTAATGGCACCAGAAAGCTGTCATGTGGATTCCCTGCCTGACACAAACATGTCTATTACAGTGCTCTATAGATCTGTGACCCAGCAGCAATTATGTGAGGTTGGTAACAGCTCAAATAATTTGAGCACCCTTCAGGAAGTTTGTATGTTCTTGTGTGAGAGAATGTCAAAAGAAGGTACATCACTGTACTACAACACAAAAACTTTAAAAATAGATCACCTGAAAATCTGAACAACAAATCCATCTCCTCAACACTTCCTTATGAACTGCTTTCTGAAGTATTACATAACATCTCCTCAATAATGAATCCTTTCCCAGGCATATAATTATTTCAGCATCTTATGCACAGAAAAAATACATTTGACTGATAAGAAAATAGGAAATAATTGACACAGAAAACTTTCACTGTGAAAAATGTATCTTGTCAATATTTCCAACTGGCAGAAGATTAATTCTGCACTCTTTTATCCAAGGTTTTTACTCATCTACTTTAAAAAATAATCATCTGGATTTATGTCTGGAAGTAGCAAGTTAACAACTTCATTTTGAAGCACCTGTGTTATGCTTTCTTCATCTTAAGTCAGAGGGTACAACTTCATCTAAACACAAGCCAGCCTAACTTGGATTCTCATTGTAGGAATACCTCCTTGTCAAGACAACCAAATAAAAGCTGAAGAGAACAGCAAGTAACATTAACATTTCAGGAAAACGACAGTTGATTATAAGAAACCCTTTGAAGCAATATTTTAACTATCAAGAAGCTCAGATTTTATGAGAGATTCACAAACTTAAGGATTACTATAAATACCTCATCTGAACTCTGACATAAGGCAGGTTGAGTGAAAATCAGCACGGCTTCCTGGTCCTGAAAAACCTGAACTGGAAAAGGCTTCCTGAGCTACCAAATCCAGCCTCTCACACAGGCAACTTCCACCAAAAATCTGATTCTGTAAAGATCAGACTCTCTGTCAGAAGTAGCTGGGATCCCCCTGCTTGACCCACTGCTTCTGTCAGTGGTGGTGGGCAGAGATTCATTCCTCTAGCATGACAATTGCCTCAGTCCTAAATAATGTTCAGCTGTTATGGACTGTTGACAGGATTATCTTACTTCCAGCATAGTTGGAGAAAAAGCTATCCCTCTTTAGACTTCATTTGGCCAGGCTGAACAAATATGTCTCCTTTACAGCTCCAGCTGATGCCTTGCACATCAGTGCCACCTGAAACACCCCAGGATGCCCAATCTGTCTCCAGCTGCTCTGCTGAAAAGGCACAGGTCCCTTCTAGCTCTTATGTCACACAACAAACCCCTGGTACCCTCAGGCATCCAACTAGTAACAGATGTCTCCAAGCAGTCAGCTGAACTGAACCTTCAGACTACTTCTGCGTTTGCACCACTCCTTGGCCACACCACTTTTTCTGAGTGACCAAAGTGCCAAAGTGTACTTGCTACTCCAAGACACACTTTCCTGCCTTAAATGATTTCAATAATTCTCAATCTAATGCTTGGATATTTTATTTGATTAAGTTCCAGACCTACAATCACCTTGTTCAAGACTACATCATAATCATCAATCTTTAATCTGCTGATAACCCATGTCCTTTTCTTCCTCAGCTGTTTTCAGTCAAAAAAAATTCTGGTAAAAGGAAAAAAACCCCTTTTTTAAAAATTATTCTGTAAATGCTCATGTATTTTTCAGTTTTAGATAGATTAGACTAAACTTTTGTACTCTGCCTCCTGCAATAGTGGAATAACTGGTCTCAAGGGCACAGCAAAGAAAGCTCATAATGCATGTACCTAATTCTGCAATAATGCATATATATAATAATAACTTCTTTTCTCCCAGTAATTGTCTTCCTCCCCAGAGCTTGAGCTTTAGTCAGTTTTCTCTTCTTAGATGTATCACACAGGTCTCTGCCTCAGTTTTTTAGTAGTCAGTAAGTTTTTGACTCCATGACCTCTTGTAGTTAAGAATGTCAAATGTTCCCTGTGAACATCATGAACTTTGTATTTGAAGATTTTGTTCTAAATATACCCATCACCATTTTATTTTATAAGATAGGTGGAATATAAAAAAGATCCTTCCTTCCTTCCTTCCTTCCTTTTTTATTGCTCATATTTACAATTAAGGCAAAAAAAAAAAGACAATTATCAAGTGGCCAAAAAAGAAGTTTTTACTGTTTACTCTTTTTTCCAAGTGAGCTGAGTGACACCCACCCTTGCCTCTTACTAGTGAATATAAAAGGTAAACATTTTATGTATTAACCACATTCAGTAGTGTCGTACCTCGATGCAACCCACCTAAATTTAGACAGCCTTCTAAGGTTTCTAAGTTGAAATGTACTTATCTTGGTATCCTTCAAGAGCTAGGAGAAAAAGAGAAGGAAAATCCTGCTACAAGCAATCCAATCAGATCTCCATTTCTTTCTTTTGACTGGCACAGCTGGGTTTGTATCTAGGCATGAGCATCTGCATTTGAAGAATTCTCTGAACCAAAGACATTAAATTCATTTTGAAAAGAAAAATCCTGAAAATAAGAAATTGCATTTGGTCAAAACCAAATGAATACAAATGTAAGAGGAAGACAGACGCTATCTTGATTAGAAATATCAGGAATGTCTCCTGATATGCGGGTGCCTGTCACTATTGTAAGCCAGATACAGCAATAATGCCAGTTATGCCTGCAATAATGCAGATTATTAGCCAAATTTATTTTTGAAAGATTTCCCTTAGCAGGAAATTTATTTCTTACTCTAATACCCTTCTAAGTAGGAATACAAATACCAGCACACAAGGGAGTGCACCATGAGTTGCAGCACATGCTCCCTTTCAGATGCTGTGCTATAACTACACATCAAACCATTGCTGGCCACTAGAAATCTCACTAAATGTCCTGAGATATTAAATAAGATATTCTAGGGCTATATACGTACAATTCACTATAACTGGCAAGGGAAGTAATACTTACTTTTCCTTGAAACTGGTTTTCTGAGAGACGAAACTGACCCCAAGCTACACAAAGAAGTTGAGCTTCAAATAGATACGTGGAAGCTGTTAACATTATTCCTCATTGTGCAGGTGTATACTACACTCTCTGCAATCCCCAGCATCCTGACACTGCAGTTACACATTGAGTGTAGGAATTTCTTTCAAACTCAGCTGCTAGTGATAGAGCTCCCATTTGCAATTTTGTTTTTTCTTCCAAAGATGAGAGTATATACAAAGCTGAGCATAACCCAAAGATAAAACCAGCTGCTAGTAACAAGGCCATGTACTTCTGGTAACCAATGTTGATGCTCTCTTTTTAAAGTATTTTATTGGCTCCACGCATCTGCTAGAGTATCATTGCAAAATACACTGTTTAAAATACTAATTTTCAGTCTAAAATTACTCATAGTTGATACTCCAGTAGATACATGGAGTCAAAAACAAAGGTGAAAATCTAACAACGACTCTGTTAGAAATTCCATGCACAGGAGATGCATTAACTAAATAAGCAACAGGTTATTGTGGCCTGACAGTAACATCTTCCCTGAAAGCACATGTTCTTAGAGCAACATCCCCTCCAGTCATTGCCTCCCTGTGACTGGCAGGGAAGTGGTCTCCTCAGCAGGGACCTCCACTGGTCCCTGTGGGTCCTGCTGCCTCTCAGGGCTCATACTACCTGCCAGGCCACCCACAGCCAGCTGTGCTGGACACTGCTCACTGCTGAAGTGGGTTAGCGCCCTGATGTTCTGGGCACTACAAACACCAGCAGTTTCTATTCAAGGAAATCTGAAATTATGGCATTCTTTCCATTGGGAGTTACAGTTTCAGACATGCAATACCCCTTAACAAATAATCAGGAACTGTTAACATAATACCATCCATCATAAAAAGAGTTGATACTATTTTACCAGTGCTTGAAGGAGAAAAATCAGACAAACAACTGAAAATAATTCCATTTAAAACTAATTTTTGTGACTAGAAAAAAGAGTCCTTTTAGGAATTATTAAGAATCAAAATATTCAAAGTGATTTTTTTTCTTACAGCAGCAAAAACTTCAGATTGTCAGATATCAAGGAGAGAATGTCAGTGAAATATGTCTCCCTCAGTTCTCTACACTCACTGCCTGGAACAAGGGGGAAAATTCAATTGCCATTGGTACATAATGCGCTTGAATGCTCACTTACCGCTGGTTGTATAAGGAGATGCTGACTGAGGTTCTAATATTGTTCACAGTAACAATTCTCATGGTAAAACAAGCAATTTGTTTTCCAGAGGTAGAACTCTTTCTGGACTAATCACACTCATTTGCTTAAACAGTAAGACAAATGGGACTAATTCAAGAGTAGTATAATTTAGACATTGCCTTTACAGAGTAGTTCCAAAGCTCATTGCACAGTGGCATGTCAGTGAGAACTTAATCAAGCTAATTGTCTCAAAACATGAGGTCAACCTCAAGGTAGAAATACCAGCTGTTAATAAAACTCTTCTTCTCAGAAACAATTACTCAGTTTGACTGAACAAGAGTATCTGGATCCTGTATTTTACAGATACCAGTAAGAATGAAAGATGTCCACCATTTTTAGCAGTGGCTTAACAACTGATGTTGTTAACAACTAGCCAGAAAAGAAATTGTAACATAAAAACAAAAAGAGATGGGCAGTGGATCATGCAACAGGATGTGTCCATTGGAACATGGAAAATAACACAGAAATGAGAATTACACCCAGTGGCAGTGGACCCTAAACGTATACTCTCATTTATTTCTGAAAAAGCAACCAACTGTTTGGATGAGAGCTGTGTCAAAGTGCTGTATATATTTGACAATCATTTACTGGCAAGTTTTTGGCAAGTTTTGCTTTAGGCAATTTCATGTCCTTAGACTACTTCTTTTGGGAGAATAAAACTGTGGGTGGGATTCAGTTCAGGGTTAAGACACCTACGTTAAATGTCTAAATACAGATATTGGCATTTGAGGTAATTCTCCAAACTCCCTCTGTTGTCAGTGGATAACCAGGATAGGATTAGTTTTCTAAACAGAGAATGACCTTTAAGATATCCTACATGCCTGTGACATCCTTTAGAACTGGCCAAATAGAAAATACCCTTCTTTGTCCACAGGCAGAATCCAAGAAGGGTGCCGTATCAGATGTCACTAGACACACACCTTTTAACCAGCTTTATCACAGCTTTAGTCAGTAAAAGTAGCAGCACTTGCAAAGTGAATCGACTCGCCTTAGGGATCGACATGCCAGCCAGCTCCAACAGGTCACAGACGTTTTCCCACCTAGCACACTTATGGACACCTGCATGCATACCCTGTGTGGGCCTGGATGCAAATCCCACATGGTGAGCAGAATTCAGTTGCCTGAGTATTGTGTGTAGGGCCAGAAGACGATACACTGAGGTTCCAGATATGATCTGGGTCAGGTGAAAGTCATGGCAGGCAGGGAACAGGCTGCCTCCAGGGCAGGTTACGCACTAGGAGGAGCCCAGGAGCTCACTGAATTTAGATGTCTGCTGGGGATGGAAGAATGCAAACCATCTGCTTTAAGGCAGCTGCAGCACCAGGGGGGCTGCTGTCAAACTGCTCCCTGGCTGTGCAGTTTATAGATAAGCCATGCACAGGGGCAGAGAGATAGAAAGGTGCTCGTCTCTTCTTCCCCTGGTGTCAGAGGGTCAGCAAAAACTGAGACTTCAAGGCTGCTGGCAACACCCGGCAATGGATGGGAGATGCCTGTGCAGCTTCACCTCATTGCACGGGTGGAGTTTGCCATGCGCTTGTTGCTACTAATAGAAAAATCAAGAATGTTTCCCATTAAATCAATATCTGAAGAGAAAATGAAGATATAATACATTAGCAGCCATCATTTGGCACAGATGAGGCTGTTGCAGGCACTGCTCCATTTTTGGGACAATCAAAGTTTTGCCTTGACACAAAGTGCTAACAGGCAACCAGGTGTTATCATCCCACAGCTCGATACCCTGTTACTCCACATTTGAGCAAACGTCAGAGCCCTTCTGGGCTGCCATCTGGTTATTTCTAATCTATGATATTTGGCTCACTACTTGCCCCACTAGAGATATATATTGCTAGGGTTAAATCAGGGTTGCCAAGATTTCCCAATAATTTTCATAGATACATGATTATCATATCACATTAGAAAGGCAAAACAGCACAGAATATAAATGATGGACACATATGCATGTATTTCAACACTAGGAGAGAATGTTTCACAGTCCAACACACTTCACTATTCAAAATGCTTTCCAGATATTTCCCTGGTATTTCACTTTGCTATCTCACACCCCATTACTTCTAATTATACTCAACCCTGACCTATTTAAGCAAATTTTGCTAACAGCCTGCTTATTGACAACCACTCATCCAAGTTGTTTTCATCTATGACATCTATCAACTAGAAAGATTTGGGGTGAACCAGCTATATATTTGCCTTTTGCTATGGGACAATGGGCAAAGCTTTCTACTGCAGTCACAACTTCTTGCTGTCAGATTTTCAGGGGTGACAGCATCAGATGGCTTCAATATCATGTCTCATCCCTGAAGCAAGCCTTTATCCTAACCTTTTCTTTCACATTCTTCAATCAACTTGTTTTATCCACACCTCTCCTCAAAAAAAAATCCAAAAAACCGAACCCCCTTTCCCCCCCAAAAAACCTGCCCAACCAAACCCAAGCCAGACAAAACAGGAAATATAAAGAAAATTAAGCCAGCTTTCTTTCTTGAGAACACTGTTAGTAGGCTATCTGCAAAGTCTCAGTTTGTGTCAGATGAGAAGGTAGAAGTGAGGAATTGAATTGGCTGGTGATCAGCTCTACTTCTACAAGTCCAGTCTGATTCGATGAGAGCAGATGAGCGACTGCTAAAATAGCTAATCTCTGCCACATTGCTTTTAACTGTGCAAAGCAAGACTGATCAAGAGCAACCACCAAAGAGGAAGCAGGAGCAGGTGTACCTGTGCCTGTGTGACATGAGCCCTGCTGTCACAGCTATATTCAGAAAACCACCTGCTACCACACAGATCTGCATGTGACAGAACCAAGGCATAAGAAAGGCACCAGTCTGCTTATTCAGACTTGCTTTGTGCTCCTCAAAAGCATGTGCAAAACCTGAGTGGGTCATGACAGCGCACTGGAGCTTGAGCATTATTTTTTCATGCTGTCATTCCTATAGGAATAGGTACCCTAAGACTGCATCTGCCTCGGCAAACATCACAGTGCAGTAGGAGCAGAGCTCCTCGCTGAGAACCCTCACAATTTCAGGTGATTTACCCCAGATGGGCTCTATCCTGGTCCTGCAAGCTGGGCATTAGCAGCTGGAGTGTGGCAGGAACACACCTGGAGTCAATGATCTGTCTTGGGATCCTGGAGAGGAATCCAGCCCACAGCCTCCAGGCCTCTCTGTAGTGCCAAACAAAGCTTGGTAGGATGGGGAAAAGTAGGAGGGAAAAATCACTTAAAAGGGTACTTTGATGTTCTGATACTAGACTAATGTAGATGCATCTACAATAATTCAATCGCTCGTTGTCAGTTTAGAAACTTTTGTGCTGATGTAAATTGCTCTGATGATTAAATACCTAAGAAAGCTCCCCCTAGCCCATTGATGTTTGACAGTATTGCAGTTATTTCCAAGGGTCCAGGTGGCTAGTACATTAAGTTATTTTTTTTAAAATGAACTTAATCAAGGGAAGGGTTCAGTTACCTATATGACACCATGATCTTTAGTGCATGACTAAGTTCTTAATCTCTGTGTTGAGTTCCTCCCAACCCAAACTGTTCTGTAGTTCTACAATTTAAACTCCATTTCTTTGTCAAAACTGTTGCCCCCCAACCCACCCCCCCACCCTTCTTCACAGATCTAAAGGAAATTGTTCTCCTTCAAATAAGACACTCAGTCTTTCTCTTGAAAGCAAAAATATTATAATCCATTTTTTAGGAAAATTACCTTGGATCATTGCTTTCAAACCAGAGAGACCTGTAATTCTTGATGTTCATAGTATTCAGAGAACTTGGTCAAATCTTGAACAAAGCATTCTAAGATTGTTTACAGACATATATTCTAATCCCAATGCTGTTCTGAAACATAATACTTTTCAGTATTCCTTCTGAATTTTGCCATTGAAAAAGAAATTCAAAATTGACTACAACAGGGAGAAGAGACAAGAGCACGATGCCAAAGACTAGTGCTTAGAGCACTTGCCTGAAAGAGCCAGTGCTCAGTTCTGCATTCAGGACTGGCTAGAAATAAAGGCTCAAGAGATAAAATATAAACTTTCTGGTAGGCCTTTTACCAAACACAAAGTTAGAATCATAACAGAGGACTATAGTGAGAGTTTGCTCAAATTTATTACATGGTGTACAAATTAAGAATATGAACTGAAAATTACAATGTAATTTTTACCCTATACACTTTTTGATTACCATTTGGCATAGCAAAATGTTGTTCTGCCAGCATGTAATGTTAATTTTGAACATGCATTGAAAAGAATTTAGACTTATGCTTTCTATGTATTCTACAGTACAGATCAAGTAAGCAGAATATGATCATTAAAAAAAAGTAATTCTATTTTGGATGCCACTACAGACTTTAAATATTATAGGTCTTGAACTCTATCCATGATTTGTACTGACCTCAACAAGTCAAGAGTGATTTGTCTCCAACTACTTCTTTTTTTTTCTTCTTGATTGAAAACAAACCTCTGCAGCTGTTTTTCTAATTTTGTAACAGTTATATATAATGGACCAACAAGCGTAGAATACTATGGGCTTTTTAAACTATCCTTCAGAAATTCTGCAAGTCAACCTTGACAGTGAAATATTGCTTCATATGACAGGACAAAACAAAATTATTTTATCCTTATAAATATATCTGGAGAAGACTCTTAGGAACAATAATTGAGAGATTTCCTATTGTTTATGTTCATCTGCAAGTCAGAACCACCTCTGTCATCTAGGACATTGTGAGACTTCCTGAATTAATTACCATGTGGACTTTTTAGAAGAAAATCTGCTTGCTTGTTACCACTGTGCTAAGTATGAATAAAAATGCTTTGTATATTCTTTTTCTTAAAACAATGTTCTCCACACACCACCTACAAACGTTTAAATAGAGCTACATTGTATTTTGATACTATTTCTGATTATTACTAAAAAAAAATCTAAAAAAAGCTCCTCACATGAGAGAGAGCTTTGTTTTTCCCAAATCTTTGCTTCAGGAGACATGGCAATATTCTAAATTGCAAGAATCATTTGGACCAAACACATCTTCATCATGGATGTTTCCTCTGGAAATGCATTCATAGGACTTGGATGTTCTACTTATATATTTTGCAAAATGCAGGTGGAAGACAGAGACAAAGATGTCAGATAAAGGAGATCTGAGATATTTCCTGCTGCTTAAACAACCTTCAAAGTGAATCCAGTTATGATTTTTTAAAAATAGTTTTCACAAAATAATTATTTTTGCAGAAAAATCAAACTCCAAGGACTATTTCATCACACTTTCAATATAGAGTTAAAGGGTGAAGGCTGTCAAGTTGCATCAAGTTAATGCACTACAAATAACTACCACTCCTATAACACCATCACTCTCTAGCTCTAACAAATCAGTTGCCAAGTGCAAAGTTCTATGCTTTTGTCAGCCAGCTGGTAAATAGTTTCAACTCCTCCACCCCAAGCTTATCAATCAAGAAAAATGTTGCTAAAATAAGATGTTCTGAATTACAACTTTCACTATGGTCTAGCCAACAAATAAAACATACCTCCTTACTTTTATAATTGATTCTGTTGGAATACCTAGAAGATAACACCTGAAACACAAAGCAACTGCCATGGCTGTAGTACAAGACACTTTGGAATGTAATAGAAGATGTATGTAAGGAAAAGCAAACAGAACTACAGGTGCCCTGCATCACACGCTCTGCCTGTAACATACTTGGAAAAAAGCTGAGATGTTTTTCTGTACTCTTCCTGCTCTCTGGCCATTAACTCACACTCCAAGTGCACCCAGGACCACCAAGTTTATGAGCATAACCAACTTATTGGTTAACATATTTCAACCCAAGTGAAAGGACAGAGGCAAAAGAAAAAAAAAACAAATCATGAAAAGATGACAGTGCAATGAGTATCAGTAAGTTTGAAAGTGTAATGCTCAAGGAACATATTAAAGTGACTAATGCCAGTAGCTTCTCAAGACAGACACAAATTGGGCAATTATGAAAGCTTCCCATGTCCTGATACTATGTCTTCACTTGCACCAAGACAAACAGTCAGTTTCATCTTTGCCCACGACAGTGAGATCATCATTTCTAACTGGCATGTAAACTGTTGTGGAGGAATTCCTCCCACCTAAGCTTAGTTATCTAAATTTAGTTGTCCACAGTAGTCTTAGTTAAATTTAGTTGATTAACTAAGGGGAGTCCTCCTTTATAGTCAGTGCAGTGAAACAGGCTGCTACAGATTCCTCATATATATATCTTAGATACTTTCTTTAGGATCAGATTAATTCTTCCTGGAGACCTTGTGGGCTACAAGGGAGGCTGATGCTGATTTGTTTGGATTTAGACGTGTAAATGAATTAGAAAGACTCTTAGTATGTCATCCTGAAAATGGATTTAGCCTACAAATTCTTTCCATGTGGGGCACATGAGTTATGAAAGGCAGCAGGAGACAGTTTAATCATGTATTAAATGGTGTTTGGATAGATGGTAATTTAGATCTGTAGTACACATATTTATACAGTTGTTTTGCACAATGGAATTAATATTAACCTTTGTAACAACTTCAACAATTATATTTGTAAAATAAAAAGTATGCCATGCCCAGTTTTTACATTTGATAAATTATTTGTAACTTAAAACTTAATTAAAAGAGGTCTTGGTTTAATTAATCTTTTAAAGTAGTTACTCTGAAGCTTGAGTAACTTCAGATTTTATCAGATTTGTGAGACTGTAATACAGTTTCTACAAGACAACTTTCTTTTTATTTTCATCTATTATAAAATGAATTTATATTAACAACTTTGAGTGAAAACCCTGTAGCCATTTACATCCTCTTTATACAAAAGGAATTATGACTCTGGAAAACATATTTTTCCCTTTCTTGTTAGGTGAACATAATGTCCTTGTAACATGTAACTTAAGTAACTTTAACAACATGTAACTTAAAATTTCAGCATCACCATATGACACTGTCAGACGCATTGAAGAACTCAGATCTAAAAGGGTACAATTCTTGGAGTTTAAATCTTTCATTCATGCCACCACGAAGGTCGGATGTCGATGTTTTGAGTTGGTTAAGGACCGTGGAATGTTGTGCTTCTCAGCTTAGAATATTCTTCCCAAGCAGCCGCAGGGTTTGTTCCTGGGCCTGAATCAAGACTCAAAACATTCCACAACCCTTTGCCTTGTAAACTGAGACATCAATATCTGCCCCACATACCACCCCTCCAGAAAGAGGGCACATGGGATGAAACCTCATCATAAGTATTCTTACACATTATTTAGGAAGAGCCACCTTCCACCACCACAGAACTTGTAAATAATTAATTAGATTTTAAAACCCCATACTTTTATGAATAGAGTTTTCAGCTGGCATAGTTTAGACAGAGCAATTTCCAGACATCAGGTTCTGCAAATTTCGCTTTTAGTTTTGCAAATAATTTGGCCATGAGAGCAGTCAGGAAGCAGGATTCTCCAGACTTTCTGCTGCAATTGAGTGTGCACTACAGCTTTTAAAACCTGGACACTTATCTTACTGGAGACAGAAGAAACAAGTTGTTACTAGAAACAAATACTTCACTAATATTTCTACCACCATTTACTATTTTTAACAATTATATTTATCATTAGGCTTTGTACTTCAGATCGTTGCTTATGTTCAGAACTATTTCTTTTCTATTTTTGGATCTGATCCTTCAGCACTAAACATTTCATTCCCACACAACTGCCTTAAAGAGACAGTAAGAACACATAGGAAACTACAAAAATAAATGTTTAGAAACAGCTAACCTTGCAGCATGTACACAAAGAGTAGCTGCCATGTAACAGAACCTCAACACTTCTAATATTTCACAACTTCTTCCTTGTGGATCTAAAAAAAGACCATGGTCAACCACATGACATGTGTAACCTTGACAATAAGCTGTGAGAACAGCTGCTTAGTACCTAGTCCACTGCATATTTCCTGTTTGGTTTTAAGCATAGAAAGCTCTTCCACAGACAGCCAATTCATTGTGAGAAGCATCTACCTCTATTAAAGCAGGAAAACACCACCATTGATTTTATGACGAAATGCTACTGAACAGCTAGTTTAAATTACATTAGTCAGTAATGGATTGAGATCACTGATCAACACTAAGGATGAGACAAGACTGAGATAGAAGGAATGTGCTCATGTGGGAAGATGTCACTAATTCAGGACTGCAAGGGGCCAGAGAGTGATCCAGACCTTCAGAGAGGGGAATTATGTGATCCACTACAATGGCTTGGGAAGTTCAGATGCCAGGACCCAGGAAAACCAGCTGCAGAATGCTGGCAGAAAGAGTGCAATCCACTGCAGCCTGGAGAAAGCATGGAGAAAGAAAGCCTCCTTCACTACCAGGAAGGAGGAATACAATGGTTTAGGAGGAGAGCACCAGAACCATCACCAATTCCCTTCAGAAGATTGCACCCTGGACAAAATATGCTTCATAAAGAATGGGATGTGGGATAAGTCACATGTATCAGGGGACTCTCCAAAATAATTCCAGTATCCCCTCACAATGAGGTAATCTATGCCAACAAAAGCACTTGTCTGTTGCCATAGCATTTTTTAAAGCATCCTGTGTTTACTGGTGAGTATGGCCTCTCTCATCCAGCTAAATGACTATCTGATGAAAATATTTGAAAGACATCTCTCCAAGGCTAAGCAAGAAGTGTGTGGAATGACTGAAGGCTTCTAATTAATTAAAGGTTTTCTTCCCTCTTTGGATCATGCCAAAATTCTTTACTTCTTGTCTTTATTTGAGATTGTTGTGGGGCTTTTTTAATGAATCAGTGACATTTATTCATTGACTGCACATTATACATCATCTCCAAATGCTGAAGAAGAGAAGCAGAGGTTGGTAAAGCTACTGGGAAAACAATAACCTGAAAGCTAGATGATGTGGAAATACCTAATTAAAGTTGGAGCTATAATCTCTGCTTTGCTGATTTCCTTCGTATGAAAGAAGAGAAACCCAGCAATTATGATCTAAAATAAATACCACTCCCTGTAGCCTTGAATGAAAACACTGAAGCTGTGCTGGTAGGCTAAGAGTGGATTCAGTCCTCCATTAATGCCAGGAAGCACCTATTGTCCTTGTGTTGGGTGGTGGGAATGCCAGCACACGGCTCTATAGCTCTTTCCCAGGGATCCTACCAGTGCCTAAGTAGTATATGTAAATGTCATGTGAACAGTGTGTGGACACACATGTTCTTCTCTCCTCTGTATTTTGGTCAGACCTGTTTGCTGCTGGATTTATTTGCTGTTATTGAATCAAACATGACCTCCAGCTTGTGATATGAATATGTAGCTCCTCACGGTGTGGAGCAGGATCCAGCTGAGCTTGAAAAGAAATGGTAGAAATAAACGTTGGTTATCAACACAATTCCAGGTTGTGGAGACAGTCTTGTCAAATTTGCCAATAAAAATAAACTTATTTCTTGGTATTTTTTTTCTATCTTTTTTCCTTCATGGGCTTTGAAGACAGTGACAGACCTTGATGGGAAGCTGCATGAGGAGTGGCAGAGGTCACTTGGTCTATTCAGCCTGGAGGAGATTGAGGGGAGACCTCACTGCAGGTTACAACTTCCTCATCAGGGGAAGAGGAGGGGGAGGCACTTATCACTTCTCTCTGGTCACTGAACTCAAGGGAATGGCCTGAAGTTGTGTCAGTGGAGGTTTAGGTTGTATATTAGAAAAAGGTTTTTCACCCAGAGGGTGGCTGGGCACTGGAACAGGCTCCCCAGGGAAGTGGTCACAGCACCAACCCAATAGAGTTAAGAAGCATTTGGACAGTGCTCTTGGGCATATGAGGGCACATGACTCTTGGGGAAGGTGCTGTGCAGGGCCAGAATCTGGACTTTGATGATCCCAATGGGACCCCTCCAACTCAGACTATTCTGTGATTCTATGATTCTTCATATTATTTCAAAGTTAAAGTTTCATTAGATAATTTGTTTTTATATTTCCCAGTGTAGCTACTTGTTCCACCTTGGTGTAGCTCCAGGCATAGAATATTGCTGCAGACAGAGCTGCAGGAACTATTTAATTTAACCTCTCTAAGAGAACAGAGAGTGTATAACAGATAAATTGTACCAGCTAATCTTTGCTACCTTACCCAGCACAGAAAGAACCCAAGGAAATGTTCAGGAAAATAAAGCTAATGTGAACAGACTGCTGCCTGGGTACTTTCTTTCTCTCCTCCTCTCGGTACAGAAAACCTTCAAGTCAGAGGCACAGAGCCCTGGGTATTCCATTTCTTTGAAAACTCATGCAAATTTAGAGCAATTTGCATTCAGTTTGACTCTCACTACTCTGTTTATCTTTTCCATTATTTATCACAAAGTAATTTTGCAGGAAAATTTAATAACATGGAAAGACTGCCAGAGGTGGCAGCTTTGCTCCAGCTGCCCAGAAAGCCAGCCTGAAATATGGAATACTTGTAGTGGCTGGTTAGTTTGAGTGTATTACTAGGCCCATCTCTTCTTTGCAGACTTCCATACTTAACATGTTTTATGTCAATAATTCATAACTCAAATTACATTAAAAATCTGTCATCATATAAACAATTCAAACAGCTAATGAATGTGCTATTCATCTCTCACTAGATAAAGACCATTAAACAATGTGCTGCCAAAAAAAGAAAGGATGAAATCTGCATGCTGAAATACTAACAAAGTCTTTTAGTTTGGGGTCATTGACAGACTGAGGCTTTGCAAAGGATCAAAATGTCATTTTACAATGGATTTCAAAGTTTCAAAAATGAACTGTGTTCCAAATGAGACGATTTCAATATTACTCAAGAAGACAAAATGCTGAGAGATGGAAGTGTGGGAAGAGAATACATTGATGATTCAAAAATAAAAAAAAAAAGAGTTACAATTTTGACATTAATAGTGCATTTAAATAATTTTAAAATGAAACAAAAAATCAAATAACTAAAACTTTCCGAGACATTATTCCAAAGATAATTAAATGATTATTTCATTATTTCAGCATTCTGGAATAATAATCTCTCCCTGAAGCTTTCATCAAAAAAAAAATTCTGATATCATTTTTTCTGCTAAATGCTGGATGAAATTTTGTCTTATTTTTACTGTCTCTTGGTTTTACTGACTTTTATTACACTGAATGAAAACTCAAGAATCTCATTAGTGGAATTGATTATGTTCACTGGTTTTTTACTTCAGATTTCAGATGCAGTGAGGTAAACATTTTTAACTCTTCAGTTCTAAGCACACAATATCAAATCGGTGTACATAGAACAAACTGTAATATGAACTACCTGAAAAAATGTAATCACTGAAGATGCTCCCACTATATAACAGGTCTGCATTTCTACTGGGGTATTTATAATTTTTTAATATTTATATTTGAATACTTATCAATATATTTTTATATATTATGCAAAATGATGATATTTATGTTATGGATTATGGATATTTAAAGACAAAAATCAATTTTAATTATGTTAGAAAAGATTGGAGGCATTAAATCGATTTTTGGATCAGAACGTAAAGTTATAAATACAGTGTATGTAATTTCATTAAAAACACTCACACAGTCATTAAGCCCCATAGATACCAAATTACATTAAAAGAAATTTCTGTCCCTCATATATTTCCACACTAGCTCTTGCAAGGCAGAACTTCATATTTTTTTTATAAAGTCAGAGAAATGCCACATAGAGATTCAGGGTTCTTTATATGAAATTTGCAAATGGAAGCTATAAAAGATTAAGATGATCTGCATAAAGCACCCTCGAGCCAAGTTCATTACACCTTAATGGAACCAGAATTTTTTAAAAAAAGTCTCACGTGCCCATGTTTAACTGCCTGAAGTAAAGCAAGAGCCAGCCCATGCAACACTGATTCATTTCCTCAGCAGCTGTTTTACTCATGTAAAACCCTCACACGGAAGACAGAATTAGCAAGAACCCAGATGCACTGCAAAAGACATCACAGCAGCCTCACTAAATTATCTCCATAGCACAAGAAATGTTGGTTCAGGCCTTCTCTAGGAGTTTACTTATTCTTACTATGCCCTAACTGTGCAGGTCTGCCACCATCCTTGCAGCCAACCATCCTGTGCTTGCTCACTGCAAAATGCTTCCACAGGCGATGCTGCACCCACTCATGGGAAGTGAGAGCCTCCGACCCATTGAGACCAGAGGACACCCTCGTGCTTTGAGAGAATTTAGCCAGTGCTGGACTGAGTGGCTGGAGTGAAACCATTTGCAACCTCCTTCTGAGTCCTGGGCTCCAGGCACAGAAACAAAGACAACCTGGGACCACACTGCCCAGGTTTGACCAAACACAGCTTGTGTCCAACTGCATTTCTGCTTGCCCAGTAGTTCTATACAGTGGAATTGTATGACTTGTCCTCCCTGGGTGTCTTGACCTCTACAATACAAATGAGGCTTTGACCTTCCTTGGTGTCATGTTTCTTGCCTACAGAGGTGGGTAAAAAAATGTAAGACAGCCATAAGATTTATGTATTATTTTTTCTATCTTTGGATATCTTTTCTCTGTCTTTTGGGCAAAGAGTCCCAACCACTGGGACAGGAATAGAATACAATAGAACAGAAGTATTTCAGTTGAAAGGGATCTACAATAATCATCTAGTCCAACCATCTGAACTCTCCAGCGCTGACCAAATGTTAAACTATGTTATTAAGGGCATTGTGCAAATGCCTCTAAACATTCCCCACCAGCAGGAATGCACACCACAAATTGCCAAGCATATTGAACTGAGAACGTTTTCACACACTTTTTGCTGTCAGCTGGGTGTGAAGATTACTTTTTGTTTGGTTGTGTGGTTTTGGTTTGCTTGGTAAAAGTTTACCTCAGTTGTACTTTGGTTTTCATTGCCTGAAGGATAGATGAGGCTGCAGGATGATGAGAATTGCAAATCAGCTAAATGAAAGTAGGAATAATAACCAGTCTCAGTAAATTCAAAAGGATTTTCACAGAGAACACGCCAGCAGAAGACAGAAGTTTTTTTCTCACAGTTATTGTGAAGAATGTAGCAGTCAAATGTTATCTAACTGTAAAAGTTAATTAGGAATGACACAGTTTTATATTACATATTGCAGATTAATCACAGAGAACAGAGAGAAGAGCAACTCAAGAAATATTGAATAAAACTTGCTACATTTTCCTTATTTTTCCAAATTTACTCCAATATTGCAGCTCAAATAAAGGTAAGATTCTAACATTTTTAATCACACAATACTTATTGGAAACACTTTGCTCTAATAAGTGACATTAGAAGAGGCACAAGCTAGATGCTTGAAAGGGAAAACCTGTATCATTTATTTTAATTTCACTCTTATTCTTTTGATTGACACGAAATTACTTTCCTGTTTGTGATATATGGCAGTGAAACTCATATACACACTGAAGTAATGTGACATTGATGACTTCAAAGTACAGTCATTGCAAGACATAAATTCAGTGAGGTTCTACAGTCTGCTGTTATTACTCATGAAAACATGATAAATAATGAAAGAATTGTAGTACTTTGTTTTCTAGCAAGTACAATTCTGGACTTCACAGCCCCTGTGAGAAATCTTAGAAAATGGCTGTAAATAGAAACAACAAACGTGCTTAACTTGAGGTCTGTGTTCAAGTGTATGTCACTGTGTCACTGCAACAGCAGAGCCAGTGGGACATCACATCCTCCCCAGAGAGGCATAGCACTGACAGCAAACCTCACCTGAAATTGTTCCCTGAATGAGAGATTATCTCTCTTTTACAGATGAAGTCTGAGGCTGAATTTTTATTGACTTGCACAGTGGCACCAAGGCAGCTGATGGTTCAGCGAGTGGGACTGAAGTCATGTCTCTGCTGTCTTAGAGCAAATGTGAAAGGGAAGATTAGCTTTTGTTTGACTGCAAGTGTTGGTCACCATTCAGATGAAGAGTCACTCATGGATTTGCTGTGCAGAGAAGGGGAGGACAAGGAAACCTGTCAGAGTCACAGAGCTGCCCATCAACAGCACTGAGATCCCATGTTTCTTGTTACACCATGAAAGGAGCCATGTCCTTCTCTTCTTTTCCTCCCTCACCCCTGTGGAACCTCACAAATCACATCTCCACAAGGAGTCACTGCCCTTTTGGCTCCCTTCACCCACAAAGCCTACAAGATATTAATAAGGATTTTATTTGGTTGCATTTAAGATTTACAGACACACTTGGGCATGCAGTGACAGGAAAAGCAATTTAGTAGTAGAAGCAACAGCAAAGGAAAGTAACTATTACCTGGGAAGATCTGTTTCTCCAATTTTAAAGATGAAATTATATTTTATTACAAGACTGCACCAGACATACTCGATGAAATTTGCCAAACACATCATCATCTTACAAGAGGCAGCAATTCTACAGCTATCATGAAACAAGGTTATGTAGTACAGACAATGCTAAAGCAGCTTCAGAAAGAGAACATAAAAAAAGAAATCTCCAGACTTAGCAGTTATGGAAGAATTTAAAATCACATGTTTAAGACCTGTGCTTAGAATAAATATCCACTTCTCTGGGATTTTAGATGGAACATGATTTTATGAATTTTTGTTATGTCTGTGCTGACGTGTCAGAATGAACTTGGGAACCATCCCTGGTTAGCTTGGAGGAGACACACTAACTGTGCTGGACAGGGGAAAATGGTTCTCATGGCTGTGTGTGCTGTAGAGAGGAGAAGATGTGCTTGGAAGACAATGTCAGTGTGGAACACTGAGCATGATGGACCAACAGATTTTTTTTCCTGATAAAGGAACATGGAAGATTACCAACTACCAACTCAGACGCTAAAAGCTTTTACTCATCATACTCAGTCAGGCACATCTCTTCAAGTTTCCATGACCACGACATTCCACCCACGACAATTTAGCAAACAGCCACAGCACTGTCCAGAGATAAATTCTGCAAATGATCTGTAGTGAAGGAGCTGGGTTTTAGATAGATGGATCAAGATGCAGGGAACCAGTGAAAGACTGAACAAGTCATGAAAAGCTCTCCAACCACGGACCTCCCAAAGACTCCTCAAAAAGTAATTACACTGTTATGCCAACAGCATTTGATCCTACCCTAACTAGAACTTCATTCATAAAAGCCAAATGGCACCCTAGGAGACTGTCCTACCAAGCATGATTTCATCAGTGCTAAAAACACTGACTGGAGAAAGCAACAAAAGGAAATTTCCTCCCTGCAGAGAAACATTCCTTCCTCCATTTCTCCCAGAAAGAAAAAAAAAACCCAAACTACATCCTTTTTCAGGCCAGTAAGCCTAATGTTTGCATGAGTGCTTGCATGTTTTCTATTTCATTTAAACTATGTCTGTCAAAGTGAAGGACAGGTTTTGAACAGAAGCATTGCTCAAAGAGCCAGAGCCTTCTACTGCCTGTATCCTTGAGGTAAGGACGGCACACAGATGCCAGCTGCCTTTCTGAGATTCGCACACAAGCAGGAGATCTCTGGCCTGGGCGAGTTACCTCAGTGCAAACTTTGGGGAGAAATGCCTGGGGACAGTGGAACTGAAGCATTGCTGGGGACACTGCAGAAAACATACACTCTTACTTTGTTCTTCTCTGCCATCTCTTCATTTGCTTGCATACGGTGCTATGAGTAGGGACAGTGATTTTTTTTTGTCTAAAATGGCACCTGTGATAAATTAAATTTAGAGGAGGGACATCAGTGTGACTATAAATAGTAAATGTATTTTCACAAAAACAGTCCTACAGACAGAGCTAGAAGACTATCTTTGATTCAGCAAGCACTCCAGCACTTACTTAAATCTCAGTGAGGTTTAACAGGGTTTAACAGTACTCTGAAGACTTTGCCCTACGCAGCATTCTAAGTGATGTTGTGAGTGCACAGGGCATATAAAAGATTGAATGTATTTGGCTTATGAAAGGCTTATCATCTTTCCTGGAGTTGTACCATTTTACATGAAGCAAACCTCCAAGGAGACCATTATTTCAGGTCATTTTGTTGGCTACATCTACTTATGAACTTTCTGTTTCACTTCCACATCACACCCTGCTCTACACAAGGATCTCAGTTAGACTGAATAATACATTCCAGAATTTAGGTACAAAATTATGTATAAGATCTCAAGAAATGTGCCACATTTTCAGACCCTTAAATGATATAAAGTATTCAGCAGAGAATTTCTTCCTGTGCATGTGAAGATTTCTTATTTTTGTAAGCCACCATATAAAAGCAATTTCTAATATAAATAAATGCTAATTTCATCTGAAATGCAAGCAGTGAGTGCAATTAAAAGGAAATAAATGCATAGTCAGTGAATCTAACTTTGGCCTCTCTAAAAAAAAAATTGTGGAATTGTTGAACTTAGAGATCATATTACATCTTATTTTTTTCCTCCTCCTTATGACATTTATCCTGAACTATTAAAAGTTAAGGAGCATCTGAGATCACTGTATACATACACTAACTCCCAAGCACCTGCTTAGGAATGAAAAATATGTTTTATTTCTAGAAGAATGGATCATATCCCCTTCACCTCCATTTAATGGGCCAAAAAGCCATAGATCAGTAAAGCCACAAAACTGAGTAAGAGAACTCTTACAAGCAGCTCCACATCACAGAGCTATATATACACACTCATATACAGCCACAGTTGTTCCTGTGCCAGTGAGAACGTGCTTATATAACATGTTTGGGAGAGACTCTTAGGAAGGGGAACAAAAGATTTCAGAATAGCTGTACTTCTGTTCAGTTACCTGGTGAGCAAAGCATCGGGCTGGAACTCAAGGTACCATTGGGTGATACTGCGTGAGTCATGTTGCCCAGTGACTCACAGAATTAGGATTGTGAAATCGATTTTACCTGGGACAAGAGCTGCATACAGAAGAGACGTTACTCTCATTCTAGCTGGTGGAAAATATGCCAATATTGCCCTTGCTGAACTTTATGAAGAAGCTGCAGACTGACCTGATCCAAAACTCAAACAGAAGTCAACATTCACAGATTAGAAAGATTTTAGGATGAAGCCTTTGGACCTACTCATATATACATCCAAAATGCACACAAACATGCTGGTCTGGATCAAAAATACTCGTGCTACCTATTAAAAAGAAAAAAAAAGTGAGCTCTACAAATCATATCTACTGTTATTTATCGAAGTTTGAAGCTTCTGTTCAACTATGAATGTTTGTGGTCTCATGAGACCACCCACTGTGGCCACTGTGTAAGGCAGTACTTTGCTTTGAAACACTGCATACATTGTGTGGTATTTACATATGCCTCACAATTTTGGGATAATCCTGAAGTTCCAACTCAGAGGCATGGCCAGCAAGATGAGGAGGGAGCAAGGGAGGTGGTTCTGCCCCTTTACTGTGCTCTCTTGACACTTCATCCTGAGTGCTGCATCCAACTCTGGGGTCCCCAGCACAGGAAAGGCATGGATCTGCTAGAGCAGTCGGGAGCAGGGCTGTCAAGATGATTGGAGGGCTGAAACTCTTCTACGTAGACAGACTGAGAGAGTTGGGGTTGTTCAGCCTGGAGAAGAGGAGGCTTAGGGCTGACGTTTTTGCAGCCTTCCCGTACTTAAAGGCAGCTTACAAAAAAGCTGGAAAGTGATTTTTTACATGGGCAGATAGCCACAGGACAAAAAGTAATGGCTTTAAACTGCAGGAGGGTGGGTGTTAGACTGGGCGTTAGGAAGAAATTCTTCACTGTGAGGTTGTGAGGCACTGAGACAGGTTGCTCAGAGAAGCTGTGGATGCCTCACTCTTGGATGTCTTAAAGGCCAGGCTTAGATGAACCTGGACTAATGGAAGGCATCCTGCCCCATGGCAGTGGGGCTGGAACAAGGTGATCTTTAAGGTTCCTTCCAAACCAAACCATTCTGTGATTCTATCATGATATGAATTAAACAAAAAACACACAAAGATTTTCAAAATTACAGACCAGATGCTTCTATGAAATGTTTGAAACAGTTTTGAATATTAAGCGAAAACAGTCAGAGATAAACAGATATTAGGAGGTAACTCTATGCAAGAAAAATGCTGGCCTTCTGTAAAAATTGTTAATGAAATGAAGCTCCACACAAAATTAATGTCTTCTCCCAGACTACTTGGATGGTACCAATTTCACAAGCCAGCACTTCCCTTCGGAAAAGAATTTCAATTAAAAAATAATTACTTTTTTTTGTTTCAGGAAAAATTAAGAGGTGTGTTCTGGTACTCAGTATCACCTGTGTGAACTGCACAGATGCGATTATTTTCAAAAATAAAGCTGTGTACATTTTTAAACTTTTTCTCATTGCAAGCAATCTTTTCCCAGCATATTTAAATATGCCCTTGGGCTAAAAGATCTAGAAATTTTGTCCATAAAAAGTAATTGTTTAATGTTTGATTCTTTAGCTATAAACAACAAGTAATGTAGTACAATTTCTAAAAGTTGGCTTCTTGGTTACACTATGACAACTATTTTGCAATTTTAAGTATTCTTTCTTAAGCAGAAGTGAATAGTATTTATTGCCTATAAATGGCAGAAGTAGCACCACCCACATACTACAGTGCTTATTTTACAGTTCACTGCTGTAAGTCTGCTACAGTCTCTGTTTTGGAAGTAATTCCTGGCAGTATTTCTTATATATATGGTCTTTCAGTTCTTAACTTTTCTGACCACATACCAAAGGCACTACAAAAAATCCAAATTACAGACTCATGGAAGATGAGATCACTGAGTCCCACCATTAACTCAGCATGGGCTATGACTCTTCCTTTTGGTATTTTCTCTTGTTACTGCCAGCTACATGAAATGTGCAGTCCAACCATACTCATCTGCTGTTTTTATGTCCCTTTATAAAGTATGATAAGTTTTTCCAAGGCAGTAGTTATTATTTACACCTCGAAAATGCATAGTCTGATAATGAGAATGAGATAGAGGCTCACCTCCAGTAACATAAGCAGTCCATTTCAGGAAGAATGACATACCCCACGTTCTGCCACTGAGTCCTGCTGGTTTTCCTGCCCTCTTCTTCCCTCTTCTCTTCCAGTCATAGCATTAACATTTATGATGAGTATAAACAGACCATACTTGGTAATTGCAAGATCTAGATGCCTTGCTTGGGAATATATTTCCAATGTCTGCCTTTGTGCTTTGTTCCTTCATTAGATACGCTTCTAGCAGTACTCATGAAGCAGAGAGGTCTATTTATTCTGGCTGATAGGAATTCTCTCTTCCCTTGTTCATTTATGACTCATTCTTGAGTCTCATGCACAAGCTAATAATTTATATTGATAATCCAAAATATATGTGTAATTACTTTTTCATCCCAAGCAGCCTTAAAATGAAAAAATGCTTACTTTTAATTTTACACCAATGAATAACTAAAATTTTGGACATCTATTTCTTTATTCATGTTCATAAAACTTGATAAAATGTAACCAATCACTGACTGATCCCTCTGTTATAATGTGCTTTTATTAATAATAAATATGCCATTAGAAAATGTGATTCTTCAGGGTAAACAACATCTGCTTTGGACCATTGCAGGTAAGTACAATGACATCAAGAAGAAAAGAAAGAAACTTAACTCTGGTTAATCAGAACTGAGACCTTTTAACTGGAGAGACATTAAAATGCAATGTAAGAAATGCTGGTTTTGAACTAGCATAGTGAGTTTAGGGGAGCTAAGCTTTGGGCTGTAGTGGGTTTGCATGACAAGATTTTCATGGGAGTGGGGGGAAACCACTGTGGTTGTTTCTCTGAGAAGCTGCCAGAAGCTTTCCTCATGCTCAACAGAGCCAGTGCCAGCCAGTCCCAAGATAGGCCCACTGCTGGACACGGCCAAGCCCATCAGTGACAGTGGTAACATCTCTGTGAGAATATATTTCGGAAGGGGAAGAATGGCTGCACCACAGCAGCTGGACAGAGGAGTGAGAAGCACAGCCCTGCAGACACCAAGGTCAGTGAAGAGGAGGAGGAGGAGGTGCTCCAGGTGCTGGATCAGAGATGTCCCTGCAGCCAGTGGTACAGACCATGGTGAAGCAGCTGTGCTCCACAGCCCTGGGAGGTCCATCAGGGTGGAAGAGACCCAGCTGCAGTCCATGGAACAGACCCACACTGGGGCAGGTGGATGTCATGCCCAAAGGAGGCTGTGACCCTGGGGGAAGCCTTCACTGGAGCAGGCTCCTGGCAGGACCTGTGGCCCCATGAAGAGATTAGCTCACAGTGGAGCAAGTCTCCTGGCAGGACTTGTGACTCTGTGAAGGACCTACACTGGAGCAGCCTTTTCCTGCAGGACTGCACCCCACGGACGGGACCCATGCACATGAAGGAGTCCAGCCTGGGTAAGGACCCAAATGAACCAGTGCAGGCTGAGTCTTTTTCTTTCTGAAAGAGTAATGCAAATGTGTGACATCCCAAGGGTTTGCAAAATTGTCAAAGGGTGTGATCTATGTCAGTAAGATCAAGATGCTGAGCACTGCTGGAATCAAGTGAATATTTCAATCCCAGATCAAAACATATCAAGAGCAGAATCCGTTTTGCAGTGCAGTTGCTGAGCAAAGAACCCAGCAACACGAGAAAATGAAAAACACAAAGAGGTGTAATATTCAGATTATATAGTGACATGAGATACAGACTTTGTGGTATTTCTGAACTACAAGATTATCATCTTTAATGCTCTGTCACAGAAAAGCATGACAGAATCAAATTATTTTTTTATTGCTTGTAATCAAAAATCCATTATAATACAGTGAAACAGCTTCAAGTTTAATAGTTCCTCAGAGTTTGGAAATGCATTGACCATGGGCTTTCTGCCTACTCCACCTTGGCTGTTCATATACAGTAACAAAGATAACACCTTTCAGTGCTAAGGAATTGACATCACCCTTCGGCATGTGTGGAGATTTCCAACGCTACTCTGGTGAAAATCAGAACTGTTCAAGCCCATGCCTGGGTTATGTTTCTGTCACTGCCAGCTGAGGGGAACTTGATTATAAATGCATCTCAACAGTCCTATAATATAAGTTGTAAATTTTTCAGGTAGATGTGAGAGAAATGAGATTAAATGATGACTCTTCTTCCCAACAGACAAACTGGAAAAACAAGAATTGAACAGTTAACCTTTTGCTAAAGGATCTCTGATATATTTTCTTTGGATGTCTTGAAGACAAACACGTACTCTTAAATTATACTCTTCAAGTCTGAAGAATAAGAGGGATTTTTTCTTTGTGATATCTGTAATTAGAGTGCAAAAGACAGAAAAGAACAGTGGATTCTGCATGGCTCAGTGAGTAGTCTCCCAATTCTTATTTTCAGTATTATATGACTCAGAAAATTCATATTCTCTTAAATTCTACAGTTCCATAACCTGAGATACATTTTTAACAAACTCAGAACAACAAGTTCATCTGGGCAGAGACTGTGAAAATTCAAGTAAATAACAAAAAATCTTTTACAATTTCCATTAGATCCATATGCTACAGTGACTAATAAGCAGAGTTTTAACACATGTACAGGAACTAAAGGACTGATTACTAGCATTAGCAAGCATTTCTACAAGAAAATGATTCAGGTTTTGCAGCACTGTTTGATCTTCTTTTCAATTACCAGAATAAAAGTTATGCTCCCAGCATTAAAACAGACTGACATAAACAAAACACATGACATTTTATAAATCTTCCTTTCTTGTCTATGCATAAATGAGTTATAACCAGTTACATGCCTCAGCTACCTCTGCCAAGTTGACTTCAGGAAAAGAAAAGAAGCACTCTGTAACTCTTCTTTTATAAAAAGGGACAAGGCAAACACTTTGGAGTCATGGTTCCCAAAAGCTGAGATGAATTTTCTCTAATTACCATGCCCATTTCCTGTCAAACAGAATTTGCTTCACTCATACTAATGCAAATGTGTATGTGTCTGTAGTTTCAGAGTGGCATGCAGGATTGAACATGCACTTCTAGGCTCCTTATCTCAAAAAACTGAGACAGTAGTACTGGAAAACATTCAGACAAGACCAGCAAAATGATTAAATCTCCAGAAGACCCTTCAGAAGCAGAATGACTAAATAAGGTACAAATCTTCACTCTGTGAAAGGAGAACAGATGGAAGGTATAATGCAGGTCTGTGTAATTATGGGTGTCAAGAAAAGGACAGACATGGATTATTTGTTCATTGGCTTTTCAGGTATGAGATCCAGAGGCAATCAAACAGGCAGTAAGAGTCAGGTTCAAGTAAAATAAAGAGCTGATGAGACTTCAAGCAATTACTTGAGGAATTCATTGCTGAAGGATTGTGAAGATGCTGAAATTTTCTGTGGGTTACATAGAAGATTGGATGACTTGGTGAAACACAAACCCACAGAGGATTGCAAAACACAGAGAAACTGTACCTGGCAAAGAAAGACCTTGTCCAGCACTACAGCAAGTGAAGGTACTCTGTTACTGTACTCCTGTCTATGGATACACCTGTTTTGCCACTGTTAAACACGTGCTACATGGCTTAAAAAAATCTAGATGCAGGCAGTAACACTGTGACTGCATTCAAATCAGTTGAAAAGTTACCCATAACATCACCACAGCTTATTTATTTCATTTAAATTATTATCCTCCGGATTGTAATCCACTACAGTTTACAAGTTCATTGTGTTACTTCGCACAAGTAATGAGATTTACATATCTGATACTCAGGAAATCAACACTTTTTTCTAGAGGAAGTACCAACCCCATTTTTACAGAAAAAGACACAAATTATCAAGATCACTTGACACTTCAAATGATAGTCTTTCACTTTCAATAGAATTTATTTGGGAAAAAAAATATTGTTTTCATTGCCTAGCTTCATCTATCTGTTCCAGTACAGTATATTAATTTTCAGGGATCTGTTCCAACTCTTCCTTTGTTTGGAGTCTTTCCTACTTGACTGCCAAGACACCATGTAGCTCTTGGTCTGTGTTACTTCTTATTCAACAGCTAGAGAAAATTAAATACGCTTAAGAATCTTATACCACCCAAATACATGAGTCATTTGATTCTCAAAAGCTGCCAGGACTGCTACAGTTCAGCAATTACATCCATAATACTACATAGCTGACTTTTGGTGTCACTCAGATAGTGTTATTTAAGGCTCCAGTGGTATTATCTTATTTTGTTTTCTCTGTGCTTTCCCAGGAAATTTTAAGCATATTCTCATGTCCCCTTTGATTTCTTTCATGTGAATTCTCCAAAACAGTATATGGTAAAATATTCCATCCCCTACTGCCAACACCCCAGCAAGCCAGTTTGTCCCACCACTCACAGTGTCTCTCAATCTTGACTGTTGCTAAAATATCAAAGGCATTACAACTACTCAATAGCTTAAGTAATATCACAGCTGAAGTCAGTGGCAAAGCAAACTTTGACTTAGCTAGGTAGGCTGGGGTTAAGGAAATGATAAATGTATTAATTACTACAGGATATCTGCTTAATGTGCCAGATGCTACAGGTCAGAAAGCAAAGAAGAGTTAACACATGTGTAAGTACAACAGTACTGCTACACTACAGGTGCAGCTCAATAGCTCTGCTTACTGTATAGCCTAAAAACTGCTGTTTCTCAAATTACTGGTTACTTTCACTATCTGGCACTAGGAAATGACAGAGAAAGTGATTTTTGTACTTTTTTGAATCACTGTGATATAGCTTTACTGTACTATTCAATCTCAAATCTTCTACTTGTAGTGATCCCTTTCCCCTTCAGCAAACCATGGTTTTATCTACTCCTAAAACCTCTTGGAAATCTTTCCAGTATTTTTCTATTCCCCGGTGTGCTTCCTCCTAGTCTGTGTGTTTTACTTGAACAGTTTCTTAATTTTTTGTAATTAAACAGCTGTTAAACCTTCTTTCAAACAGATGTTAAATACCATGGCTTTCTGATCATATCTCTAATCCAGTTTATCTCTTTAATCCTGTAACAACATCTTTCCTTTTTTATATATTTTTTAAATAAAACTTGAAGTAGATATTTTGGATATGTCCTCTCCTTGGTTTTAGCATTATAGCAAAATTGCAGTAATGTTTCAGACCACTACTGAAACCCCAAAAGGCAACAGAGGAAAATGGGAAAGATGAGGGTTTCAGTTGCTACCCTTTTTGACACTTCAGCCCTCTGATTAGGAACAGATCCACTTTCAGCAGTCCAGAGATAACAAGGTATGATGAATTAGGATCTTTTGCTTAATAAAGGACAGAGGTCGTTACTCTTAAATAACTTGAATAAAGTTATTTACTTGAAGAGGACTACTCAGTTTATTTGTATTGGCATTCAAGGCTTAGACATCTGGAGAAGAAACCCCAATGCCCTCAGTTTGTCTATCATCCACCACTAGGAGAGACCTTGTATAGTTTGGGGGGTTTTGTACAACACAGAAAACAGTTATGATTACTAAAATTGAATACATGATTACAAAACAATAAGGAGATAAGCAGCAGGTTGTTAAAGGAAAGAACTGTGAAAATATGTATTTGAAAATCTAATACCCAAGCAATGGAGAAATAAGCTGCTTCATGGACCTCAGCAAACATGAGTGTGGACTTATGTGTTCTTCAGAACAGCTGCTACTGGCTTCACTTAAGCTTGTAAATCTATTTTGTGTGCAGGTTTTGGCCATCTTCATCTCTGACCTGGCAGCCCAAGTCAAATCCTTGCATTTCATTAATTTTCTCTTGGTAGCACTTAGCACTTATCCTTGTTTGATTCAAGAATTTACTAGTTCCACTGCATAAGTTACCAGCTAGCAGTGAAAGGAACTGGATAAATCATCTGCAGATGACAGATATTAATAATCAATGACTCAGAAGAAATTTAACTTTTTTGCGTGACAGTTCTGAAAACTTTAAAAAATTCTTTTAAATGCATGAGATCAAGAATTGAAAAGTAATTTCTATGGACCAGTTTGTGACTAACTCAAACATGGTTACCTACAGAAGTCGAACAAATTGGCTGGCTTTGATCCTTCCAGTTTTTACACTCAGCCACCCTGTGCAGCTACTTCATAGGTCCAGGCAAAAAAAGGGACAACTTACTCAGTGTTTTGTAGACAGGCGAGTGCAGAGATGATCAAGAGGTTTAAGACAAAAAGATGGAATCTTAGTTATGTGTTTCCTGTTTTCACCAACACAGGAGATTCGTCGGGGATTTCAAGTTACTGTTTTTCTGACTCAATCAACAAGGACCATATCCAGGTGCATGTCCCAGGGCAACTGAAACTGTCAGGCCAGGATGAATTTTCTACACTGGCTCAGATGATACATGCTGCCTACTCTGAACCTCCCTTTTTCACTGTGATGGTATCCTCCTCCTCTATTCTCACGATGGTTCTTGCACTCAGATGAAGGAGACCACAAAACACAATCAGGGCCCCAGCCTTCTGTGACTGCACTGACTCCTTGTGAAACATCCAGCAGGATCCCAAGCAATGACATCACAGAATCATAAAAAGGTTTGGGTTGGAAGGGATATCAAAGATTATCTAGTTCCAACCCCTCTGCCATGGACAGAGGATGACACTCACTAGATCAGGTTGCTCAAAGCCCCAGCAGATCTGAACACTTCCAGGGATTGGGCATACACAGCTTCTCTGGGCTACATTTTATTTTTACATTATGCACACTTTGGTCTTTACACTCAAAAGCAGGTTTCTGAGGAGGTTTCGAAACCATGTAGCACAAGAGTATTCTGCCTCCTTTCAGATGCTTTCCCTGACAGCTGCCATGTGCAGTTCACCTAAGGATCAGTTAAAAATGTTATTGTTAGACTTACACGAATCTGATTAACAGATTGCTGTGCTTTTAATTGCATGAGTTATAACTTCTACATAAAAGTCTACCAAAAAAAAAAAAACACCTTCTGGATAATAAACAAAATGAAAGACAATAGATTAGCCCTAGTCAAGCTGTATTTGCTACTAGACTTGAGAAAAAAATTCCTTTATAGGAGCTGTGTCTAAGTTTGCACAATGTCAGAGCTGTCAGCTCCACGGACAGAAGTTGCTGCCTTTTAAGAAGACTCCACCTCCTAGAGTCTCTAAAGTCACAAGAAAAGTAACTGCTTCTGAACTTTCCATGTCCCGCTAAGTTGCCATTAAGTTAAGTTCACAGCTCTTCTCTGTTTGGGGTGGCAATGAAGCCATACTTGGCCAAGAGCTGGACTCGGTCACTTAGTTTTTAAATCTTATGAACAAGTGCAGAGAGAAATACTCCCAGGCAACGAGATACTGACATAACTCTGTGTGTGCTCACACAAGATAGACACTTTAATATTCCTGAACTTTAATATTCCTGAACTCTGGGTAGCTCTTCTCTTTCACTCACCAGAGCAAATATTAATTTTTCATGTGTGTCAGTTGCACGGTGCACATAAATATTTCTCTCTACATGTAAATATACATGTGTTCTTCTCTTATGTGTGTGCATAAAACTCTGTATGCATATACATACAAAACTGTAAGGATCTATAAATATGAATATTTTGGCAGAGAATACAACTGGAGCACCCATAATCCTGGAAATCATTCCATCATAATACAAAGTCTGGTTTCACAGTTGACATAAGTAGATAAAATGTTAAACCCGTGTTACCTTATGTTCAGTGAAATTTATGGGACTTACTGAAAGTATGAATAAGAGCCTGAATATACTGAATATGTAATAGTACACTAGAGTTCTGCTTATATTAGAGACTTCCAAGACTGATATTTTTTTCATTTGATGTGCTATAACCTTGAAATAGAAATCGGTTTTTGGCAATTCTATAAAATCCTGTCCAGAATGGCTCCTGAATGTTTTACAAAATATTAAAGAAGTTTGGTTTAAAAACTGTACATGTCATTCCCTACTTGATTTTCACTCCTAAAGTCAATTTCCCAACAATGGAAAGACGCAAAATTCTTATAATCAGGCACAGTGAGTTTTTTAGACCTTTTCAACTATAGCAGTATATTTAAAACAAAGATTCACTGCTTCCCTCCATCAATATTCCATATATATGAGCCTGTAAACTGCAACAGAAAAAGGTATTTAGACAGAGAATAGAGAAAATTTTATATTACACAGGACAGATGCTGGCTGCAACCATAGCAATAATTGCAAGCAGATGAATGTTTCAGAACTACATATTTTTCTAAAACACTCAACAATGAAGCGATTTTGGATTAGATTCTCCACGACTTGTAATTGCATTGACTGCATTAGAGTAGAAAAGTAAACACAATATATTTTTCATAAACTGCTAAATTATTGAGAAGAAACAAGAAGCTGCCAGAGCACTATAATTCTCTTGAAACTAAGGGGACAAATTTTCTAAAATTACATCATCTTTACATATGTAGGATTGATGAGATGGCACAATTGTTTTATTTTGTATTTTGTAAAATTTCACTTAAAAGTGATGTAATTTCAAATTACTTTGAGCATTATCACCATCTTAAATTCACTTCTGATCTTAATATTTCCCTAAGACCAAAGAGCACGCATAGTTGCAATGTCCAACAAATAAATGCACAAATAAATGAAAAAGCACAAAGCTTTTGGGGCTTTAGGAACATTTACAATACGCAAAAGTGGCTGAAAGAGCTTTTGAACCTGGCATCTCTGCCATGAAAATGACCTTCTTAAATGACAGCTACTTATACAATGAAAGTATGTCATAAAAGGGGTTTTCTCAGGGAGTTACAGCAAAGGAATGGGACAACTTTTGAACAATGAGTTGAACATCTGAACCAAAGTCATACTTCCAAGGGAGAATGCAAACATTCAAAGCACAAACATCTTTAATATATTTCTAACACCTGAGAAATTGCTAAAGAGATGTTGGTTTGAGCATTATTGATATTTTTCTTTGTTGTCATATGTAAAATGTTCACCTGAACTTTCAAATTGTACTCTTAAACCTGGAAGAAGGAAAACGTGAAAATGTCTCATACTGAGAAGAGGAATTAAGCCAATGCTTAAAAGGAAGCACCTTCTGAAGCTGCTTTCAGTAGAACACCAGAAATACTTTATGCTGGAATACTTTCTTGAATTAAGATTAAATTAGAAGGAAGCATCATATTTCTTAAAATAAATTCCATCATGTGCTGGCCATAAAGCTTTGCAATCATGAACAGTGGATTGGTTTAGGTAATTTTTATTGTTGGCTTTGTTTTTCAGCAATGGGTTTAAGTAAAGAGTGTTAAAATAACAGTAAGCAGGCAATTCAGCAAGAAAACTGCTTGAGTTACTGATGGAGTAAGATGACTGAAGTGTCAGGTTGCCCTAGTACATGTCAACCAACCCGTTTTGCTTCCAAAAGAAAATCAAGCTCTTAAATATGTCTATTATCTAACTGACACTGGGAGTATCATGGGGAAGATGAGCATGAGCTGACCTACTTGAGTGTGCTAATGTTTCTCAAGAGTCATTGTCCTTTATTGTCTTGTTAAGGTCTTCATTGTCTTTTATTTCCTTGATTTCTCTGAATGGCAAAACTTACTGTTTTGTCTACTTTTGTTTTGAAGTGTCAACTTATTTCTATCCTCCTCAAAGTCCCACTCTTGCCCTAGCTAATTTGACAAATTCAGCAAACCTTGGTTTTAGCAGAAGCCTGGTTGTATTTTATCACTGAGAAGAATCACTAATCAGCAATGGTTCTTTCTGAAAATAAGGACCCAGACATTGGAGTTTGGGTAGTGCAAGTCCTAAATTACTTGTTTCTCGAGTGTTAGTACCAATGCCCTGAAGAACTTCAAAGGCTCTGAGGACTAACCATAAAATGAGTTCATTGAACATATCTCATCACACAGACCGACGGACTCACACACAGGTACTGCTGGTCGAAACCTCTCCTCAAGGACAGCTGATTGCCTCTTTCCCACAGACCTTGGTGCCCTTAAAGCCAAATGAAATCCTCTTCAGTCTCAACCAGAGCTCACCTACAACTTCTGGACTTAATGTACTGAGCAAATGAGTGGGAAATCCAAAGTTAATAAAGGACATGGGTGAATTCACAGGAGCACATCAATTAAGGAGACCGGTAGAACCCCTCACTAAGGGTGCTAAGCAAGGAAATACCCTGCTATGAGAGTATGTTACTTCAACAAAATAAAATGACAGAACAGATAGATGACATACATCCAGATCCTATGCACTGGAGAATCTTTTTAAGTGTAAAAACCTATAAAGGCAAATCCTGTCTGCACTTAATCAATCCAAAGGAAATCTTTAGACGGAAAAAAAGCTTAAAGCCAGCACAAGCAGTAGCAAAAGGAGGGTGGTTTCTAGGAAGTGAGTGCACAGGAAGACCAGTGGCGATGAATGAGAAATCCTTCTTTGATCCTAACCCATACTTATAAAATCCAGCTTGTGCAGTCAAGCTAGTTCAGTCAGTCAGTGCAGCTCTGAGGATGGACTAGTGGCCAAGAACTGAAATGCAACCCAGCTTACCAAGCATCCCCTGCTTCCCTCCTCTGTGGGCAAAATCACACTGAAAAGAAGGGACTTTCAAACCCCTGTTCAGTCTGCTTGGTGTAAGTATTTTGAAAAAAGCAAATTCTAAATTACAAAAAAAAAAAAAAAAAAAAGAAAAGAAAACCAGAAAGAGTTATATGGAAGTTTAGTTCTACATGAAGACACTGCAGCAAAATAAATGTAATATCTCAAATTGCATCAGTATTTGGTACAACTGGCCTCAGTGCATAAACAAATATGCTCCAAATTAATATCCCTAAGTTAAACAATCATGAACAAAATATTTTTATGTAAGTGGACAGACCAAAATACTATTTTGCAATTGCTCTGTACAAAGCATGATGCCTTTTATGAGAAAACACAAGAGTAGTTACAGACTAGGAGTTAGTGTAAATACCTGCCTATGTCATCAAGTTGAAATATGTGATTGCTGTGCCATAGGTACCAGGTTCCTTAACAGGTTAAAAAATTAGTGCAACACATTCTTCATATTAGACTTAGGAAACTTTATTAATCATTACAGGACACAATAAAATACTTCAATTTAAAACATGCGAAAAATAAAGCTGAGACACATATTCACTAAGCCAGGAATCCAAAACACTGACATCCAAGGCTGGTTTGTCATCCCAATTTTCCTTCATTACAAATGGGAAGAAATGCACTCCCTGCAGAGGGCAATTAATTTCCTTCAAGATATGTCATATGAATCACCCTATGAAGTTTCCAAGATCTTTCTAAAGGCTATACAGACTCAGAGGTCTGATGCTACGGTGTCTAGATGAATTCAAAGACAAACAGTTAGTTACATCCTTTGGAATGACAGTTTTGTAGCTAAGAGGCTTAAGGCAAATTAGACAACTGTTCCATAGGCAACTTGGATTTGGTTTTATTCATGGCCAAAATTCCTGCTGTAGGGTATGCTAGCCAGTTAAAGCTACTATAGGGAAAGCACATTTGGTGTTGCAGGTATAACTGTGCTACGGAACACGCCAAATTTGAAAAACAAACTCACTGTGCCAGAATAAACAAGTCCAAGGGATTGACTGCAGCTCTCATAACTTTAAATCATTACCATCAGAAAGGAATGGCCAGTACCTCTCCCAACCTAAAAAACAAAAAGCTGTCAATATAAACAAAACACAAATGGAATATTTTACCTATTCTTCAGTGGAAGATAGGCAGGATCCATTCAGCAATCAGTGCTGAAGAACAGAAGATAGATTGCTTTTGAGGTGTATAATAATAATGAGCATTTCCACATGAACATCAGTTAAAACTATTCCATCACTGAGAGATAATTTCTGTATTCAGTGGACTAAGGTACACTGTGGCACTGGCAAGGCTGAGAACATTTGAAGACAAAATCTATGCTTGCTTTCCCTTGCTCCACAGATACAATGTGTTCTCTCTGGAAAAGAGACACCTTGCTCTTGGAAGAGGCAGGATGTGAGCACCCAGAACTGTGTGTTCTTTTACAAGAGCCCAGCTGACACTCCCATTTCCCTTGGTACGACTAGAAGCTGTATTTCAGCTACCCAACCCATTCACAAACTCCTAAAAATTCTGAGAACAGACAACAGGATATTTAAATTATGTTGCAGACATCTGTTATTGTTATGATGTCTGCATCAATATCAGGAAAGTCAACAGGATCTTAAGATGTCTTAGAAGAAAATCAGTGTGTATTTATTGTCTTCTCTGAAACTGTTTTGTTTGTTTGAGTTTTTTGACACCACTACTAGGGTAGTATTGACTTACTTCAGCTGTGTGAAGTCAAACAACAGTCAGAAACAACAAATACCTGTTTTCTTTCCACTCTATGTGGAAATTGGATGGATTAGTTTGTTCATGGGACGTTTCTGTCTCTCTCCAGTGACTATACAAAGAATGTAGGTGGTTGGTGTTCACAACTACAATCAAATTTGTGGGACCTAGGTGAAAAAAACCCCACAGGCCTTCATTGCAAAAATCCCTTTTTAGAGCTTTTAAAAATTTGCCACTAAAACATTTTTGATTGAAATTAGTATATTGATATATACCCCTAGAAATGTACTAGGGGTACTCTTAAATCAGACACAATATGACCCTTCATCTTCTACTATAATCCTATTGTTCATCCCTTTACTCTAAGGAAGTAAATTGGTCTGGCTTACCTTTTATAATGGAAATGAAAGTAACAAATCAATGCACAGAATACAATATTTATTGGTAAAGATAAATTTAAAGTATATTAATTTTTAGAAGAAAAAAAATATAGAAAAAATATTGTTTTCACTGAATTTGGTGCTCTATCTTCTTAGTCCAGTACTCTCTGGCCTGACATCACACTGCTAATTGGTTAAAAACATCTGTTTGCTAGGGAATAGTACAGATTTCATCTTCAACTCTTTGATTTCATCTTCAAATGCCCTGATTTAGGGCACTACAGAAGGATCACTGGTGAAAGTTTATCCATTAATTTAACAAACACAGGACAGCATTGATTCTACTAGAACTGCTAACCTAGTACCATGATGTGAGTGGGTACTTGAATTAAATGATGGTTAGAAGCAGAAATTTGAATTCTCAGCGAATCTCATAGAGAGTCTACTGTAGGAAGGTCCTTACTGGCAGAATGCCTCTGTCTCTCTAGGAGATGTGAAATGTAAGGAAGAGTGAGGCTCTCAGGCCAGGACAACTTCTCACCATACATTTTGGGCTGCATTAATGCTCCTCTCCTGCTTTATGACCTGGGTTAATAATCACCCCCGCTACTTAACCATCACTGAGAGAGTTCCTGGGTTCTTTGGCAGCTCTGACAAACATGACAACCAGACACCTGAGCTGAAAAGTGACAAAAATCTAAGTAGCTATTGAGTTTGCATAAGACTCTATGTTTTGAAGAATTCTGTGAAAGGAAACTGGATTGCAGAGGTGGCAGCTGGCAAACTCCCAGAAGTTCTGACTTCATGCTATTTACAGATTTTTTAAAAGTTAGCACAGCAGCTTGGAGCACGTGCATGTGTATGCATGGGTTCTGGGGTTTTTTTCAAATGTACATTTTAGGCTGATTATAGCAACCATTTATCCTGTATCTACTGACCTCTGTGCTTATTCAACCTTTATGATGTACTACCACAGCCCACTCGGCACAGCTGGATTCAGCAAATCTATCTTAAGTAGGAAGGTTCCTTGTCTTGGCATTTGCTGCATGGTTAACAAAGAGAAACAGTCACCTGTGGAGGATGCTTGTTCTGTTATAAAAGAGATGGCAAATTACAGAGGATGGTTTACTCTCTGCTTCAGCCCTTCTCTTTCCAGGAAAAGGATAGAGACACTCCAGGTTCACCCTGATAGCTGGCAAACAGGCATTCCATGTCAGTTCAGGGTTATCAAATGTAGCCACAACAGGTTAGCCTGGCATGCTTCAAAATCTATAGGAGGCTGGAGTCCTCCTAGCTGCCAAAGCACTAATCTGTACTTTGCCTGACTAGCCTGGCACAAGGACAGGAGGACTTCTTTTTGGGTGTAAATGCAGTTTGCATAAGCTTTCTGATTCTCTGAGCCAAGGAAGGATGTACTTGTGGTCCTTAACACTGGTATCAGAACCACTCTGAAAAACCAAAACCAGATGAAAAGATCTCGTTCATCATGGAAAACTAGCATATGCTGAGCTAGGACTGGAAGAGCTTAAGGGCACCACCACATGGCTTGACTGCTCAGGGGCTGTCCATGCACCAGTGGTGGAATGGAGGCCTTTGACTCCTGAGGAAAGGCTGCTTGATGCTCAGAGGTTTCCAATGATATGTGGAAAGCATCTCCAGAAGAATCCCATAATCTCTTTCCCTGAAAAGCTTTTCTCCATTTACTGTTCCCCTTTCTACCCACTGCATAATACACCAGATAATATGGTTATAACATTCAAATGGTTCATCTGACACGCACAAGTATGTCAGAAGCTTTTGAGATTAATATATCGAGCACAGACTCAGTGACCAAGAAATTGCAGAAACTGTCATGGACTTCAGAGATTAGATTTGACTGGTTCATAATCTTAGACAAATGTACAATTCACTCAAATTTAAGGAAGGTCTCCTGTCCCACTTCAGCCCACACTTGCTGAAAAATACCATAGCTGTAAAAAAAAAAAAAAAATAATTTTTATCCAAGGTTCTTTTCTTACACCTGTCTCACACCAGTCTCACACCAGTCAACATCTAAACTGGAAATGTGGTTATAAAAGACTGGAAGAAGCAATTTGAGAATTTAAACCAAAAAAAAAACGTTTGAAGGGAGAAGAAAAACCTTAAATGAAACCAAAACAGCCCACAACTCCAAGAAAACATGGTACAATAGCAAAGTCATTTATTTGTTACTTTAGTCTTTGTGCCACACTAAAACCCTGTTAAATCCTTTGAAAACTTCACTGTACAAAGAAATTGTCTTACTTTTAGTTGTTCCTTTTTTGACAGTCTTAAATTCTATTTTACTCAAAGGTAATGCCCCTTTGAAGGACTTCTGCATGCGTATCTGTTAGAGAAAGATTTAATTTGCTTGGCCTTCCCCTGTATTCAATTAAAAAAACTAAATTAATATGTATTTAGTCAGGAGATTTTTTTTTTTCCCAGCAACAAATCACAGTGGACATGAGGATCCTGGCACCACTGTTGCTGATGTTACACTGACACTATGCTATACTATTTAAAAGCAGTATCAGTGTAATAAAGCAAGGGCAAGTCTGGTTTGTCTTTCTCAATGATTCAGGACTTCTAAAACAGATGGTTTCTGGAATTTTGATTTGTCACAAAACATGGTGATGGAAGATTGATTTACACACAAAGTTTTGCCTTCAACCTTCCTTCAGTAATTAAGAACATTGTATTTGAGAAAGTAACAAGAACATAACCCAACTTAAAACTGAATAGAAAAAGTAATGATAAATCTGACACTCATGAAGCCATTAAATGTCTGAATAGAACAATGCTCCTTCTATTTTTATCTGCTTTTTTTTTAAACAGGTTATAACAGAGTCTTTTCTTCCTGCTTCTATTCTGCCTTTCCGTAAGTTAAGGTGACTTAGTCATCATTTTAAAAATTAATTCAGTCCCTTTTAACACTGACTACCAGCACCACCAGAGGCGAGCAGAGACGCCACACACAATTTTCCTTGTTGGTTTTGCCACCTCACTCCAGTGAATCAAATCCCAGAAAAAGCTGACAGATTAAACAGTGTACTGGTATGGAGACGGGTGTCAGGCCTTTGGAGGAGCAGTCACACACATTTTTCCTTGTCACTTAAGTCAGGCAATAAACACACACACACACAAAGGTGAAAGATAATCCCTTAACCGTTTTCTCTACGTGTGTCCTTCAATATACACTTGGTGGTCTCTCCACACTGAAGAAATGCAAGCCCACTGTCACAAAGAGCAGAACCCACTGGTCAGGACCCAACATTTTCAGTAGATAAGCAAATATATCTCAAAAAGATAATCAAAATCATACCAGATCTGTAGTGACCTCAATTTCACTTAAATTTCAGCTAGCAGTATTTGGCTCTAAATAGCATGCGATAAGAAGAAATGGAATTTTTTTCTGGAGCTATTTTAAGGGCAATGACTGCTATACATAGAGTCAGAGTAAGTGGTTGAAGTTAAATTTAAAAGACAGACATATTTTTGTTTTCCTGTTTCCAAAAAGAGTCTCAGCTGTTCCTAAGTCTGAATAACAGAAGAAAAAAAGAGAAAAACAAACACAGTAAAGAATGCCATCCTCCTGCAAACAAAACCAAGGCCTTTCAATGCAGAAGACAAAACCAAAGGAAAACCATGTTTGGCTTCAGCTATTTTGATATTGAAGGATATAGCTTGTTCCTGAGTCTTGCCTAAAAAATGGGCATAAATTCCAGAATTTCTGCTATTCTAAAATAGGTCTAAAGCACTCTCACTGGTGCCTGACTTCTCCAACTATACACAAAACAATAGTTTTGCTTAAGTAAATGAGGTTAATTTATGGAAAATTCAGTATGCTGGCACATAAAACCTTGCTAAGCTCTCCAGGTGTGGGATTTGAAGCAAGTAACACAAACACTGAAATTTTCCATGTCACTGCAATACAATTAAATTTGAAATTTCAAGTAAACTGGACTTAAAGGTACTGTAATGTTGATATTTAGTGTGTAGAACTTAAACTATTTTCCATTCTGCCTATACTGCATTCTATAGAAAATCTCTATGTGCCCTGTTTCTTAGAACTACTTATTTCTCAGATGAAACCAACATGCATCTCTGTTAGCTATATTTTTTCTTTTTTTTTTTTTGCTTGTGTAGTACTCATTCTCCGTAACAAAAACACATAATAAAAGGTGGTTTTATTTACTTCCACCTGAAGGTGTTCTAATGTTGGAAGAGCCATCTCACAAGTCATGCGTAGAGAAATCTAAAATTCGGTTGCCATGCTAACAGGAAGTCAGTCAACTAAGTCCGGTAAAACAAAAGTGCATAAATGATGCCTTCTGGCAAAAACAGAGAAATATTAGATTAACAAGTCTGTAGGTTTTGACAACTGTAGCCACAACTACAGCTGTGTGCCTCGTTAGAGTGCTGAATTTCTGTCGGCATTTAAACCTCCAGAGCATCAGCTATTTCCCAACAGGACCACAGTTTCTCTCCCATCACCTCAGGCGTCAGGACCTTTCCCATGTAAACTCCACACTGGGATGAACACAGCAGTCCCTTCCTCTGCTCTAGAGCCGTCCCACAGCCCACTTCACCCTGCTATGCTCCTGCCTCCCGCATCTCGCCGTCCTCCAGCTCCCTCCTGGGGGCTTCCTGACAGGAACCCCGCCTTCCCTGGAGGGTTCCTGCGGACTGCGCCGGCGGCGAGCGAGATCCCCTCGGGAAGAGACCCCTGCGGGGACACAGCCGCTGCGGCCGCCACCACCGTGGGGACCGGGGCAGTCCGCGGCGCGGCTCCCGCAGCCACCCGTGTGCGTGACATGTGAACTCCTGTCTGGCGCTGCCGGGGGCCGCGGTGCTCTCAGCGCCGGCAGCAGCCGCGAGGGCGAGGGCGGGCCGGCGGGGCTCCCACTTGCGCGGCATGCGGAGCCGCCTCCTGCCCCGCGGAGCGGCCCCCGCCCGCTCCCTCCGGCCCCCCGGGCGCTCCGCTGTGCTGCAGGTGTCACCCAGCGACCGAAGGATGCCGCTTCCCACGGCAGCGGCTGCTAGGGAAAAACACGTTTATTACGTACAAGAGGAAGGAAGAGACCCTAATTCTCCTCTAGACTATCACCAAAGGCCAAGGGCGTGCACGATGTCGCTTTAGGCTGCTTGCGTCGGCGCAAAAAAGTTACCTTAGACAGTTATAGGCACTTCTTTTTTTTTTTTTTTTTTTTTTTTTTTTTTTTTTTTTTTTTTTGCAGAGGGTCAAAAAAGTAATCAAAGGCTCAGAAAGAGGATAGATCAAAGTTGATGAGAACTTACTTGGTTTAGGTGCTTGCGATGACAGCCGGCATCTTCCGACAGCAGTTTTTTAACAGGTCACATTTTCCCATGGAAGTTGCACGCTTTTCAATCCCGTTTGTAAATTAAATCCCTTCAGAACGTGTTTTATTTCACTGGCTGCCGTCCATCACAGGTACTATCCACATTTTTTACTTTATTTTCTCCATGTTTGCCACACATGCAGGNCGGGCACGGGGAGGAGCGAGAAGGCGCCCGCCGAGCGCTGGAGCGGGGCTCGTCGGCGAGCGGAGGACGCGCACCGCTCGGGACCGCTCGGAGGCAGACGCACCAAGGAGCAGCCTCGACTCCGCAGAAAGTTCGCTGTTACATCGCTCCGCATTTGGGAAAGCCCTGACCCGCTCCATGCAGCCGCGGTGGGGCTCTGAGAGTCCGCCTCCGCGGGGGCCTCGCCCGGCGCGCTTCGAGCCCGAAGCCGAGGTTTGCTCCAGGTAGCTCCCCCGACGCTCCTTCCCGAGGCGCAGCCAAGGCTCTGCGCTGGTTGCGCCACTCGGCGCAGCCTCCAGCCGGGTGGTCCCTGCCCCTGCGCCGCCCCGGCCTCGCCCGGTGCCCCTGGGTCACCCCGGCCTGGACGTTAACGGGACCGAACCGCAGCCAAGATTGGTAATAGAGGAGCAGAGGGAATGAGGCTGCTCGACACCCAATTCCTCACTTATTTTTCCTTTCCCTAAAAAATCGTGACAGAACTTAAATGCGAGAGTTTAGAAATGGTAGGAAAAAGATACAAAGTGCAGAGACAAGAGATGTGTAACGGAGCAACCATGTCTTTGCTGAGTTTTGTTTGGTTGGGGGGGGTAATATAATAATAATGATACAAAACAACAACAATAATTAATAATAATAATGATTTGAGGTCTGTTTGGACTCAGCCCCGCGTTAGGGGTCTGGACACGATGCGCGCAGGGGGCCACCTGCCACCATGTGCAGAGCGTGCCATGCCCGGGCGAACATCCCTCAACTCCGGCCCACTCCTGCCCCCGCCTGGCACCGCCGGGCAGCCTGCCACTGGTTTCGCGGTTTGCCCGTCTCGTTGGATGAATAGCTTCCACCTGCGGGCTTCGAGAGAGAAGCGGGGTGAAATAAGCCCAGGGCAGCACCGGGCAGGGCCCGCAGTCGGGTGTGCAGTGTCGCGCAGGCAGCTCAGCTGCCAGCAGCCCCTTCGCTTCCTACACCGCCGGGACGGGAGTGTCCCTCGAGCTGGGTTTCACTTGCCTCCCTGGAGCACACCGAGGAGTGGAGCGCTTGCCAAAGCAGGCGAGCCTGAAAATGTCACTACAGCAAATGTGAAGGAACCACCAGCCACAGCACACTGGAANACCGCGCCTGCCGCCGGGTTCCGCTGCAACAGATGAGAGGCAGGTTCTTCCCCGGTTGCTTAGCGCGGCGTCTTCTCGTTCCCTCGAGAAGCCTCATGCCGGCTGCAAAAAGTAACAGCTCCTCCCGACGCGGCGGTCCCCTCCGGAGCGCGGGCTGCGCGGCGCGGGGAGGGAGGAAAGACACCCCAATACGGGCAGAAGGAGCGCGGAGGGGCACACGCCGGGTTTCTCCGTCCTCGCCGCTGCGCTCTCTCCCGAGCCGGCCGCGGGCTCTGCCCCGGCGGGCGCCGTCCCGCCGCCC